>CM070562.1:88338619-88869010 GCA_036346405.1 Phyllostachys edulis | reverse complement strand
AAATTCATATCTTTTGATTGCTAACTCCAAATTAAGTGTTTCAAATTTCTAAATTCATATAAATTGAAGATCTAGCTAACTCAACCAAAATTATTTAAATTGTTCTTCATTTGAATCTTGTTTGTATTTAGGAATTCATTTAAATTTCAAATTTAGGGTTAAAACTTGTAAAATTCATATATTTTAAATCTCAACTCCAATTTGAGTGTTTCAAATTTCTAAAATTTTATAAAACTATTATCTAAATAAATAAAATAGAATTATTCAGTTTTGAGTTAATTTGAATTGCCTTTTTGATTTGTTATTTGAGTTTCGTTTGAATTTGGATCGTTTTCGCGTATAGATTTCGACGACTTCGGAGAGTCAGTTTTCAACGTAGTTGGAGACCATATAAGAGGATTGATTTTGACTGTATGATCATCGTGGTTGTACACACAAGCAACCTGGAGAGAGTGTTTGTGAGTACTAGGTGACCTGTTAAGGAAAACAACATCACCAAGCAAGGCAAGTTACATTCTTGACCATATTGCACCCATTATTTTAAATTATTTAAATTCTGTTTTAAATTATTATTGCATGCGTATTTATATTCAAGTAATTTAAATACCTGTTTTAAGCTTTATAGTTATTCCCAACTCCTGTGTATAGCCATTTACTGTCGGTATAGATCATATGGAGAACCATTTCGAATGTGATATATATACTGGAAGTAGAAAGTGAAATTATTGGATTATAAGATAACATGATCGTTGGATATGAGATTAAAGAAATTGATTTGTTATTGAGATTAAATTATAGAAATATATTAATGGGCATCAGGATATGGGAGATGGAAGTATAGGATTACACAATTGATGGACATGGGATTGCAGATATGCATTATGGATGGATATTGAATTATAGAATCACGTGTTTATTGGATATTAGATTATATGAATACATGATGCTTAGTTATTGATTAAACAATTATACAATTGTTGATCGATAGATTATAGGAAAAATAACGGTTGGAGATTGGATCATATGAATGCATTAATGACGGATGTAGAAATAAGTGATCAATGGATATTGAAAGGTAGAGATAGTTAATTATTGATATTGGACTATTAAGATTGGATTATAGAAGTAGTCTTTATGGAATATTGATTTGTTTGGATGTTGGATTGTAGGATTAACCCTTGGTGGGATTTTAGAAATAAAACTTCGATTAGATCTTAGAAGTGGATAATTGTTGATAATGGATTATCGAAGAATGGATTATAGAAATAGATAATCATTGGATATCGGATTATCAAAAATTGGACTATAGGATTACATAATCATCGGATTGATGGGTGTTGAATTATTAGAAATAATTCATTAAGGATTAATGGATTGATGGATATCAGTTATAGAATTAGAGCATTCTTGAATGTTGGATCGATGGAGGTCGGATCATAGAAATAGACCGATATGGTGGATATTGGACTAAGTAATGTTGTAGTATAGAATCACATAATTCTTGGAGTTTGGATTATCGGATTATGAACCACATGACGGATGGTTCACATGGGTCTCGCACGACAATACCTTGACATTGAATCCTCACCCCTTGTCACCTTAGATAAAACCTAGTTGATACAATAGTATGAACTAGGATCATTTGAAAAGTTGCAAAGACATGCTTAGACCAAAAATGTTTGATTTGGGGAGTTTCATTAAAATTCAAATATTGTTTAAATTGCATCCATGGCATTGGTGTGTTATGGAAGTTTATAAATGACTTTGAAAAATAAAACAAAGTGATGGTTTGGACTTGGGCGAAATGGTTGAAAGGTTGGTGCGAGTTTATGCGGGCTTAATCTGGTTAGGATTAAGGCCGGGGGTTAATTTGGAAGTCGCCCAAGTCAATTAAGGACCGCCTTCGAGTGTTCCTTTGCTATGCCTATAATGGGCTATACCTCGCGTGCAACCACATGTCCTCGATATGGGGAGTAGGACACGCTTACTAATTAGTGATACCTCATTGTTATTTGTGCCATTTGTTTGTGTGGGTGTTGGTTAGAGCAGTTTTCCCTTGGCGCAAGAGGGGCTTCTAGGAGGATGGGTAGTCCAATGGAAGTGAAACCTTAGCGGGCATGAATACTTTTGGGTAGAGCTTTGTAAAAGCCTTGTCACGTGCTCTAGACCGCTTACCTAAGGTAGTGGCGGTGGCATAGATATATCTTGGGACAAACTAGAAAATTCGTGTCATGTGGGTAAAGCCGCACAAACTCTGCAGAGTGTAAAACTATTCAAATAGCAGCGTCATGATCATGGACATGCTAGCAAAGCCACTCAAAGTTATACTTTGGTTTTGGTTTCAAAATGATTTGACATAAATGATTTTGGATTTCTATCCAAATGGGATTTAGGCGGGAAGCCATGTAATAGGAGGGTATCCTTCACCATTCATTATGGAGGTTATCCACACTATAAAACTGTCATTTAAAACCTGATTTTAGATATGGTATAAAAATGGCCTTGAAAATTTATACAAGTATTTAAAGAAAATCTTTGCTTTATGCAAATTCAACCATATTAAGCTTTCCTTTGAGATATCCATATATGCATGTCATTACATTATTTGTGGGTGTAACTTGCGAGCACAGTAGTTGTGCTCATTCTTGCTTAATGCAAATAATTTGAGAGGAGAACGACTTTTGCTACGGTGTGGATCTCGGCGACTAGGCCGCTTCCCCGATTGATTGCGTGGCGATTAACTGGACTCTACTACTTCTTCATCTTCATTCCGTATTTATTTTATTGTTGGCTGTAAGCCTCCTTTGTAATCAACTCTGTTGTTATTTATTAATAAAGTTGTGATATGATTTTGTTACCATATTTGTTTCTTGTGTGAACTAGCTACCGATCATGGGACTAGTTCAGAAATGCACAGAGGATTCGGGCGTATTAATCCCGGGTCTTACATACGTGGTGTCGGCCATGCTTGAACTGCGTCAATTTTGTCAAAATCCATAGCCACACCGTACCCGGATATGATATGGCCAAGGTAAGTGACGGACTCGACGCCAAATAAACACTTAGATTTCTTGAGAAAAAACTGATGATGCCACATAAGTTGAAGGATAGTACGAACTTGCTGAAGATGTTCAGCCCAAGATGAGCTGTAAACCAAGATATCAAAGAAAACCAAGACAAAACGATGAATAAATGGCTTCAGGATGTCATTCATGAGCGCTTGAAAAGACGCTAGAGCATTCGTCAGGCCGAAGGGCATGACCAAGAACTCATAGTGGCCATGATGGGTACGAAATACTATTTTCTCAATATCAGAGTTGTGCATCAGAACTTGATGATAGCCACCGCGTAAGTCCAGTTTGGTGAAGAAGCGAGCACCATTGAGTCAAGCCCCGCCCAAGTCACTCGATGGTCGTCTCGCCAGAATGACATAGTCAGCTTCGTGAAATCCCACAGAATAGGACCCAAAGTGTGGAGCCATTGGACGCCAAGAACCACATTAAAACCGTCAAGAGGAATCACGTAGCAATCTGCAATAAATTCTTCGCGGTCAATAGTGAAGTGCGTATTCATGCACACACCTGAACTCTTCACACGGTTACCGTTTGCCACGGTAATGCCCATGCTCGACCGCAGTCGTGGAAACAAGCCCAGCCGCTGCGCTACTGATTTGGCCAAGAACATGTGAGTGGAACCAGAGTCCACCAAAGCTATCAAGTCCTGTCCGTTGATTGCCATCTTCAATCGCATCGTACGTCCTATACGAATACCGGTAAGGGCATGGAGAGAGATCTTGACATGGTCAGCATCATCGGTTGGCTCATCGTCATCGTCAAGCTCGAGGAGGAAAATCCCTTTCATTGAATTCAGGGCAATCGTAGCACAATCCCTTAGCGCACCTATCGGACATCTCCTCCATGGATAGTCGCCAGAAATGGGAGGGTGGGTGGGCGATGGGGTGCGGACTCTTGTGCAGATCGGCCGGGATGTCGGCCTCTGGCATGAAGCATGTAGTAGCAGAGCTCTTGTGTGGTAGCTTCTAGTCCATCGATGTCTCCTCGAGGCGTTGCTCGTATGCCCTTGCCAAGCTCATGGCTGTCTGAAGATGTGTTTGGATGTTGAAGTTCTACGTCAGTCTGCAATGGCTTGCCCAATCCAGCGGTGAAAAGTTGGACTTGTTGTAGCGGTGACAGTGGCTCCACGCGGCATAGGAGGGCCAAAATTTTCTTTTGGTATGCATCGACCGTCATCGTGCGCTGTAGTTGAGCTAACTCGCTAAGGGGGTTGTTGCGGATGGGGGGACCAAACCGCATGTTGACGAACTCAGAGAAGCGACTCCACGAAATAACTCCTTCGTCGCATTCAATTTGGTAGTACCACTGTTGGGCTGCACCAGTTAAGTGGTAAGATGCCAACCAAACTCGTTCCTCATCATGGTTCGTTGCCCCCGAAAAAATTGCTCACATCGATTGAGCCAAGGGAGGGGGTCTTCTTCGCCATCGTAAATTGGGAAGGAGACCTTGTGGAAGCGAGGAACCGTGCACCGATCGTCGTCGTCGCGAAAGCTGTGCTCGGGAGGCTGGCCTTGGGTGTGAAAGCTGTTTTGGCTCTTCCGAAAGCGATGAGTCTTCTTCTTCATACTACCTCCTTTCTTCCACCCAGCAATTACTTGGTCGTGCGTAGCCTATTGCACTTTGATGCCGCTGATCTTTGTCATCTTAATCGCTAGTTGTTGAAACACGTTGTCAAGGGTTTTGGTTTCCATGGCAAAGGGTAGTGGAGATGGCTCTGATACCAAATTGTTATGGTGTGGGTTTGTGGAGCATGAAGAGGGAAAAAAAAGATATCATGGTAGACACAAGGGTCGCCTTCGAAGCTGCTAGCTTGATCCAGCAAGATCCAAAGCTTTGACTCTGCCGGCAATGTTGAGGTAAAGACTATTCTTATTTCTTGATTTCCTCTCCTCTTTTACATCTGTGGCTTTATAACTTTAGCCAACAGGATTTTCGGAATTGGAAACTAATACGTTCTCGGAAGGAGAACCAAACTCTAATCTATTCTCTTAAGGAGAAGCTAGCCTTTCTATTCTTCCTTTGCTGCAAGTAGTCTGGTTACTTCCCCCTCTTGCCGTAGGAGACGTAACAACTACTCCCTCTGTTCCCGCAATTGCTACAGTGTTGAATCCAAGTCTTGCGCTTCTTTGAAACCGAGTTGATTTCCTCTCCTATTACTTCAAACAACTACAACTCCTTGGTAGAATCTCTCAAGCTCAATTAGGTGCAGCCAACTTGCGTCGTCTCCTCTGATATGTCTTACCCACAAAAGTGTCCATAACAGCAGGATCTGTCGAATCAGGGAGGTGGCTTGGCTGCCATGTGCTCCTTTTTCTCAACCATGGCGTCCTTTAGTAGCAATACCCCACACAGCTGCTCCTCGCCAGTTGCATGCCGCTTCCCACACGTGATACTGTAGGTGCATTTATGTAGCTATTTCTATTTTCTATGTGTTTGTGCGAATTGGCTAGCTTCCTACACACCGATATACTAAATGATTGGTTCATATTCCTTAATCCTCGCCACCTTGCAATAGGCTATTATGACTAATAGGCTATTGTGATCACTTTGTAAGTTTTGGTTAGGTCAAATTAATTGCTATGTTGCAGATGGATATGGTTATTTATTTAGTTTTTGGCTTCTGCCATAGAAGGTTTTTTTACTAGCATGTTCCTCACCTTACCCAAGTTGCTTACATGCGTCCAAATCTTGGGCTTTTGGAAATGTATAATTACTACATGCCTTCTGGAAATGTACTCCATACCTATTTGTTTGATTGCATAGATGCGGGTCTACAAATTAAATTGTTCTTTAGTTGCCTAATGTATCCTTGGAACTCTTCTTCTGTATCATTTGGATGTAAAGTCCTTGAGCTTTTAAGCTGTTCGGCATCCATGTAAAGCCTACAACTAATGATGAACTGAGCAATAGAGACATTCTCAGACCTTCCTTTGCCAAGAAACCCATTGGAGTTTAGTCTTGCTCACGTGGATTTTGGTAGTGCTTGTCAGCAGTGATGACTAGGTGTCTTTTGTCAGTTTCTATGTTTGGTTGTCCCAATTACAAACTCTGTAACTAGATAATTTATCTCCAAATGAAGCTTTTTCTACCATAGTGATTTTTTTTTGGGTTCTATTAAATTGGCAATTTTGTTAGTCATGATGGGCTACTCTATGTGGTGATGATATAAAAAAAGCTATGGATTAATTTCCAAGTGAGGCTCTCTCATAGTTACTTTGGTAGGCTGACACATCAACAAAAGCCTTTTGAACTTTCGACTTAAACAAAAACTTTTGAAATTTTTGGCTTCCAACGACTCTCATCATGTCGGCAAGTCTCTCCCATCCGGCTCCCACCGAAACCAGCATGGCACTTGTGACCGACCCCAGCATTGCAGTCCAACCCGTCGTCTGCAGGCGCGGATTCGGTCACCTTCATCCTTTTCGTCATGCTTGACTCCATTGACTTCACCGACATCCCGATCGTTTTGGACCTCAGCTCTCCAAGCTTAGTCCTGATCATCATCGCCGTTAACCGTCATTGACCTCAAAGCAACCTGCACAACAATAGACAAAGAAATCGATTCCAGGAACAAGTTCTTCACATCTTGACCCACGTTAGTCAAAACATGCATCATGCAACACATATGCCATGAAACCCATGAACTTGACCTAACCCAACACTCATCGCCATCGATTGGCCAATGATCAGCAAGAAATCGGTCAGACCGCCATTGAATGGCGGTCGACCGCGACTCTACTTAAGTCATTTCTGAGCGGTCGACCCATTGGCGATCGACCGCGCCCCAATGCGGTCGGCAAGACTGCCTGACAACTTTTCAAACTTTGATGAAAACGCATGTTTCGACAAACCGTTAACGACATTGCCGATTGTAACATCATCCTAAGATCGTGCACATATCTCCATGATATCCACAATCTCCCCCTTGATGAACACATTAGTAATTTTCCACAAATGCAAATTTTGAGGTTTGAAAAGTAAAAACTCGACGTTTTTGCAAAAAGGCACAACTTGGTCCAAATGCAAGAGAAAGCAATGGAAATGACCAAGCTGGCTTCAGAATAGCATAGGCAAGTGAGATAAGGCAAAAGAAAGCGAGAAAGCTTCATTTTCCAGAAAAGCGTCAAAATCTCACTGAAGGTACATATGAAAGAACAATTGTTCAATTTGACCTTTGATCATTGTGAGGTTGCAAGAATTACAATTCAAGTTCAGAAAAGACAATAAGACCACAAGAATGCAAAAAGGAACTCCCCCTCACTATGATCCTCAGATTTCAGAAAATTTTAAATTCTCTAATTTTCTCCCCCTTTTTAACACTTTTATATCTTCTCCCTTTATACATCTTTGAAATATCTTCTCCCCCTTTGACAATGGAGTCATCAAGGAATCACGTCTTCCTCTCGTCCAGAGATAACAAATGCAGTATGAGGAAAAAGCATAAGAAGGAGCACGCATGAAATGTAATGGAGTGGCTTCATTTTTTGTAATTTTCAATTTTTGAGAACAAGAAGCTTTGGAGATTACCCAAAAGAACAAGCTAGCATTTCTAATATTGCACAAACAGCATATCAAGCCTAACAGCGCTAGCAAGATCATGATAAAATATATATATCAAAGCTAAGCTCGAAGGCTCAATATAAAGCAACGAATTTGATCAATTTAAGCAAAGCTTCAAATTTAGCAAGTTCATCAACAGGGTTCCTAAAATGATAATGGCCATGTCAAAATATCAATGTGCGATCAAAAAGCTAACAAAGATCACATTAAGAGACAAACCGGTCCTGAATTGAATCATTTTGCTCAATTTTCTCAAACGCCCACTTTTCAACAATTTTTCATTTGCAATGAATATTGAAGTTGACTAATAGTCTAACTTAGTGAAGAAGATCCTGGACTAGGAGCCATCCAGAAACTCTTCCTAAGCTTCGACCAGAAGTTGATTAAAGGTTTATCTTAGTGAAGAAGATCCTGGACTAGGAGCCATCCACAAACTCTTCCTAAGCTTTTACCAGGGCGACAAATCTTGAGGTTCATGTCAGTTTTGACAAGCAGCCCCCATGTGATCATCTGGATCATCAAACTATCTCCAATTTCATGTCTATGACATGCAGTCTCGTAAGAATAGTTTGGCACAGTTTAAGCATAAGACAATCTTAAAATTAATTTTTCATTTTTCATTTTCACAAGAACAGTTTTAGATTCTTAGAAGAACAAGAAGCTCAAGTAATGATCAATTTTAGATTCAAGAGCTAACAAAACAATTTTGATAGGGCCAATGTCACAAAAGGAGCACTAATTGCGCAACTAGCTAAAACATCCACAAATTGCAGTTTTAGTTCAAGTTGTTTTTAGAGTTCTAGCTCATTTAGCAAAGATTTAGTTACACATGTGAAAGCATGATAATTCTAGCAAGTCAAAGAACTAGACATAGCATTGAGCCAGAATTGAAATACTAAAGCTCCAAAGGGTAATAAACAAAGCTTCATCAATTTTAAAAGATAAGCAGAAAAGCTTATATTACAATGCATCTTTTTGGATTTTCATATGAATGCAATATGATACAATGAGATGCAAGAAAAGCTCAAAAAGCCTAAAAAGATTAAAAAAAGGATCAAAAAGTTCAAAAGAAGATCAAAAAAAGATCAGATGAACAAGATGAGATCAGAAAAGATCCAACTCCCCCTCAAACCAACCCATAGGGATAAATTACCCCTAACTCACTTCTCAAGGTGGCAAAGCTTGTTGGGTATAAAGGCTTGGTGAGGATATCAGCTAACTGAGCCTCGGACTCCACAAAATGTAGTACAATATCACCCTTATCAACATGGTCTCTAAGGAAGTGATAGAGAATGTCTATGTGCTTGGTTCTAGAATATTACACTGGGTTTTTAGCAATGTTAATAGCAGAAGTGTTATAACAGAAAAGAGGAACACTAGCAAAGTTTAACCCAAAATCCTTAAGAGTGGACACAATCCACAAAATCGACTCTGACAACTAGCAAAGCAACTACATATTGAAGATGGATTGTGCAACAAGACTGCTTCCTAGAAGACCAAGAGACAAGAGAAGTGCCTAAGAAGCGACAAGTGCCAAGGTACTCTTCCTATCTAGCCGACAACCGTAAAATCGAATCGAAAACCCCGAATGGACAACGAAGAAGAAGCGAAGGTCGGTGTTTTAGGACCGAACTTACGTAAAGATTGTTTGATTCGAGGGGTTCCTCTAGGCTCAAAATCACACAGAGATGGAACACGGGAATTTTATCTGAGTTCGGGCCTTCTCTGGGAGAATAACAACCCTACTCTGTGTGTATGTATTGAGTATCTTTGGATTACAAGATCAAGCGAAAACTAGAGTATTGTGCTTCTCGAATTCGGGCTCCTAGAATTGAGCTCCCCATTGCTCGATGATCCTTGCCTTTTATACCGTCCCAGAATGTACCTTTGTTGGACCTCTAATAAAAGGTCACTTAATCATCAGTTATGGCGCCGTTCTTGGAGGTTCTTGCAAGAGTTAAAAGCGTTCCCCGTCGCCACACAATTATCATCATAAAGGGAGTTAACATCGTGCCATTATCTTAGGAAATAATGGTGTAGTTTCTTGCCCGTATTTTGAATCTGATGCGGAAGATTCCTTTATCGACTAGGCCCACATGTTTGTGAGCCTTGTCATTGAGAACTCGGTCGTAGAAGGTCTTACAACGAGGGGATGGTCGTAGGAAAGCTTACTGTTGCATCTTGATCGTAGTAGAGCTTACGATCATGAGATAGTCATATAAGGACTTACGACTATGGGGTTGTCGTAGGAAGACCCACGACTTCTGAGGGTGGTCGTAGAAGAACTTACGACCTCCGACTTCTCCTTATTAATATTTAAGGGGTATACTCGGGAGTTATGTGGCGTCATTATTACCTCATAATATGAATTATGGATAAATGATTAAATGAGGATTGTTATATCCTCGTCAGCGGGAATACCAAATGCCATCTTGGAGGGTAGAGTGTAAATACACGAAGATGCGCTTAACGGCTTGGCGATGTGAAGTCCTCGAGAGCGCTGAAACCTCGCCTGCGAGCGGAGCCGCGAAGTGGATGTCCGGTCTTGAGGCCGTCAGAAATGCGAAGGAGCCGATCATCTTGCTGATGCAGCGCGTTGATCCACGACCTCTCCTTCCTCATCTAGATCCAAAGGTCGAAGTCGCCATGAGAGTGGCGATCGACTGCGATCACCATCTCGAAGCACTTGAGCAGATCCTTGGTGTACTTCGTCTGATGGATGAAGATCCCTTCCTTGCATTGCTTGATTTGAAGCCCCAAAAAGTAGTTGAGCTCTCCCATCATACTCATCTTGAATTCCCTGGACATGGTCTAAGAAAAACTGGAAACAAGAGCATGAGAAGAACCACTAAAGATAATATCATCCACGTAAATCTGAACAAGCAGGAAGTCATTGCCATGCCTAAGAATGAAAAGAGTCTTATCTACTTTTCCTATTTCAAAATCATTCTTAAGCAAGAAGGTCTTAAGTCTATCATACCAGGCTCTAGGGGCTTGCTTAAGACCATCTGAGGCTTTGGATAGCTTAAAAACGATCGATCGGTGCTTGGGATTCTCAAAGCCGGGGTTGCCTAACATACACTTTCTCCTCTATAAAACCATTCAAAAAGACACTCTTAACATCCATTTGATGCAACCTAAAACCTTTAAATGCAGCAAATGCAAGTAGAATACGAATGACTTCTAGTCTAGCAACAAGAGCGAAGGTCTCATCAAAATCTAACCCCTCAACCTAGCTAAAGCCCTGTGCTACCAACCTAGCCTTGTTTCTAACCACAGAACCATCATCATTTTGCTTATTTTTAAACACCCAACAGGTTCCTATTACATTATGACCACTAGGAGGTTTTACAAGGTTCCAGACTTTATTTCTTTCAAAATTCTCTAACTCCTCATGCATGGCATTGACCTAGCTAGCATCAGATAAAGCATGTGATATATCACGGGGTTCAAAAGAAGCTACAAATGTAGAATGAGAGAAGAGACTCGGATCATGATACCTGGAGCGAGTGTCTCGCTCATGAAGATTACCAATCATCTGACCCGGAGGATGTTGCTTCTGAATGTGCAGTGGAGCGCATGGGGGAGATATCATCTCCTCAACCTCATGATGCTGGCGATGATGAAGATGGCGAGAGCCTCAATTGGAGGTGAAGCAGTCATCGCAAGTTCTGGAGCTTGGACAGGAACATCAGCAGCAGGTGAAGGAGCAATATCGAAATCATTCTCATCTTCTTCAACAAAAATGCTCTCTGTCACCTGTAAGTCACCTGAAACATCGGATCTAGCTTCAAGGCTAGTCTCATCAAAAGTGACATTACACGTCTCCTGAACAATGTTAGTTTCAACATTAAAGACCCAAAAACCCCTCGAATGAGTAGGATAACCCAGAAATAAACCATCACAAGTCCTTGATCCAAAGACTCGAAAGTGAGAGACAGAGGGTTTTCTACCAAATCGAAGCTCATAAGAAGTCTTGCCCAAAGACGGTCTCAAGAAGACACGGTTTGAAATATGGCAAGCTGTAGCAATAGCTTCGGCCTAAAACCTCCTCGGTGTGCTATACTCATCTAGCATCGTCCTAGCCATCTCAACTAAGGTCCTATTCTTCCTTTCTACAACGCCATTTTGTTGAGGGACGTGTGGAGAAGAGAACTGATGCTCAATACCGTGTTCAGCACAAAAAGAGGCAAAAGAAGCATTCTTGAACTCTGTGCCATTGTCACTGCGAATCGCTCTCAAGGCACTAGGAAGTTCAGAAGCCAAACGAAGAACAAGATCATGATAGTGATCAAAAGCTTCATCCTTCGAAGCAAGAAAGAATACCCAAGAGTATCTCTAAAAATCATCAACTATGACAAGAATGTACCATTTGCCACCGACTGACCGAACCCTAGCAGGACCAACAGTATCCATATGAAGCAACTATCACGGTCAGTTAGTCATGACCATAGTCAATGAAGGGTGTGAGGTGACAAATTGCTTGCCATGCCTACTGAGCACTAAGCGACATATTTGGCGGCTTTGAGTTTAGGCAAACCTCTCATGAGATCAAGGCCGCTAACTTCGCGTCGGATGATCAAAACCAATGTGCCCCAAACGTCGGTGCCAAAGCCGGATATCGAGAAGAAGATGCAATTAAACACTTAAGAGATCGGCAAGAGATTCGAAAAATCGGCTCAAAGATTCTACCCACTCTAGAAATCCCAAAAGCAGGCTCACCAAAAGAATCAAGCACACGATAGGCATTCTTCTTAAAAGCGAGTTTAGTAGCCATCATCAAGAAGTGCGAAAGCGAAAGCAAGTTGTACCTTAAGCTTGTCCACAAGGCGGCGTCCTTTAAGATGAATCTGTCATTCACCTTGATTGATCCGTTCCTTCAATTAAGCCCTTGTGTATCATCTCCAAAGGTGATGAAGTCATCACCCGTCGACCACGTGAAGGAAGTGAACCATCTTGAGTCTCCGGTCATGTGCGTGAGCAATTTGGAGTCGACGAGCCATGTGTTCTTCCTCCTTCCGTGGCGATCCTGAAAATCAAGGCACAAAAGATCGATGTGTCTCAATACTGGGGTTAGTTAAAAGCGACTTGGGAACCCAGTACTGAGACACACGTCTGCGAGTAGTATGCAAGGCAGAAGTGCTATCCAAGATTTTATTACGAGTTCTATTATGAGCAATGGTTACTTTAACATGAGAAGCATTCTGTCTAGGAACATGATGAGCATGTGAAATAAATCCTAGTCCAGGTTTCTTGTTTTCTAAGTGACCATGTCTCATAAAAGCTCTAGGTTGATGAGATGAAATTCTAGCAATATTTCTCCTAACATTTTTCAACCTACGCCAACAGAACTCTACAAAATGTCTACTCTTTTTCCAATAGGTGCAATAGTATTTGGTACCATTGGGAGAAGCACCTTTTGCCTCAAAAGAATGTTGGACAAACCCTGCAGATTTAAAAACAGTTTTTGCAGGTTGTGTTTTGAATTCAACTAAGCCATTTTCCAAGACCTGAATAACATTAGACTTGGATGTGTCCTGGGCAGCGTTGTATCCTAAACCTTGCTTTTTATAAGGAGTTTGAGCGTGTCGAGAATCATGTTTAACTGTTTCTTACCTTTAGAGAATTTTTCTAGAGTATCCTTAAGGTAAGCATTTTCTTTTCAAAGTTAACACATGATTCACAAGTCTTGGCCTTAATGGCTCTAGCATGTTTCTCCTTAAGATGAGCAACTTCAAGCTTATAGGTTGCACATGAGGCCTGCAGTGTAGACTCAATTGTATCCTTAAGCTTGGCATATTTAGCTCTAACTACTTCTAAAATATCCTTAACTTCATGTTCACGTTCTATGCACAAAAAGCAAAAGCTAGATTTAACATTACCAGAATCATCCAACTTGCTAGACTCTAAACATTTTTACAGGGAGCAGATTTGACATCAACTAGCTGAGTCCTAACATTTTCAAGTTGATACAAAGCAATATCATGAGCAGATTGCAGTTTAGCAAATTCAGAATGTAAAGCATGGCAAGATGAACATTCATCAGATTTAAGAGTCTTAGCATTTGCAAGTTCTAATGTCAAATTGTCTACTTGTGACTCTAAGTCCTTGTTCCTAGCTATGGTAAATTCTAATGCCTTATCCTGATTCATGAGTTGCTCAAACATGTTGTCGCATCTAGTAGAAAGAATATCATAGGAGAGAGGTACCTCATCGTTGTCATCGGCATCAACGGAGTCGGCCATGAAGCACATGCCCGTGAAGTCCTTGGCCTTCCCTTTCTTGTCTTGAGGGAGCTTCTCCTCCTTGTCCTCCTCGCTCTCGGAGTCCACATCGCTTATGGACTGATCTCCAAAAGCGGCAAGGACCTGGTGAGCGGCCTTCATGAGCTTAGCAACATTGTACTTGGGCTTGTTCCCTTGAGGCTTCTTCAAAGCTGGCTTTTCCTCCTTGTGGTTGCTCTTACCTTTCGGCTTGGGGCAGTTTGCCCGGATATGATATAGCTCTCCACACTCATAGCACGTCACAGGGCAACCTCTCTTCTTGTTTCTAACATTGTTATATGCCCGTGTGACTTTCTTGACCAAAAGAGCTAAATCAGCCTTAACAAGACTCTCAAACTCTTCTCCTTGAACAGAAAATAAACACGCAAGAGAAAAGCCAGAAGAAGGATCAGAAGAACCATTAGGAGTCCCTTTGAGAGGATCAGCCACCAAAGCCATGTTATCCCTCTTAGGAAGACTACCTCTCTAGATCTCATAAGTCTTGAGCTTGCTATAAAGTAGCTCCAAAGTGAGAGTAGAGAGATCGACGTTCTCCTCAATGGCAGTAGCCTTGATCTCCCACTTCTTGGTGTTGATTGCAGCCAAGAGGTGGGTGGCATTCTCAGATTGAGAGTACTCAATGTCAACAGCTCTCATTTGATTAATCACCTTGTGAAAGCGAGTAAAAACGTCATATATGCTCTCACCACGACACATCTCAAATTTATTATACTCTCGGTTGTAGACCTTCTGGCGCACTTGCTTGATCTGGGACGATCCCTCATGGTAAGTTTCGAGGGTGTGCCAAATCTCATGTGCGGTCTCAAGGTTGCAAATCCTATCGTACTCCTGTCTACCAAGCCCAGCATATAGGAGATTCTTATCCTTATGGTTATTTGCCAAGAGGGCTGCTGAAGCCGGCGAAACAACCTCGAACAACTTCCCATATAGCTTGTCCTTTGCTTTGAAGGAAGGCTCGCATGCGATTCTTCCAATAGGCATAGTCGAGCCCATCGAAGATATGCAGCTTAGTCGAGTACTTATCCATTGCCAAGTTCGTTGATCGGTTAAGATCAAGATTGAACTAAGCGGGCTCGATACCACTTCTTGGACCGAAAAAGGCGACTAGAGGGGTGAATAGAACACGCTCACTTTTCACTTTGATCAAATTCAACACAAATTTCACTCCAATAGCTATGGAAGCTATGAAGATCAATATATCGATCTGTTGGAAGACTAGTATTGAATCAATCTAAAATCCCTAAAGCAAAAGACCAAAGCAGAAAATCACAAACATTAATCCAGTAGGACTAGCAAAGCGGCAAAAGTCGGATCGACCTCTCTGGCGGGACCGACCTCGAGGCAAAAGTCTTGATGACCTCTCTAGCAGAGTGACCTCGGGTAAAAGTCTGGTGACCTCGGGACAGACTAACCTCAGGCAAAAGTGCGGACTGACCTCAAGCGCGATGAACAACACAAACACCTGAAAACCAAAACTCAAATCGGTCTAACTTTTGATCCGTAAGGCCAAACTCCACGAAATTTGAGACACACCTTCTCTAAGATATTAGGAAGCTATTCCAATCAAAGATCATAGAGATCCATGCCAAAGTTCCTATCTTTTTTAGTTTGAACGAAGAGTGCTCCAAAACCGAGCCAAAATCGAAATATGATCTAGAGACTTGCTCGTGGCTGATTGATGATCAAGATGACTCTAGATGGGTTCTCACATGTCACAGCAAGTTAGATCATGGCAAGAAACCAAGCAAAAACTCACGGATCAAAAAAAGACTCAAAATCACCAAATAGAGAGAAAGAAAGCAAATAGACTCATCTTTGAGAGAACTTTCTTTAGATTGATTTGATATTGTATTGGTTTACAGCCACACCATCAATGGAGGACAAAGACTCAATACATGAGTACGAAATCAAATCCAAATCTATAGAACCCTAACCTCCACTAATCCTCTCCCTAAGCAAACTAGGGTTTCAAAACAATGAAAGGGTTGAAGGGGGTGTAGCCACCTCCCTCCTCTATTTATAGTGGAGGCTTAGACCTTCTAGAAACATTAACCCTAATGGGCTCCCGTTAAGCCCCACACACAAACGGGTCACATACGCACGTATTTTAAAGCGCCGTCTTCATCTCCTCTTGACCTAATCCGCTTCATCATGTGCCGTCTTGAGCCGCGGGTTGGCAAAAGGTCACCGAGGCGGTATTTGGTAAAATTACCAAAATACCCCTTCTCGATCTTTTCGCAAAGACCGAGTCCCATCTTCGTGAAGCACCTTCATGCCATGCGTGTAGGTTGATCCAACGGCTCTCATCATATCGGCAAGTCTCTCTATCCGCTCCCACCAAAACCACCATGGCACTTGCAAGCCTTGGCGTCGCTCCAGTCAACCGTCGTCTTAGAAGCGCCGGATTCGATCACCTTTGTCCTTTTAGCCATGCTTGACTCCATTGATTTCACGGCATCCCGATCATTACGGACCTCGGCTCTCCAAGATTAGTCCGATCATCCTCTCCATTGGTGTCATTGACCTCAAAGCGACTGCACAACAATAGACAAAGAAATCGATTCCGGAACAAGTTATTCACAACTTGACCCACGTTAGTCAAAACATGCATCATGCAACACATATGCCATGAAACCCATGAACTTGACCTAACCTAACATTCATCGCCACTGATTGGCCAATGATTAGCAAGAAATCGGTCAGACCGCCATTGAATGGCGGTCGGCCCATAACGCTCGACCGCCATTTACTGAGCGGTCGACCATTGGCCGGCTCTGATTGTGCCCCAATGCCGGTCTAACCGCACTTTGTCTGTGACTTTTCAAACTTTGATGAAAACGTGTGTTTTGACAAACCGTTAACAACATTGCCAATTGTAACATCATCCTAAGATCATGCACATATCCCCATGATATCCACACAAAGTTATATTGTTTTATACCAACATGCATGGCTATTTGTATAAAAATGGTTTGGGAATTAGCTAATCTCCTACCTGACAATATGACTCCTTGAATACTTATGATGACATGTTGACATGTACCTTTGGACCACCATAGGTTGGGTAATCCTAGTTGAACCTCTTTGTGATAACCAACTTGGGTGCGTATGTTGCTTAGACATGCTTAGTTATGCGATGTCTCCCGATCACTTGTCTCATTGATGATAAATTTGACTAAGTGAATATGGAATTGTGGCACATGTTGTCTTGGCATGTGTTGCCTTGGCATACGTTGCTCTAGCATGTGCTGCCGTTAATAAAATTTGTTGTGCCATAGCTCGGGTGGTCATTGGCTGGGTGGAACCCAAAATGTTTTTGCTCGAGTGAGTGATCGTGCAGTAAAGGGGGTGCAGGAAGCACATTGGGATGAGGAGGTCTCGCCTGAGACTTAACCTTGTAAGCCATTGATCCGGGCCATACCGTGCAATCACAAGACCATTATGGGGTGATCTTGGCCAACTAATTGGCAATGCTTTGATTCGGTTCTATTTTGGTGGAAGTGTGTAAGACATGGGATGGACACGCACACTTGGCGCAAGAGGGGGCCAAGAAGGCGAAACCTTAGTGAGCGGAACCGAGTCAAAATAGAACCTTGTAAAGGCTTTGCCACGAGCTCTAGCCTGCTTACCTAAGGTAGTGAGCAGGGGCATCGACGAATGCCAAACAAACTAGAGAGGTCGTGTCTTGTGGGTAAAGCTGTACAACCTCTGTAGACTGTAAATCTATTTGAATAGTCGTGTCCCCAGTTATGGACCTGCCTGGTGATTTCACGCAAGGGGTAGACTTTCTAAAAACTTGTTGAGTGGTCTAGCTCATGACCATGGTGGTCGTGGTGGTGCAGCTCATGACCGGGGTGGTCGTGAGTGGTGCAGGCCGTGACGGGGTGGTCCGGAGGTGCAGGAAGTGACCGAGGTGGTCACGAGCTGTTTTCAAAGAACTTGTTTATTTATGTACTACTCTTTCCAACTTGTGCTTTGCAATCTACGTATTGTATTCCATGTCAATTTGGCTTTCTGCAAAGTAACCATAAAGCTATTCCTTGTTGAGCCTTGCATGAATAATATTTGCATACAATTCCCTCCAGCTTGCTGAGTACATTCAAAGTACTCATGGCTTGTGCCCTCTGGTTGATCAGCAGTTGAAGAAGACCTCCCAGGGTGCTCTGAGCTCTTTGAAGAGGAGGTCTTTGAAGACCTCTCGTGTTCGGATGTCCTCCACTCGATTGCCTGTGGGCATGTCGAATGGCCTCCATGTGTTAATTTTGCTTTTTGCTGTGAGCTCTTTTGTTGTTAGCCCTGTGCGGCAGACCTCTGTAACAACTTTGACCATAAGGTCTTTTGCTGTACAAGTGTTAATTTGGCTGCTTCTTCTTTAGTTTATTGTATGGTTGTGATGACATCGTTGTTGAGGCTGTCTTGGACCGACTCTTGATCATGGGGTCGGTCCGGTGTGCCTGAAGGTCAGTTGCTACTCGAGGTCAAGCGGCACCACAGTGTGTTGTCAGAATATTGTTGTCTTCTCCAACTTGGTTTCCTAACGAGAAAAAAATGTGATTTGTTTGAACTAATTATGGATAAATTTTTAAAATTTATTTTGGCTTTATAAAATTGAGCATCAAATTTCCACCACTTGAAGGCTCAAGACCAAAACAATACTTATGTTTTTTAAAAAAAAACTTAATAAGTATGTTGGGAGTTTTGTGTAGTGACCATTGTGATAATCACTTGTTAGATAATAAAGTGACATGTCCCCACATGCCGCAACCCGCTTTGTGTTTAGTATTACTAGCCAAATAAATTTGTTTGAAGTCTGTTATTGATTGTTAGGCGTTAATATCTTGTGCACTGGCTTGGTGGTGCCTACAGTTTCTGTAACTTCTTTCTACTAGATTAAGGCTTCAAGGTATTATGTGTGTCCTCTAATATTTGAATATGTCAACATTTTTTGAGTCAAGTTGAATGCAAACCGTGTTGTTATTGGCACCCTAGGATTTGATCAATTCATGAACTTGGTGGTGGACAACACTGTGGATATCAATGGAAATGAGAAGATTGATATTGGAATGGTGGTAAGTATTCTACCATCGATGGTTTATTTAGGTTTTTACCATGATACTTATCATGAAGCAATTATTAACTTATTATTCAATGTGCATAATATTCTGACAACCTAAAATCATCTGTAGGTTGTCAGGGGAAACAATGTTGTCATGATCGAGGCACTAGAGCCGATTGCCAAATCGTAGTCAAGTCCCAGACATCTTTCTGATTTAGTAATCATAGAGCTGGTACTGTGAAAGCTTATGTATAAGCAATCGATGTTCCTGTTGTACCTTATGTTTTCGAAGCATTATGAATTGAATGTGGAAGGTTGACCTTATATTTTGTTTGCGAGACATATTTCATTTGTTTGGATGTTAGGCGTACCTTGATATTGCATATTACTTGTTGTCATTCTCTTATTTTAGTGATCCATATTACTACTAGGTTGTCATCTTCACAACAAGCCTGGCTCCTCTATGTCAGCTCCTAGTTCAACGGGGAAGCAGCGACGACTCACGAGGAAGAAGCAGAGACAAAGGTGTCCTTCCCTCGCCACATTGCCGTCTCGAGTTCACCGCACCGTGTCCTCTTCATGCTAATACTCCCCTCTGCCGCCTCCTGCTCTGCGTCGGTCGAGCAAGCATTATCGCCTCCTCGCTTACCACCACCTCCTCCCCTGGCCTCCTACCTCCTCATCGCGATGTGCATGGCGAGGGATGTAGAAGCCAATGGCCATAAGAACCGAGTCGCGGCTTGGGTTCAGGGTGGAAGAAGGCGGCCCTTGACGCGTAGCCCTCTTCCTTGCCGACCGGCAATGGTTGGAAATGGGCAGCGCATCGAGGAGGGAAGTCGGCATCAACTTCAACTTCCAAAGGTAAACAATCTACGAGCTCAAAATTTTAATTTCCGGGTAGTAGTATAGTAGGTGATGCAATAAGCGAAGTTAATGTTTCTATTTATATGTGTGTGAAGGAAAAATGATATTTATTATGCGGTTTAGGATCTCGTCTACTTATATGTATCACTCTCATTTATGGTTCCATTGCAACGTACAGACACCCTACTAGTATTATTATATATTCTTAAGGAGTTGTTAATTTGTCCAAGAAACATGTAAGTAAACGTGTACTTAAGGCTGTTTGCTTATTTGAGATCGTGTTCATCCATCATAGGCTTCTTCTTTCAGTGGTTGATTTCTTCCTGTGACAGCCAGTCCGCCGTTGTTTTCCACTATAAAAAGTAAGAAATCCTAAAATCTGCTACCTGCATGGCATGATGCCAGTGCCAGGGGTGGAGGCAGCTAGATGCATGGGGCAGTGGCGATGCCACTATCCTTTCTTGTATGTGCTCGAGCATGGGCTTCTCCCGTCGGTCGATGCCCATACCGAACAACTTCTTCTTGAGCTTCGTATTCTAGTGGTTCTTGACGTCACTGTCCATTCGCCCTGGCAGCTGCGCCGCTACCACCGGCCACCCGCATGCCAACACATTGCGCATTGTTCAACACGTTGCTCTGACTGACATGTTTAACAGGGGACGATAAGAAGCACCAAAACACCATGGAGGGAAGTCAATCGCTACTTGTTGCTAATGACAGAGTGCAGCTTGATGATGGTTTGCTCCTCGGCGTCGGTGAACTTGTTGTTCCTGAGGTCGGGCTGCATTTAGTTGGTCCATAGCAACCAGTAGCTCTTCCTGCACCACTGCAATCCTATCACGTGCAACAACCCACCATAGTGCGGTGGCGGCCAACGGCAACTAGGTGGGAGGCATAGGCCGTAGAGGGTGTGCGACGGCGGTGGCGGCTAGTGGCGACTAGGTAGGTATCCAGTGAGATGCGGGCGGAGGTGGTGGAGATCATCACGTAGCTCGAGGTGTGCAACCCCACATTGGCACCCACCGAGTTGCTCGCCCTCCTCAATGGCAGTTGGATCCTTGCCCACCGAGCACCACCTCTATTTTCATCGTGTCTTCGCCATTGGCATGGGGTACAGTTGCACCCCCTTTTTTAAGAAAACAACAAGTATATATTAGGTATAATATATATGTTTACATACATGGCCACATATATCACATTTCACCCCTACTTAGCATTTCAATCCATAATTTGTTATTTGAGTTATGACAGAGACTTGCCAACATGAAGTGAGCCATGGTGGTTTCGGTGAGAGCCAGATGAGAGAGACTTGTTGATATGAAGAGAGCCGTTGATCAACCTACACGTGGCGAAGCATGTGATTGCTTCATGAAGATTAGACTCGGTCTTTGGAGAAGGAATGAGAAGGGGTATTTTGGTAAATTCACCAAAATATCGCCTTGGTGACCTTTGGCAAGTTTAGGGTCTTCTCTCTCAGCCTAGCCTTTGCTATAAAAGGGAATGTTTAGATGTGGAGTTCCTAAGTCCTTCCAAAAGAAAAAAAAACCCTAATTTGTGTTTTGGGGATTTTGGAGTAGTTGAGGCTAGGGTTTGTGAGAGATGGATTGATTGCATGCTCAAGTGTTGAGCTTTTGTCTTCCATGGTGTAGTCGCTGTAAACAAACATATATCTCAAATTAATCCAAGCAAGATTTCTTCAAGATGAGTATCTTCTTGTTCTTGCTCTCTTTTTGGTGATTTTTAAGATTTTGGTGATCCTTTTCCTTTGGTTTCTTGTTGTGATCTTACTTGCTACTACATGTGGGAATGTATCTAGGATCATCTTGATCATCATCTACCCATGAGCAAATTTTTGGATCAAAGTTTCAATCTCCTCAGTTCTTGAGCCCTTTTGCCCTCATATAAGAAATTGGTGGAATCTTGACCTCGATTTTCCCAATCGTCGATTGGAATAGATTCCTGACCTTCTTGATGAGTCATGGTTGAAATTCGAGGGGATTTGGATAATCAGATCAAAAGTTGTGTCGATTTGTGATTTTGATCTTGTGCTAATTTCACTGTTCATTCATGTAAGAGGTCAGACCGCCCCTCATGAGAGGTCAGACCGCTAGGCCATTGGTCAGACCGCCCAACCTTAGAGGTCTAACCACCCAACTCTTTCGTTTTGAGTTTGTTTTGTGGTTTTAATTAGATTCAATACAAGACTTCCACTGTGCTTGTACATTCAATCTTCATAGCTTCCATAGCTATTGGAGTAAGAATGGATTTGAATCCGGACTATGTGAAAAAGAAGTAGTGCTCCTATTCACTCCCCTCTAGTCGTTGTTTCGGTCCAGCAAGTGGTATCAGAGCCCGGTTAGTTCACTCTTGATCTTAAACGGTCACTGAACTTAGCGATGGAGAAGTACTCCACCAAGCCGCATGTCTTCGATAGGCTTGACTATGCCTATTGGAAGAATCACATGTGTGTCTACCTTCAGAGCAAAGGTCAAACCATATGAGAGGTTGTCCGAGCCCCGCTCGCCTTGCCCGAGGTTGCTACGCCGGCTTCAACGACCCTCTTGGCTAATAACCACAAGGCAAAGAACCTCCTATATGTCGGGCTTGGTAGATAGGAGTATGACATGATTTGTCATCTTGAGACCATGTACAAGATTTGACACACCCTCGAGACTTGCCATGAGGGTTCGTCCCAAATCAAGCAAGTATGTCAAATGGTCTTCAAGCGAGAATGTAACAAGTTCGAGATGTGTCCTAGAGAGAGTATCGATGATATTTTCACTCACTTTAACAAGATGCTCAATCAGTTGAGAGCGATCGATATTAAGTATTCTTAGTCCGAGAATGCTACCCACATCTTGGCTGCAATCAACACCAAGGAGTGGGAGATGAATGCAATTGCTATTGAGGAAAATATCAATCTCTCTGATCTCACCTTGGAGCGGCTCTATAGCAAGCTCAAGACACATGAGATCAAGAAGATTGATCATCCTAAGAAGGAGAACATGGCCTTGGTAGCCGACCCTCTCAAGAGATCTCTTGATGACTCTTCTGACTCTTCAGGTTTCTCTCTTGCATATCTTTCTGCAATCAATGAAGAAGACCTTCAGTCCATCCCTGAGCATGAGTTGGCCGTTCTAGTTAAAAAGTTCATACGGACCTACAACAATATGAGGAACAAGAAAAGAGGAGGTCATGTGACTTGCTATGAATGCGGTGAGCTTTACCACATTCGGGCAAACTGCCCTAAGCTTAAGGGGAAGGGCAACCACAAGGAGGAGAAGCCCACTTGGAGGAAGCCTCAAGGGAGCAAGGCGAAGTTCGATGCCGCCAAGCTTGTGAAGGCCGCTCACCGAGTCCTTACTGCTTTTGGAGATCACTCCTTGAGCGACATGGACTTCTGTAATGAGGAGGATAAGGAGGAGGAGATCCCTCTAGAGAAGAACAAGGGCAAGGACTTCACTGACATGTTAGGGGTAATTTACCCCTATGGGTTGGTTTGAAGGGGACTTGGTCATTTTCTGAGTTTTCCTTGTTCATTTGATCTTTTCTTGATCTTCTTCTGAACTTTCTGACCTTCTTGATCTTTTAGGCTTTTGAGCTTTTCTTGTATCTCATTGTATTATATTAGATTCATAATCACAACAAGATGCATTGTAATATAAGCTTACCGCTTGTCTTTTAAAATGATGAAGCTTTGCTTATTACCCTCTTGAGCTTTAGAATTTCAATTCTTGCTCAATGTCATTTCTAGTTCACTGACTTGCTTGAATTATCATGTTTTTCACATGTATAGCTTAGTCTTTGCTTGATGAGCTAGAAATTTAAGACAACTTGAATTAAAATTTGCAATTTGTGGATCTTTTAGTTAGTTGCACCAGATCCTTTTGTGACACTTGCCATGTCAACATTGCTTTGTTAGCTTTTGAATATAGGATTGAACATCAATTAAGTCTCTAATTCTTTTGTGAATCTAGAAGTTGCTTTTGTGCAAAATGAAAAATCAAGTTTTATGGTTCTTATGTGGATAAAATGTGCCAAACTATTATCACAAGACTACATGTCGAGACATGAACTTGGAGATAGTTTGATGATCCGGATGATCTCATGGGGATTGCTTGTCAAACTTGACATAAACCTTAAGATTTGTTGCATCGGTTGAAGCTTAGGAAGAGTTTGTGGATGACTCCTAATCCAGGATCTTCTTCACTAAGATAGACCTTCAATCAACTTCAATATGTGTTATTCATTGCAAATGAAAACTGTTGTAAAAATTGGGTGATTGAGGTACTTTGAGCAAAATGATTCACTTTAGGATTTTTGATCTCTAGAATGGTCTTTGTTAGCTTCTTGATCTCATGTTGATATTCTGATATGACCATTATCACTCTAGGATCTCTTTTGATGAACTTGTTAATTTTGACACTTTGCTAAACTTGTGAACAATTCACTGATTCATATTGAGCATTCTAGCTTATCTTTGATATATATGTCTTAACATGATCATAATAGCACCTCCATGCTTGATGTGTCTTGAGCAATAGTAGAAATGCTAGCTTGTTCTCTTGGGTTATCTCCAAAACTTCTTGTACTCAATTTAAAAAAAAAATCTAAAAATGAAGTCACTCCATTGCATTTCATGCATACTCTTCCTTATGCTTCTTTCCATTTCTGTATTTGTCATCTCTGGATGAGAGGAAGACGTGATTTCTTGATGACTCCATTGTCAAAGGGGGAGAAGATATAGCAAAAAAATGTTAAAATGAGAACCATTTGGAGAAAAAGGGAGAAAATGAAAATTTTGAAAAAAAAAAGTGATCATAGTGAGGGGTGGGGCATCTCATTTGCATTCTTGTGCTCTTATTGCCATTTCTGAACATGCATTGCAATTCTTGGAACCCCACAATGATCAAAGGTCAAATTGAACAACTGTTCTTTCATATGGACCTTGAGTGAGATTTTTTTACTTCTCTTTGGAAATTGAAGCTTTCATGCACTCCATTGCCTCACCTAACTTACTTTTGCATATGAAGACAACTTGGTCATTTTCACGTCTTTCTCTTTCTTTTGGACCAAGTTGTGTCTTTGCATGAAAACGTTGAGTATTTTCGAAAACAAACCTCCAACTTGCATTTTTGGGAAATTTGGAGGAGGAATCTTCGAAAACAAACCTCTAGAGAATAACGGCACATATTTACTATTGCATGTAATTAAACACGGTGTATGAGGTCCCTAGTCAATTGGGTCTATATGTCTATAGTCCTTATTAACCATAGGGTGGTCGTGATTGGCCTGGCCGTAGTAAAACTTACGACCATAGGGTGATCGTAGTAGAACTTACGATCAGTAGATAGTCGTAGAAGATCTTACGACCACAGGATGGCAGTAGAATGACCTACAACCATATAGGGTGGTCGTAGAATATCATACGACTACTTGGTAATCATAATCTCCCTCATTATTGACAATGAGGGGTACCTCTGAAGGTTGTGTATAGACATTATTATCTATAGCGAATATTACAGATAAATAATTTAATTAATTAAGGATTATTAGATCCTCGTCACATGTGTTTTCGGTAAAATATAGAAGCTGTCAGGTTTTAGGTGGTTTGACCAGCCTTAGTCGGCGGTCTGACTATCCAACCTTGGCAGTCAGATCGGTCAAAGGGCCGACAGTCAATCTGGCCATGAGTAGCGGTCTGACTGGCCAAAAATGTGACTTTTGAGTTTTTGGCCGAGCCAAAAATAGAGGGTGTAGGCAAGAGAGAGGATTCTTCTGCACTTGGTCTCTTAATATTTGGAGCTTCAAGCCAAAAGTTCTATTCATTTTGAATTTCCAGAGAGGGTTCATATTTTTAGAGAGAAAATCTAGCTAAGTCATTGTGCTGGCGGTCAAACCGGCCATGGGTGGTGGTCTGACCGGTTTTGCCTTATTCGCTGGCTGGCAAGGCGACGATGTTCCTTGGGTTAGGTTAAATTCATGGTTTTCATTGTATGTGTGTTGCATAATGTATGTTTTGACTAACATAGGTCAAGTTGCGAAGAACTTATGCCCGGAATCGATTTCTTGGTCTATTGTTGTGCAGAAGGCTTGGAGGTCAATGAGGAGGAAGATCGGGACTAGGCTTAGAGAGCTGAAGCTCAGAACGATCAACGATGCTGGGTGAAGTCATTGGACTCTGGCGCAAAATGGACAAGGATGACCGAACGAAAAGTTCGGTGCGATAGGTTGCATTAAGCGGCACAGGGGTCGGTGGAAGCACCATGGTGGTTTCGGTGGGAGCCGGATGGGAGAGACTTGCCGACATGAAGAGAGCCGTTGATCAGCCTACACGGGGCGAAGCATGTGATTGCTTCATGAAGATTAGACTCGGTCTTTGGAGAAGGATCGAGAAGGGGTATTTTGGTAACTTCACCAAAATACCGCCTTGGGGACCTTTGGCTAAACCGCAGTGCAAAACGACGCAAAGAGAGGCGGTTTAGGTCAAGTGAAGATAAAGATCACGAAGAAACGGATTCGGAAAGCCCAGTTCGTCATCCGCTTTGAGAAGTGTGCGTGAGTGTAGACCCGTTTCTATGGGCTTAACAGGTGCCCGTTAGGGTCTCTCTCTCTCTCTCTCTCTCTCTCTCTCTCTCTCTCTCGCAACCTAGCCTCCACTATAAAAGGAGAATCTCCAGATGTGGAATTCTCAAGTCCTTTCCAGAGAAAAAAAAACCCTAATTTATGATTTAGGGATTTTAGAGCAGTTGAGGTTAGGGTTTGTGAGAGATAGATTGATTGTGTGCTCAAGTGTTGAGCTTTTAACCTCTATGGTGGAGTGGCTGTAAACAAACATCTATCTCAAATCAATTCAAGAAATATTTCTTTAAGATGAGTCTCTTCTTGTTCATGCTCTCTTTTTGGTGACTTTTGAGATTTTTGTGATCCTTTAGTTTCTTGCTGTGATCTTGGTTGCTGTGATATGTAGGAATGTATCTAGGATCATCTTGATCATCATCTACCCATGAGCAAGTTTTTGTATCAAAGTTTAAATCTCCTCGGTTCTTGAGTCATTTTGTCCTCATCTAAGAAATCGGTGGAATCTTGACCTCGATCTCCCGAATCGTCTATTGGAATAGATTCCTGACCTTCTTGATGAGCTATGGTTGAAATTTGAGAGGATTTGGATCACCAGATCAACTGTTGAGTCGATTGGTGATTTTGATCTTGTGTTGATTTTACTGTTCATTCATGTGAGAGGTCAGACCGCCCCTCATGAGAGGTCAGATCACCAGGCCATCGGTCAGACCGCTCATCCTCAGAGATCTGACCGACCAACTCTTTTTGTTTTGAGTTTTTGGTAGTTTTGGTTGTTGTGTTTGGGTTTTGATTAGATTCAATACGAGACTTCCATTTGTGCTTGTACATTCAATTTTCATAGCTTCCATGGTTATTGGAGTAAGAATGGATTTGAATCCGATCTATGTGAAAAAAAAATAGTGCTCCTATTCAACCCCTCTATTCGCTGTTTCGGTCCAACATTTATATAAAAAAACTAATCTTTTCAAAGTAAAACCCAAAACACTAGTATTATATGCGAGGTGATTTTGCAACAGTTGAAAAGCATTTACACATTGGGCCCATACAAGGAAGCCAATCTACCCATGTTCACGATTTAAGAGTCATGCTTAATGCCCTATTTGTTTAGGCATTCTATCCCATAGGTTCGGTATGGAGCCTTGTGGCAGAAGGTATCCTTCACCATCTTGATGATGAATGTTATCAGCGAAAACCGAAATTTACAAAATGAATTTTAGATATTGTATAACTGCCTTGGAACTTAGTATTTGTAATTGAAAGAAACTTGGCTTTACGCAAATCAACCATATTATGCCTTCTCTTGAGATATCCATTTATGCATGTCATTACATTAATTGTGGTGTAACTTGCGAGCACGGTTGTTGTGCTCACTCTTGCTGAAATAATCTTTTGGCGAGAATGAAGCCTTATGATGAGTCATGCGATGGACCAAGTGGTCTTGGGCGACTAGGATCGCCCTCCGGCCGATTGCTGTGGTGTATCGGATGGCCTTTATGTTTATCTTCCGCTGTGTTCTGGTTTGTTGGCTTGTATGCCTCCCCTTTGTAAACAACTTGGTTGATATTAATAAAGCTCGTTGAAGTGTATGTTACCACTTTTGTATGCTGTGAAGAGCTAGTTTGTTGATCCTTGGGACTAGCTCGGTTCAGACGAGGAACCTTGGAGCAATTCCACCCTCCACGACCACCCTCAGTGCAGTGGTCGAGGAGGTCTGGTGTGATCTCGGTCCTCCACGACCTCCCTTTGGTTGGTCGTGGGAGGTCTTGGGAGGACCTCGAGACCAGCTAACATTTAAAGGTTTTAAGCCATGGCATTGGGTTGTCATGGAAGTTTCTAAATGCTTTTGAAAAGCAAATGAAAGGAAAATGGATTTGGACTTGGGCGAAGTGGTTTGCTTGGCTGGTGCAATGTTTATGCACGGGGCCGTGTCATTTCTATGGCTGATGCCCAGGGTTTGTGGTGGTCGCCCAAGTGTGACACCCTAATCTTTAGAACCTTTTTGGAAATTTTCAAAATAAAAAGAACCATTTTGTTTTGATGAGAATTCAAAGCTTAACCTGGAATTTCATAATGGATTTAAGTTGACTAACTCAAACTACAACTAAAGTTCCTTATTGGTTTGTTGAGTTATTGGAGTTTTGTTGGTCTTTCCTTCTCTGCCCATCTTTTACCCACCTCTGGCCCAGACCTCCTTGGCTTTAGACCTCCCAAATGCTTGGACCTCCCTGGGTCCGATCCTCCCTTTCGGGTCTTCTCTGGCTTGCAACCTCCCCAAGCATGCGCCACCCTTATGTGCATCTGAGCTCCTTTGGAATCCTGTGTAGCTTTTCGTGTTTTCTTGGACGTCCTTCGTTGATTGTAGCCTTGAAGCCTTCTCTGGAGGTTCCCTTCAGTATCAGCTCGGTAGTACCACCCGCACCATGCGGAACTACCACTTCTTAGGACCTCCCCTTACCTTCTTTGGATCTCTCCGTGTCCTTCAGGACCTCTCCATGTCCTCTAGGACCTCCCCTTACCTTTATTGGACCTATTCGTGTCCTTCAGGACCTTTTCATATCCTCTAGGACCTCACCTTACCTTTATTGGACCTATCCGTGTCCTTCAGGACCTCTCCATGTCCTCTAGGACCTCCCCTTACCTTTATTGGACCTCTCCGTGTCCTTCGGGACCTCTCCATGTCCTCTAGGACCTCCCCTTACCTTTACTGGACCTCCCTGTGTCCTACCGGACCTCCCCAGGTCCTCCAGGACCTCCTCCTTGCCTATTTGCATCTTTATTGATTGTGAGTCGTCCGATTTACATTGGACGGTTTGATCTGGTGAGGCGTTGGATGGTCAAAACGCCCCACTTCTCTCGAGCCCTTAGATCTTAGTTGGGCGGTCCGATTTGTTGTGGCGTTAGGCGTCGAACGTCCCAACCATTTTGGCCATCCGATTTAGTTCTAAGGCTAAGATTCTCGCTAGCTATGTTGGTCGAAACGTCCCAATCATTTTGGGCGGTCGATCAAATCCAATGCCCGACCTCCTCCTTGCACATCTGGACCGTTAAGACCTCCCCTTGGAGATCTTAACCGTCTGTTTCTCCTCCTGTACATCTCGCCGTCAAGACCTCCCTTTGGAGATCTTGGCCGTCAGTTTCTCCCTTTGGGCAGATCCGTCGTGAGGACCTCCTTGGAAATCCTAACCGTTTAGACCTCTCTGGATTTGATCCTACGGTTCTAGACCTCCCTTGCGTGTGAGGATCTCCTCTTGCCTTTGCAGACCTCCCTGTTTGTGCTTAATCTTGACCGTTGGACCTCCCCTTTGGAGATCCAACAGTCCAGACCTCCCCGGTGGGTGAGGATCTCCTCATGTTCACTGCAAGACCTCCTCAAGGTCATTGCAGACCTTCCCCCTGGTCTTGGCTGCTTATTGGGCGATCCACACACCGATTTTCTTCTGGTTGGTGAGTCCTTGGGCAAGGAAGTCTTCACCGCATTTAATGCATGTTATGTCACATTAAATGCTCTCATCTTTGCAGTACTCATGTCATACCGATTGTCACATTCCTTGACTAATCCCATCGTCCTATTTACCAACTCTTGTTGACCCTATCCTGGGTCATGTGCATTGGCTTCCACTATATATAGTTTGGGAAGCCCTCCTTTCTCACTTTCTTCTCCATTTCTCCTCTCTGCTTCAACCGAGCATACCTTAGACCTCCTCCAGCAAGTCTTTGGACATCCTCTCTTGAGTCCTAAGACCTCTCCAGCGAGCTCCTTGGGCCTCCTCTTGACCTTCCGACCTCTCTGTTGGTTTTATCTTTAAGTTTATTTGGAGTTCTTTGGATCTTGTTTGAACTTTATTTGAGTCATTTTGTTTTCATGTGTAGATTGTCAAGATCGTGGGGAGCCCGAGTTCAGTGAGGGAGAGGGAGCAGCTCAAGACTTTGAGCAAGGCAAGTTACACTCTTTATCATGTTGCACCCAATACTTCAAATTACTTATGTCATTTTCAAAGTGTATGCATGCTTAATTCACTAAGATATTTCAATGCCTACATTTAAAATTCGTAGCTATGCCTACTGCTTGGTATGACCTCTATCCATGTTGAATCAACCCCATTATCACCTTAGATAAAATCTGGTTCTTGCAATAGTGAGGACCCGTAGCTCTTGAAAAATGAAATGCTTAGACCAAAATCTTGATTTGGGGAGTTTTGACCAAAACTATCACTTAATCAAATAATTTGGGCTGTGGCATTGGTGTGCCATGGAGATTTCGGCCATGACATTGGTGTGTCATGGATGTTTTACCTATGGCCATGGCATTGGTGTGCCATGGAGAATTGAAAAGCAAAGTAAATGAAAAATGGTTTTGACTTGGCGGTTGGTTGTTTGGTTGGTGCATGTCTATGCACGGGGTCGTGTGATCAGACACCCGGGGTTAAGGTTTGTCGCCCAAGTCGGTTAAGGATCGGTCTTTGAGACACCACTTGCTAAGCCTATAATGTGCTATGCCAAAATTGTGCAACCACATGTCTCCAGTGTGAGGTGTGGGACCTGGCTAACTAATTTGCAAAGCTCTATCGTGGTCCATCCTGTGGATGCGGTGGGTTTGTCATGTTATGACTAGTTGTAGTCCCACCGGTATAAGAGGGCACCCCATTAACCCGGGTTTCTATCAAGGGGATCTGCGAAACCTTAATGGGGGTGGGCTGCGGTGGAGCAATGCATTGTAAAGGTCTTGTCATGTGCTCTAGACCTCTCACCAAAGGAAGTGTGAGGTGGTATCGGCGGATGCCAAACAAACTAGAGAATTCATGTCATGTGGGTAAAGTGTACAACCTCTGCAGAGTGTAAATCTATTCGAATAGCCGTGTCCACGGTTATGGACATGCTGGCAATGTCACTCAAAGTTAGCTCTTGGTTTTGGTTTTCAAAAGAATTGTGGAAATGATTTCGGTGGTTTAACCAAATTGGGTGTGGGCGGGAAGCCATGTGCAGGAGGATATCCTTCACCATTTCTATGATGAATGCTATCCAACTGAAAATGGATTTCACAAAAATGAATTTTATCTATTGTAACCTGCCTTGCAACTTAATACATGTATTGAAAATAAAATTGGCTTTATGCAAATCAACCCTAATATGCTGTCCTTTGATATATCCCTATGCATGTCATTCTGTTATTTGACGGGTGTAACTTGCGAGCACGGTTGTTGTGCTCACTCTTGCTTGATTCATGAATTGAGCAGATGAAGACTCCTTTGATGATGAAGATGATCAACTCAATTAGGCGCGCCTCGGCCCGATACCACTGTGGTGTAATGGGTGGACCATGTCTTTGGTTTTTCATTTGTGTTTGTGTGCTCTCGATTCTTTGGAGCTTGTAAGCAACCTTTGTAATCAAACCTCCTTTTGTTGTTAATAAAGCTGTTGTGGATGTCTATGTTATCACTTGCTTGCTGTGAGAACTGGTCGATGATCCTTGGGGTCCAGTTTGGATCGTAGTAGATTTCAGGCTCATCCTCAAGCCTCACGACCTCCTCAGGTTGGCCCCTTTCGGACCTCCCCAAGTAGCGCGTGGAGTTTGAGGAGGTCTGAGGTCCAACAACCTCCTCAGGGTTGGGACCCAGACCTCCGAGTGGTTCTATCGGACCTCTCGGGAGGTATGGAGGTCTTCTCGGGATGTCCTCTCGGGACGTCCTGAGAAGTCCTTTACGAATCTCCCAGGAGGTCCTGAGGGACCTCTTGGGACGTCCTGGGGGTTCCTTTTTGGACCTCCCAGGAGGTCCTGAGGGACCTCCCGGGTGTGCCCTGGGCCGGGTCGCCGCACCAATTCAATTGAGGACCGGCCTTTGAGCGATCCTTTGCTAGGCCTATAATGGGCTATGCCTCACCGTACAACCACATGTCTCCAGAATGGGACATGGGACCTGGCCAATTAATTTGCAAAGTTCCATCGCGGTTGTTCCACTTTGATGTGTGAGAGGTCTTTCATGGCCTATGGTCTTTTATAACCTATGTTTCCCACTGGCGCAAGGGGGGCTTTTCCGGCGGGTTTCTATCCAATGGAAGCGAAACCTTAGCGAGGAGGGGCTGTGGTGGAATAATGCATTGTAAAGGCTTTGTGGTGATCCCTTAGTTGCACACCTTCGGAAGTGTGTGAGTAGACAGTATATGGGGATCATCTCATGTGGGTAAAGTGTATAACCTCTGCAGAGTGAAAACTATTCGAATAGCCGTGTCCACGGTCATGGACGTGCTGGCAAAAGACTACTCAAAGTTAGACTTGGTTTTGTTTTCAAAAGGCTTTGACAAACTGGTTTTGGGATTTCTATCCCATGGGTTGGGCAGGGAGCCTTGCGACAGGAGGGTATCCTTTACCATCTTGATGATGAATGTTATCCATCTGAAAATTGAGATTTACAAAATGAATTTTAGATATTGTATAACTGCCTTGGAACTTAGTATTTGTAATTGAAAGAAACTTGGCGTTATGCAAATCAACCATATTATGCCTTCTCTTGAGATATCTATTTATGCATGTCATTCTGTTAATTGATGGGTGTAACTTGCAAGCATGGTTGTTGTGCTCACTCTTGCTTAAAATAATCTTTTGAGCAGGAAGGAAGCCTTATGATGAGCTGTGCAGTGGACCAAGTGGTCCTGGACGACTAGGATGCGCCCTCCAGCCGATTGCTTGTGGTGTATCGGATGGCCTTTATGTTTATCTTCCACTGTGTTCTGGTTTGTTGGCTTGTATGCCTCCTCTTTGTAAACAACTTGGTTGATATTAATAAAGCTCTCGTTGAAGTGTATGTTACCACTGTTGTATGTTGTGAAGAGCTAGCTGTTGATCCTTAGGACTAGCTCAGTTCGCACAGGGAACCTTGGAGAAATTCCACCCCTCCACGACCACCCTCAGGTCTGGTCGTGGGAAGTCCTAGGGTGATCTCAGTCCTCCACGACCTCCCCCTGGTTTAGTCGTGGGAGGTCTTCGGGGTGCTCCTTAGCTCCACAACCTCTTCGGGGACGCTCCTGGGACCTCCAGGTGGTCATGCTAGACCTCCTAGGCGGTCCTGGAGGTCCTCTCAGGTGGCTCTGCTGGATCTTCTGGGAGGTCCTGATGGACTTTCTGGCTGATCCAGGAGGACCACTCGGGTGGCCCCAGGTTGGGCGTTACACATTTTAAGCCTAAAGACCATAAGCCATGGGAGAGTTTTTTTTTGGCTTTTGCGGAATGAAGTAACCGTTTGCCACTAAAATTCACTAAAATTACCCACAAAATGCCATTGTGTATAAATGCAAATCGTTCTTTTTTTTCCTGTTCCACCTCCTCTTCCCTGATTCCAAATCCCTTCGGTTTCCACCACGCCGCCTCCCTCCCCCACAAAGACCGCCCTCCCCTACACTGCCGTCTCCCCCTTCCCCAAGGCCGTCACCCCCACGAGGAAGACGCCACCGTCTCCCCTCGAATGACCTTGACGCTGGCCCTTCCTCGTCCGACGCCGCCTCCCCTGGCCCACCGCCTCCTCCCGACGACCCCGACGTCGGCCCTTCCTCATTCGACGCCGGCCCATCCTCGTTCGACGCCGCCTCCCCCAGTGAGTCTCTGTCTCCTCCCCTAGCACCATTTTCCTACATTTGCAAGTTGAAAGTGAGAAATTGTAAAGTTCAGATCAACTGTGTGGACTACATTTGCATGGCCAGTTGTTCCATACTAGCATTAATTCTTGTGTATGTACACAATATATAGTGCAATAATTGTGCCAACATGTCCATCTGAGGGTAAATTTAGTTTTGCCAGAATGCTCTACTTTGATCTTGAGGAAGATGCGATTCTTGAAGCAATGCTCACTAGAGCATAGCATCGATAGCAATGCTCCTTTGGAGCATTACATCAATATATACAAGCATTAATTTTGCGGAATGCTCTACTTTGATCTTGAGCAAGATGCAAGCATTCTTGAGCAGCTTCATTGGAGCATAGCATCGATGGCGTAGCAATGCTCACTAGAGCATTACAACAATATATACTAGCATTAATTTTGCCAGAATGCTATACTTTGATCTTGAGCAAGATGCAAGCATGACTGGAGCAATGCACACAGGAGCATTACATCAGTACTAATGCTCACTGGAATTTGACTATGTCATCTATATATATCGAAGTTTGACTTCCTTTTTTAAACATTGAAATTTGACTATGCATTACATCAGTAGCAATGCTCACTGGAATTTGACTATGTCATCTATATATATCGAAGTTTAACTTCCTTTTTTAGACATTGAAATTTGACTATGCATTACATCAGTAGCAATGCTCATTGGAGCATCAGTACCAATCCCGTAAATTATTTTGCTGTTTATTCTCTAAAAAATTATAAATCATCCTATAAATTGTATATATGGAACTAGTTGCTATCAGTAAGGCAAATTGGGATACATTTGGCAACATAGCATTTTGTCAAATCTGTGCTAAGGAAGTTGGTGCTGGGAATGGACCATTAGGATGTTTGAATACCACGGGTTACAAGAACCTCTAGAAGAAGTTCTATGAAAGGATAGGGAAAAAGCACGACAAAAAACAACTAAAAAAAAATAAGTGGGAAGCATTTGAAGAAAGAATACACCTTGTGGAACTATTTAAAACAAAAAGCAATTGGGCTAGGTTGGGATCATAAAAAAGGAACTATATCTGCATCTGATGCTTGGTGGAAGGAGCACAAGGTAGTAATTGGATAAACATCAATTTATTAATATGTATGATCTCATATTTTAATTTATGCCAACTTTAGTCATTTTTTAAATTTTCAGCAATATCCTAAACATTTTCGTGATGGACCACCTGAGAACCTAGATGATATAAACCGTATGTTTGACAAGGCTCATGTCACAGGTAACACTTCAACCATTCCAGGTGAGCCTACTCAAGAACACCAAACCGTTGTGGACATTGATTGTTCGGAGGACGGCGAGGAAGATGCCGCCACTGATGCAGACAACAATGAGGTCATCTGCACGAAACCGAAGGTCGTTGCGAAGCGTAGGACTAATAATATTAATCCTAGCCCAAAGAAGAACAAGAAAAATCCCATAGCTAGGGATTTCAAGCGCATGGTGGACATTATGGCAAAAGGCCCTGTTCAGAGTGGTCCATCCATAGCGAATGCAATGGATATAGCTATTCAGACTGGGGTAGTAGAAGGAAGTGATGAACACTTCATCGTGACAAGGCTCTTTACTAAACTAGAAAATCGGGAAGTGTTTGTCACTACGAAGACCAATGAAGTAAAGATGAATTGGCTCAGGAGGATGTTTGATCTCAAGATGAAGAAAGATTAGATCTTTTTTGTAGTTCCTTTTCATTTTCAAAACTACTCGGTGATGATTATGTAAGGGGTTGAAACTATTAATATTATGTCGTACTCGTATTATTGTTACCTTCTAATGTGTTCTCAATTAAACCATAATGGGGTTGAAACTATTTGGTTATGTTGTACTCGTATTATTGTTACCTTCTAATGTGTTCTCAATTAGATTATGTCATGTTCTATGTTACTGATCATTGTTATTATTTGTAGATGAGCTCATCAAGTGATATTGATGGTTCAACCACTGGGAGTGACATTGATTGTTCAACCACCGAGAGCGATTTTAGCGAAGATGATATCGAAATAACAAAAAAGAGGAAGTTACTATTTCAGGATTTTGTTGCAGCAGTTGGTTATATAGGTATGCACTACTACGACACTTATCTAAACAAAAAGGAGAGGAGACAACCACTCCTAACTGGTTATGAATGGGTTGTTGAGCAACTAGGCGATGAGAGAGATTGTTACTCGTTGTTTCGAATGAGTAGGGCTATTTTTATAGTTTGCATGAAACCTTGGTTGCAAATTATGGCTTGAAATCAACTAGGATCATGACCTCCGTAGAATCTTTGGCTATGTTTTTGTGGACAGTTGGTGGCCCTCAGTCAGTTAGTCAAGTTCAAAACCGCTTCAAAAGGTCAACGGAAACAATCAATAGAAAGTTTGGTGAAGTCTTGCAATGTGTCTATCTTTTATCTAAAGATAATATTAGACTAATGGATCTAGAGTTCACAACAGTGCATCCAAGACTTCAAGATAACTGCTTCACACCTCATTTTAACAATTGCATAGGTGCAATTGATGGCACACATGTACCTATTGTTGTTCCAGCGGATGAGCAGGTTGCTCACACTAGTCGCCATGGATATACGTCTCAAAATGTGATGGCAGTGTGTGACTTTGACATGAGGTTTACCTTTGTTGTCGCCGGATGGTCGGGTTTAGCGCATGACACAAGGATTTTCAATAACACTTTGGACAAGTATTCGAACCGGTTTCCACATCCTCCTGAAGGTACTATGCTTCTTTAATCATATAATTAATTATTATGATAGCCTTCCGATTTTTATTGTCAATATTTATATGTTTCATGTATGTAGGGAAATATTACCTTGTGGATGCGGGTTATTCCAATCGAAGGGCTATTTAGCTCCTTACAAAGGACAAAAGTATCATCTACCAGAATTTCGCTATGGTCGACAACCAAGTGGGAAATACGAAGTGTTCAAGCATGCTCACTCATCCCTTCGCAATGCGATTGAGTGTTCCTTTGGCGTGTTGAAGATGAAATGGAGAATCTTGTTGGCTTTGCCAAGTTACAAAATGAAAATTCAAACGAAAATGATAATTGCATGTATGGCGCTACACAACTTCATCCGAGATAGTGCTTTACGTGATGAACTTTTTGAGAGATGTGATCTTAACGAAGATTATGATCCAAACGATGCACAAACTGGATCACTTGGAGGCACGATATCAATGGATCAGCAATCGATGATGAAGATATGAGTGTCTTTCGTGATAGTATTGCTACTTCTTTAATGGCCGCAAGAGGATAAATAGATTACATTAATATGATATGATCGAATATTATTTTGTTTGGTTGGCTAATATATGCATTTCTATATTAATTTATTTCATTATGCAATGTCCAAAATTAATACATGCATGCACGGACGAGTGAAATCTATTTTATTTTATATGTACACTTGCACATATCGTCATATTTACAAATCCTATGCAAAAATAAGTTTAAATACATGCTTAAAAAGATCATTTAACCCCTTAAGGGCAATTCAGACTTTTAATCCTTCACACACAACTCAATAAGCCAATATTCTATAAAAAGCCAAATTACTAAACACCAAAGCTTGGCTTAAAAGCTAAGAGACTTATAAATGATTAAGTCAAAAAACTAGCTTTAAGTTATAAACCAAAAAGTTTAAGTCTAAACAAAGAGGGCCTAAGTGCTATCACAAGAGCCGCAAAAACGAGTCAAGTTAAAGCTCAGCTCTAACCTATCTTAAAAGCCGAGTGAGTCAGTGACCTCAATTTAAGTCAAGTTGAAGGTCGTGCTAGAGAGTGGACTGATATTCGTCTCACAACGGTTTCAAGCTAGTCTTGAGCCAATCTATTTAATTTTTTGTTCTGAGAGGCTAGAAATTCCCATTAATTAGAAAAAATGAGAAAGATCTATACCGCTTATTTTGGTGATTCAGATTACAGCGGTACATATTACTCAGATATATATTAGAGCCGTTATAGTTGTATAAGAAATACGGCTATATATATTTTTAATCATAAGCACTTAAGTTGTATAACAAATAAAACTCTATTCCAAATATAAACATATATGTATTGTTGTAGCTAGGCGCGTAGATTGCATGCGCGGGAAACTCGACGGTTATAGACAATAAAAATAATACGGAAATCTATGGAGTAGTTAAGACGCTGGCATATCTAAAGGAGTTAGTTCAACGTGAAATACATGGATAGATGAAATCTAAAATGCCTCACATAAAATAAACAAGGTAACTAAATAACCCAATTCGGTTTCTATCTCTTAGAACTAACATATCATTGATATATGTTAGAATTCGAGTTGTATCGAGCCACTATCGAGCAAGCTAACAACTTAAACTCAGAGTCGGCTCATTGCTGCGGGTCGATATCGAGTTGACCTCAAGTCTTCGAGCAACTCATGACTCAAAAGAGTCTCGAGCTTTTCTTGGAGAAGCATATGACAGCTGGACGGTTAAGCCTTGGCACAAAGAGCACCGACCAACAGGACAGCCACATGGATCCGAAACCGCTCGAGATTCTCGCTTCCACCAACTATTTCCTCCTCCCTCCCACACTCCCATCCCACTACGCAGCCAGAGCGAACAAACAAGACTGCTCCCCCTCCCATCGTCGTCTCCTTTCCTTTTCTTTAATTTCCTCTTTTCGCCTCCCCCTCACGTTCCACGAATCCGCACCACCGCCTTCCACTCGCTCCAGATTCCTCCCCTCCTCCGGGCGCGTCCGCCTCGGCTCCCTAGGGTTCCCCCGCGGCGGCCGGTTCCCTCCGCCGGCGAGCTCGCCGGATCCCGACCTGCCCCCCGGTGAGCTCCTCCTCCTTCCCTGCCTCCCCGTTTCGCTGTGCTCAGTTCGCTTCGTAGTTCGTACGATCTAGTGCTGGAGGTATGCTTGATGCTGCTGTTTTGTGCCGCGTGTGCTTAGTTCGGTTGGCGATGCTGTGGCTACTGTCGCTGGCCTACTGGGTAGATCTGAGGTGGCAGCTCTGCGGAGATCTGCGATTGCGGGCAGGATTCGCGTGCCGTGAATAGGTGGATTCGGTTGCTAGAGGGGAGATTTCTTGCTTGATGATAAGCTGCGATTAGTGCAATTTTAGTTAAGACGCTAGTTAGCTTGATGAGCTTGGTTCCCGCTTCTAGCTTGATTTCCCCCTGGCAACGGTGAGGTTGGGAGTTTTAGATGAGGATCATGCTGAGCAAATTCCACCTTGAGCAGCTCAGTACTGAACCGGGTCGTTATGAGTTTTACGGAAGGGTCTGGGTTTAGAAGCATAAATTTCAATTTGGTATCCAAGTTAGTTGGCTAGAATACTTTAGTGCAAGTTAGTTGAGTAGTTTGACATTAAACGGATTGTGCAAAAGATAACGATCAGGACGCTTGCTTTGTTTAGACTAATGTAGAGCAAAACTTAGCTGCACGTCATGCTTGGTGTATTTTTGTACATGTTTACTTTGTTTACTATGCCCTTCTGAGTTTTAGTATTGTAGATGTATTTTTGTCTTAGGAGACGACCTTGAACAATGTACTTAGTTTCCCCGCATTTTTTTTTTATCCTTCTGCATTTATGCATTCGTTCAAACTATAGTAACTTGTTTATATGCTGAATGGGGGCAATTAGTGACACAACAAGTACTTTTCATCTCCTTGGCATTTCATTTTTAGAGCAACAGGCAACTCTGCAGTGATTTGCTTACAAGAGTAAAAATGGCATTACAAGCAAGGTTATTAAGTCGGCAAGTCGACACTACTCTCCCAGTGACCGACTTGCCGACTAGTCGACTAGTCGGCCGACTAGTCGATAGATACTGTTCATATGAGTGCATAGTGCATATCGCCTCCCTTCCCTTCTGTGCAATCCCAATTCCCATTATCCCCTCCCTTCCCTTCGTCGAACCTCCAGAGTCCAGACTCAGAGTCCACTCCAGACCCCAGAACCTCCACGAACAAGGAGTCCAGACTCCAGAACCTCGAGTCTTCCAGAGCCTCTAGAACCTCCAGTCCTCTAGATCCCTCCTCCCTCCCATAGCCTCCCCTCGGCTCCGAGCAGAGAAGAGATCAAGAGAAAGCAGAGAAAGAGAACAGAGGAGAAGCATATCTGGGTGACGGGAGAGGAGGAACGACAGTGAGGCGGCGGAAGCTGCGGGGTGGTGGGCCGATGCTTTGAGGCGAGCGAAGAACAGAGCTGCAGTCTGCGACGACTTGGTCTGCCTCAGGGGCAGGAGGAAGGGCGACATGGATCTGCCTCAAGGGCGGGACGAGGCCGGCGCAGACAGTGGGAGCTGCCTCCGAGGCCGGCGGCCACTAGATCTGGAGCTCTAGACTGGAGTCACGTGTGCGCTCTAGACTGGAGCTTTGCAACGAGCCGACGACTTGGTCTGCCCTCCCTAACTCACTCCCCCACTCTATCTCTTGGACACTACCTCTGACAGCCAGGCCCCACATCCCTCCTCCCAAGTCGGGCGACTTGCCTCCGCCTGGTCGACTAGTCGACGGGCAAGTCGACGACTAGTCGACTAGTCGCTCGACATGTCGGCGCAAGTCGAGTCGCCACCTCCAGTCAGTCCTTCTTGAGCGACTTGTCGACTAGTCGTCGACTAGTCGACGACTTGATAACCATGATTACAAGCTTTAACAAAGCTTGCCATGGGATTTGTTCTTTGTGATTTTAAGATGGAATCTTAAGGTAAATGTTGAAATAAATGATATTTTTAAATTATGAGTGTAGTTGTGAATTTATTAAAATTCAACAAAGAAAGCATGCTCCACCTTGATCCTTCAATGACTATGTACTTTTCTATAAAAATTCAACATTTTCTTGCAGTTGTCATAAGAAATTGTAATTATGCTCTGTGTTAATGCTCATTATTGTTATTTATATATTGTTTGGTATGAATTTGATTTCAGTCTTTGAGGTGAAGAAGGCACTAAGCAGAAATCTCAAATCGCATGAGCAAGCACTAACCAGAAATCTCGACATTTCAGTGTTGCACTGTGTGGAAGATTTTTTTGTTGGTCCATTAGAGAATGGATGCCCCAATCCTCATGCCATCATCTCTAGCTAATTGGCAGAGCATGATAGTTGTTTGGTCTGCATGACTTCGCCATGAATATATAGCTCTGTTAATTCCTCTACAACTTATTTCATATTCAATATGCCACCATGGTGGGGAAAATCTTCATCCAAAGAAGTAAAGAAGACTGCCAAAGAAAATCTCATCGACACATTTCAGCGGTTCATAAGTCCAAATGAGCAAAAGGGGAGCACAAAATCACGAGGGAGTCGCAGACGTGGTAAAGACCCAACTGCTGAGAAAGGTTGCTGTTCTACTGCCCAATCACGCTCCACATCCCCTTCGAAAGAGGTTTCTCGCTGTCAAAGTTTTGCAGCAGATAGACCACATGCACAACCACTTCCTCTTCCTAGAACACGTGCTGGGGTGACACGAACTACTTCTGATGTTACCGAGTCAAAGCCCATTTTGGAAAAGCGTGGCAAAGGACAACTACTGCCACTCCCTACCCCGAATCAGCTTCAAAAAAGAGCTGAAACTGCTGAGTCAGTTGCAGACTTAGCAGCTGCTTCTGTCTCCAGCAACTGTTCTATTGATAGTGATGAGCCTGGAGATTCACAGCTTCAGAGCCCTGTGGGAAATGATGCTGAAAATGTGACTAAAGTTACCACAACTAATTGTTCAAGGTATGCTCCTTAATTCCTTATTGCCATGATTTATTCAATCACATCTTTTTGATTGTGTAATCACTCAAATACATCCTTATGAATCTTCAATGCTCTATTTGTGAAGCGTTGTGCATAAAGAGCATTCTAGTGCTATCACCAGAAAGAGCACTAAGGAAGTGGCGAAGCCGAACAATGCTTTTCTCAGTAATCAAATTCTGTCCACATCTCCAAGAGGGACTGTTGCTGACAGTTACCAATCCAATTTACAAAACTCACGACAGGTTGCTCTGGAGAGTGCCCCCAATAGTTTGATGTCAAGCCCTTCACGAAGCCCAATAACAATATTTCCTGATCAGATTCCAACTTCAGCTTTTTGGGCAGTGAAGCCTCATACGGATGTAACTTTCCTTGGGTCTGGTCAGTGCTCCAGTGCAGGTTCAGGGCAGACATCTGGGCATAATTCAGTGGGAGGTGATATGTTAGCTCAGCTCTTTTGGCAGCCTAGCCGAAGTAGTCCAGAGTGTTCACCAATTCTCAGCCCAAGAATGACAAGTCCTGGTCCAAGCTCTAGGGTGCATAGTGGAAGTGTCTCTCCATTGCATCCAAGGGCTGGTGGGATGACACCTGAATCTCCAACAAGTCGACATGATGAGGGGAAGAAGAAGCAAACCCACAGATTGCCACTTCCACCATTAAGCATTTCTAACAGTTCCCCTTTTTTGCCAAACAACTCCACCCCAACTAGTCCTATATCTCGTAGTCCTGGTAGAACAGAGAATCCACCCAGTCCTGGATCACGGTGGAAGAAAGGAAAGATGATTGGCCGTGGGACATTTGGCCATGTATATGTTGGCTTTAACAGGTATGCCTTTTTCCATGCTTGGAATTGGAAGATGTTCAATTCAATGTCTATGTCATTGTCAACTGAAAGTATGCTCCTCCTAGAAATAAACTTAAAAGGCTGTTTACCAAATCTTTGGTCTTTATTTTATTCACATTACCTGTACTGTTCTGTTTAGTGTTCTGTTATTTGTTTCTCATGGATGTGTTTTAAGTACTGCCACTATTACAAAAATGGATGATGTTTTAACCAGTTGCACACATATTAAGAAATCCTACAATGTTACTAATCTGCCCTCAATTAACTCTTGTAATATCTGTCCCCTATATGATGATTAAATGATTAATACATTGGCATGTTTTGAACAGAGTCACAGACATAAATATTTCACCTTGAAAACCTAGGACACATCTTTTTTGTGAGAAGAAGTTTAGGCTAAAAGTCTAAAGCATTGTATATTTTCTAACAGCAGGAGTAATAAATTTGATGGTTTCATGTTATATATGGTATCCTCATTACTCTTAACATTAAAGTGGTCCTGTGACAATGCTGTATATCAGAACTCACAAGCACTCTAGCTGTCCTTTGTTTTAAGGGAAAATTGCATAAACCCCCTTGCATGTCACTCTGAGTCCCACACCCACAGCTTATTCTATGGCATCCACACCCCCCGCCCCCCAAAAAAAATGAAAGAAAAAAAAACACTAGAAAACTTAAGAAATAGAATAATAGATGTTAACATACCGACCAGCACATTAGTGCTTACAAAATCTAAATAAAATTTCTATTCTTGCAGTTATCTTTTATCTACTTGCTCTCACTATCCTCTCTCTAGTTTGCAACCTTGAGCATGGTATATTTGCATTTGCATAGACGTACTACATGAGATATATGTATGTCAAACACTATTACTCCACTTCTTTTTTTCCTTTTTGGAGGTTTTACGTTATAGTTGACAGAAAAAGTAACATCAGGGGGGAGTTCGCAGATGGAGGAAACTTATGGGGGTGTAAATGCCACAAAATAAATTGTAGTTTTTTTTTTCAAACTCAGTGACAATTGGGGGTGTTTTTTTCCCCTTGTTTGAAATAGTATGAAGTGAATGTTGTGATTGATGATCCTTTGCTTCCTCACTTTAGTTTTGTTCATTTTTTTGTCATCTTTATGACTATCAGTGATAGAGGCGAAATGTGTGCAATGAAGGAGGTTACCCTTTTCTCAGATGATCCTAAATCAAAAGAAAGTGCAAGGCAGTTGGGCCAGGTATGGCCTTTTTTCCATGTTTACACTCAGTAGTGAAAACTCAGATCATTCGTTGACATTTTTTATGTTCCCTTTTCTCTCTTTATGCTATTCTTTCATTTCTCAGGAAATATCACTTCTGAGCCGGCTGCAACATCCAAATATTGTACGATATTATGGATCTGAAATGGTATAAACTATTGCCATCAGTTGTTATCTACTGCTAATAGGCTACCATTATTCATAGTGTACATACCCTTGTATCTTTACTTCATTACTTGCACTTCTTCTTGCAATTGTAGTTGAACAGTTTATGTTCTTTGAATTCTTTGTCTGTAAGGAAGTGCCGCAAAGAGACTCATGAAACCTGCATAAATTTTAGAAACCTAACTTTTGTCTGTGCCTCTGTGATTCCTCTAAATATGTCGTTAATTATCTATATATATCCAAAATAGGTTGATGATAAGCTTTATATATACCTGGAGTATGTGTCTGGTGGATCCATCCATAAGCTTCTCCAGGAGTATGGGCAGTTTGGTGAACCAGCCATTCGCAGTTATACTAAGCAAATACTTTTGGGCTTGGCTTATTTGCATGCAAAGAATACAGTTCACAGGTACCATTCCATTTATCAAAGGTTGCAGTTATAGTAAGCAAATACTTTTGGGCTTCGCTTATTTGCATGTTTGTCTACTACTGTGTTTAGTTGTAGTTTATTTTAATATTTGCATTTAATAATTCTCTGCCTAAATTTGCAGGGATATCAAAGGCGCAAATATATTAGTAGACCCTAATGGCCGCCGTGTAAAGCTTGCCGACTTTGGAATGGCAAAACATGCAAGTTTTCTGTTCTTTTTTTCATTTGTAAAAAGTAACTCAAATGTAAAACAATAACATTATTAGCTATGATCCCATAAACTATCTTCGTAGGAGGAAGTGGTGTACCTTCTTTTACATTTTCCCCTGTGCTTTCCTGCACTTGTGCTAACTATCAATTGAGCTAGATTGACCTCTTCGATAAGAGATAACCATTTTATTTTGTCCTTACTATCCCTCTCTGCATATCGGTTGCTATGCAGTTGTTTTAATGCCGTAGATATAGCGTCGACTTTTCTGAGGCTTGCATTGCCTTTTTGAGCTATTTGGTTAATTATGTCTATTAAGTTTCTTACAGGTTATGAGAGTTTTTATTTATTTATTCTCTCAAAAGATGATTCGTTTTTTAGTCATGATTCATGAACTTTTATAAACTTGTTTTCTGCTATTTAATTTTTCAGATCAATGGGCAGCAGTGTCCTTTCTCATTTAAGGGTAGCCCATACTGGATGGCTCCTGAGGTATTGCTCCAAATCCCGCATTGTTCTATCACTTTTTTAGTTATTTTGACTGAGTTTATGTGTATCATGTATCATCCCTCTGCTGTTATAAACATAACCTTCTTTCCTTATCTCAAATGTAACTATGTAACAAATATGCAGGTTATAGAAAATTCTAATGGATGTAACCTTGCTGTTGACATCTGGAGTTTAGGATGCACAGTTCTAGAGATGGCTACCTCAAAACCTCCATGGAGCCAATATGAAGGGGTTAGTACTAGACTCTGAAGCTACAATTTATATTTGTTCATGCAGTATAAATTTTCTTTGCAAAAGGGAGAAGCTACCATGTAAGATGCATGGTGCATATCTTTGTAGTTGCTGCATTATCAATCAGCAGTTTAGCGTGGCTGCGTGGGTAGTTGTTATGCCTTACAACCTCAGCCTCTTTTAAGTTCTTATATCATGTCTAGTCAGATAACTATTACGGAGTGCATTCTTCACAGAAGGCATGTCTCCTTATGTTGCATCTACTACAGTTTTGGATGTGCATGAATGCCTACTGTGTTGATTTAAAGAGGGGGGAGGGGTCTAATTTCACTTTGAATTTCTTATTTGTTCGGCAATATTCTTGAAGTGTTGCTGAGTATCGCTATATTGACCTAAGCTTTGCAGTTTATAGTGTTGACTCCATGCTACTTTTGTATTTTAATTTCACTTTGAATTTCTTCATTTGTTCAGCGATATTTTTGTTTTTCTCTATATGTGTGAACACTGTTACGCCCTCTGCAGCTTCTGTTTCCTATATTCATGCCATATTTCTTCCTTTTTCTACAATATTGTTTATAACGAACATACTTTTCCCTTTTTTGTTTCTTTTGAATATTTTATACAGATTGGTAATCAGAATAAATTTTTCATCAATTATGACCTGATTGTTGACATGACTCTTTCTTTTCTTTCTTTTTATTTATTTATAGATTGCTGCAATGTTTAAGATAATGAAGAGTAAGGAGCTTCCACCAATACCAGATCACCTCTCTGAAGAGGGCAAAGACCTCATCAGGCAGTGTCTGCAACGTGATCCATCCAACCGTCCAACAGCAGTGGATCTTTTGCAACATTCATTTGTACGAAATGCATCACCACTTGAAAAATCAGTTGCCTCTGATCCATTGGAACAGTTGGCCGCTATATCTTGCAAACCAAATTCTAAGGTATCACTGTGGACTGTTGCTGAAACAGTGTTATCCTTCAGCTAAACAACTATCATAGTATCATGTTTATTCAGCCTGCAGATGTATGCCCTAAATTCTGCAAATTTCATAAATTTATACATTTTCGGTTTAGTTTATTTTCCTTTGTTATTTCCTTTCATTTGCTTCACTGTGGCCCTTAAAGATAATGTTTATCTAGAACTAGAAGGCTAACTAGCGCAGATAAATGTTACTGAGAGACTACTAGTATTAAGGCCTTGATTGACGGGTGTACAGCTGCTTGTTTTATTTTTGTTATACATGTGAGTATGTGGCACTGACTTACATTTCGTTTGGCTCTTGTGACATTTCAGGTGGTTGGGCATGTCAGAAATATGTCCTCGTTGGGTTTGGATGGGCAATCCATTTACCAGAGAAGAGCTGCCAAATTTTCTTCAACACACAGGTAAATCATTCAATATTTCCTGTTTTGTGGTAAGTTTATAAGTATATCGCTTTGGTGTGTTCGTACGAAACTATTCTAAAGGAGCAGTAACCAATATATATTTGCTGGAAAGTGTTCCACCCTAAATTGGAACTGCAACCAAACCTTTTTATAGCATAATTATCATGTTCTAATATGACTAACATTTCAAAATAGGAAATTGCAATTGCACCAGAGTCCCCTATATTTTACTGAACTACTATCTCCTGCTACACCCTTTATTTTCGCAATTGCTCTCCTGTACTTCCAACTTTACAAATTTGGTCCAACTGCACCTAAAAAAGAGAGACATTTTTATGAAAGGGGGATTGGCATATTTGTCACACCACTTTATGCCCAATTGCTAAAATGCCATTCAATGTCTCAATGACATGTGGCCCTAGGACCCACATGTCATTGAGACATTAGATAGCATTTTGACAATTGGGCATAAATTTAATGGCAAAACTTCAATTATCCCTTTATGAAATTACACAAACAAAAATTAGCCAGCTGTACTTCCAATGTTGCTGTATCTGTTTCATTTATTTAAAGTTTTAAACGTCAATGGACTCCCACTATAGATATTTAAGCATTGTATAAAGTTATCATATTGCTTTTAGGAATAAATCCATTTTACTCCCTCAAACTTTCCAAAAAGTTCGCTTAACCTCCTAAACTACAAAACCGGTTTTTTAACCCCCTAATCTTTCAAAACCGGTTTAAAATATACCCTGAGGTGGTTTCGCTAATGTGGATCCAAATCAACGTGGTTTTGCCGTGTTGGCAGCCACGTGCACACAGAGGGGTGTCTACCTCATTCTCGTTCAGCACAGAGGAACAGAAGCAGAAAACAGAGGAGGTTCCATGGGAGGCTTAGGTGGAGCTCGGGCACCAGTGGCAAAGGCGGCGGCGACCGATGAGGACCAAAAATGGGTTGCCTTGTGAAGAGGCTAGGAGAGTACAAAGGTGGTGGCGGCTTGGTCAGGAGTGCAGTGGTGGCCTCGCATGGTTCATGGCGGCCAGAGATGGGGGAGATAGGGGAGACAACAATGGGGACGACGAGAGGCAAAATAAAGGTGAGCATGAGCTTCAGTGGAGTGAGAGGAACTTACCAAAGTGGGTGGTGGAGGCGGAGGGGCTATGAGACGACCTGGCGACTAAGGCCGAGGACGATGAGTTGAGCTCCACGATGCGGTGAAGCTGAAGGGGAAGGAAGCTCAAATAAGTAGTTGGGGAAGGTAGAGGGAGGTGAGAGGGTCCTCTTGTAGGGAGGAATTGGACCTAAGCTCACTGGATAAAGGATGACGGAGGTGGCGGCGGTATTTGGCTGGAAGCGAGGAAGACAGCGGCGCACGATGTTCCTATTAGTGAAACCCAAAATTGGCTGAGAATTGATGGGTAGGTCCTGGAACACGTTTTGACACCAGCCAAAAGCGGAGGAGCTCACCGGGTCGACGGGAACGGGGCGGCAAGGGCGGCGGTCTCGTGAACACGAGCTAAAGAAGGTCTATGGCGTGGCCACCTCTCGCTTGGGATGACGCATGCCGATTGAACTTAACGAGGTGAGCAGAGACACGCTGTGGATGACGCGGGTGTGCAGCAGTGGTGGTGAGGACTTGAGAAGCCTTTTCAGCCGTGCCTTGGCACCCCTCCTTCCTAGCCGGCCTTTTCACCCGAGGCGCTGCATTTGCTCAGTGGTGGTGAGGACTTGAGGAACGTTGTTCGCGGACTGAGATGGAGGCGAAGGCTGCAGGATGACACCGGCGAGGGCCACGGGCTGAAGGACCTACTCAGGTGTGGAGCAAGAGGGGGAGAGAGAGATGAAGAAAAAGAAGAGAGAGGGAGTGCTCAAGGAGGAAGAAGACGATTGAAGGGCTAAGATCTCATGTGGCTAAATCCAATGGTTGTGGTGACTTTGAGAGTGATTTGATGGATCTTTTGTGGCTGAATCTGTGTATTAAAGTGTGTGGCTAGAGGACGTGGACTGCCAATGTGGCAAAATCGGATAAAGTGGCAGCCTTGTGGGCAAAACCACCATGCCAAACCACCTCAGGGTGTATTTTAAACTGGTTTTGAAAGATTAGAGTGGTTAAAAAACCGGTTTTGTAGTTTAGAGGGTTAAGCGAACTTTTTGGAAAGTTTAAGGGAGTAAAATGGACTTATTCCTTGTTTTTACGTTTTCCCCTTGTGGTTTGCCTATGCTATGCTACTGCAGTTTGTTGTAATTTATTTTTCACCCACAACTTAGTCCTGTACTCCTGTAAGAAAATATGCAATCCAGTGAATTTTCTTCTATATCTGCATGAAAACGCCTGTCCTCTAATTATTAGTTCTCTGCAGTGATATTCGTATACGGAGCAATATATCTTGCCCAGTTTCCCCTTGTGGAAGCCCTCTTCTAAGGTCAAGATCTCCACAACATCAAAATGGTAGAATGTCACCTTCTCCAATTTGTAGCCCCAGATCTACTTCGGGTGCTTCCACTCCTCTGACAGGTGGCAATGGAGCTATTCCTTTTAACCATACGAGACAACCAGCTTACAGCAATGAGGGCTTCACAATTACATCGAGAGGCCTTGATGAACACTTGCCTAACCGGCCTCCAGATCCAGTCCTTGGTAGTTTTGTTAGAGCGCAGCAACTCTCGCCTGGTCTTCAGGAGAGGGTCTCTGAAGCTGACATTCTGAGCCCTCAATTTGGAAAGATGGGACATGGAAATGTGTGGGATTTGCATGATAGGCCATTACCTTCTGAGCATACTTCTCAGCATGGCTTTGGGGGTCACGTGAAACTAAAACCTTCGCTGGACCTGACATCTGGTACTCAGCACCTCAGACGCAATCATGGTTATTGATTCTCAAGCAAAGGTCGCTGGATAGGCATTGAGTTAGAGCTTGATGAGATAGCTTCTATGCCGGTTTGCCCATCTAGTTGCTGAAAACCTGGAATTTTATCATAGTACAAGAATGATGCCCATTAATTATTTCAGATGCTGACAGTTGGAAATGGATAAGCATTCTCCAATGTCATTCCTATTATTTTAACAAAGGTATGTCCCTTGTCAGAAATTCGTAGGAATTATCAATTTATCATATTCAACTTTTCTTTTCAAAAAGAAAAAGAACAGGAAATTTTACATTCTGCCATGTTGAAAAGAACCGTTATACATTATTTACAGCATCGACAGTTTTTACACCTTCACTGGCTACACAGTACAATTGAGTGACTTATTACCACGAGTGCAGTATTTTGCCTAATTTGTTTAAAGAACAAAAATCTAGAGGTGTAACATTTCACTAGTTAACATCAGGGATTAAAGAACCGGACCAGGCTATTTCCCGCTGGCTGGCCGGGACCGGTAACCGGCCGGTTACCGGTCAAACCGGTTTTTTTCCGGATAAAATTCGTTTAAATTTGATTAAAAACCATTCGAAATCTTAAATTTAGAATTTGAATTTGAAAAACCCGGGATTACCGACTGGGATCCCGTATCCCGGCCCCCCTCTGGTAAGCGGTTACCGGCCGAGATTTTAATCCCTGGTTAACATCATTGCTTGGTGCTTCACTTAGTTGTGAAACTATCATGCCTTGGTTATTTTATGAATTATTTTTGGTAAAATTCTGAAACATGGCCTCAGATACTTGAATCGAATCATGTGGGGTCTACATTACATATTCGTTGGTCATTTGGAGAGTCCAATATCACCTTTCAAACTTCAATCATTTTCTATTTTGTGAACACGGAAACCTGTTTTGGCCATAATCTATGTTAACATTACGTTCTGAATTGACAGATGAGACATGCCCTATCAGGAAGAGGCGTAGACTGCCAAACTACCTGGGATGTAACCCAGTTAAACGTCGGTGATGAGATTGTATATTTAAGCGTCTTGATACCGAAGCATCCAAAATAGTAGTTCTGCACCTGTATACCCTTACTCTCGTATCTATTTTTTTCTCTTTCTTTTTTTTCTATGGGGTTTGGAGGCCATTGTACAGAAGGAAACTCAACTAGAAGTCCACATTTTGCACAGGAGAAACAATTGAGCCATTCAGCACCCAATTTTTTTTAGTTATATATCTCACCCCATGTTGTAAGCTTCTGCTACTAGTCAGCTGCACACTGAAAGTGTTGTAGTAGTAGTAGTATCTATTACTCTGGGAATTATACAAAGATTCTAATCGTTAATTAAGTTAACATGATCAAATGTTGTCCATATAATCATGCACTGATATTTCCCTTCTAGCTGTTGTTGTTTGACTGGTTGATTTTTTAGATAATGGAGTTTTGACTGGTTGATGGAACCAGTCTTTGGTGCATTGAACACCCATGTGATTCAATTTTAGCTTTTACAATCGTGCAATATGCCCTCTTCAGCTTCTGTGGGTTGTGCTCGCTAAACTTGTACTTTTCAAATTATGCATATGAAATATCAATTTTTATGTAGATTTAAAACTAGTTCATAAATTCTATCATGCGTAATTAGAAAATTATAGATGGTCAATTAGTCACACACCGTGCATGTACGTTGGGCTAGAGGAAGCATGAGGAGACTTCACATTGCACTAATCTTAAATTTGTAACCCCACTTAAGCAGATGCCGTGTTAGGCCAAAACGTATCCTTGCAATTAAACCAAAGTACGCCAAAATTACTGCACCCGAAGGACAGACCAGTGGCCTGGTGGTGGAGCGAGGGTGTTCTTTCTCACCCACCATCCGCCACCACAACCAGGTCCACCACTGATCCATATTCAAAATGATACTTCTTTCTGTTGTCTTATCATCTGTGTCCGAGTATGTCACTAGGGTTCATTGTTCTCGTAGCATTACTCACGTCAGAACACGTACTTTTTTTTTTGGCCTTTTTCCCGCTTAGTTGAGATTAGGTAGGATCATATCAGTACTGTTGTTGAGATTCCAGTGCATAAAAGGAGCAGTTGAAGGGAAACTCTAGCAACAAATAATTAACTTAAATCTCCACAATAAAAGTGTAGAATTTCGGGGATTAATTGTGTGTTGTCCCACAGGACCCCACACCCTTTTGTTTATAATCTAAAGATACAATCCGACTCTAACACAACTTCTATATTAGACTCTACTACGAACTCTAAAATACCCTCCTCAAGATGGGCATAAGATATCAATCATGCCTATCTTGTTATATATTGTAGAACACTCGCTATGATCTAATCCTTTAGTGAAACAGTCAACCAGCTGTTCACCAGACTTGATATACTCTAACTTTAGCATCCTACCATCGAGCTTCTTCTTGATGAAGAACCTATCAATCTCAACGTGCTTGGTACGATCATGCTATACTAGATTGTTAGTAATGTTGATTGCAAATTTATTGTCACAATGCAACACCAAGATATTATTCCTCCATGCTCGAAGCTCAGCCAATAAACCCTTCATCCATATCATTTCACTCACACTCAATGCTATTGCTTTGTAGTCTGCCTCTGCAATAGACCGAGCTATAACCTCCTACTTCTTGCTTCTCTATGACACAAGGTTACCTCCCACAAAGATGCAATATCAAGAGGTAGACCTCCTGTCATTCATACTGCTCGTCCAATCAACATCGCAATACCCTTCCACATTCAGATGTTGATTCTTCCTGAACCAAAGGTCTTTTCCAGAGCTACTCTTCAAATACCGCAGGATTCGATAGGCAACATTCATGTATCCTGTTCTAGGATCATGCATATATCGACTAACCACACTCACTGCATACAAAATATCAGGTCTTGTATGACACAAATAAATGAGACGCCCAACAAGCCTTTGATAAGTTTCCTTGTCAACTGGATCTTCCGACTTATCACATAGCTTGTGGTTCCTATCAATAGGTGAAGTAGTATGGCGACACCAAAGCATACCTGTTTCTGCCAGCAGATCAAGGACATATTTCCTCTGGGAAAGAACTATATCATTCGAAGAACGGACAATCTCAATCCTAAGAAAGTATCGAAGAGATCAAAGATCTTTCACCTCAAATGCCTCTCCCAGTTTTTTCTTCAAGGACTTGATTTCCTCGGCATCATCTCCAGTAACCAGAATATCATCAACATAGACTGCCAATATGGTGATATGTGATCCTCTATGCCTATAAAACATAGTATGATCTCCATTGCACTGAGAATAGCCCATACTACAGACTACACGCCTGAATCTATCAAACTACGCCCTTGGAGACTGCTCCAGACCATATAAAGACTTCTTGAGTTTACACACATTCCTCTTAGTCTGTCTATTCTCAAAGCCCGGAGGAATCTCCATATATACCCCATCTTATAAATCACCATATAGAAAAGCATTCTTTACATCCAACTGATGTAGGGGCCATCCGAAGTTAGAAGCATAGGAGATCAATGTTCTTACCATGCTCATGTTCTCCACAAGTGCAAAGGTCTCGTCATAGTCTATCTTATATGTTTGGCTATAACCTTTTGCAACCAATTGTGCATTGTATCTCTCTATCCACTAGTGCAAAGGTCTCATCATAGTCTATCGCATATGTTTGACTATAACCTTTTGCAACCAATCGTGCATTGTATCTCTCTATCTCGCCTTCAAGAGTTTGTTTAACCGTAAACACCCATTTGCATCCTACTACCCTTTTTTTTCTGCTGGAAGTGGAACAAGATCACATGTCTTGTTCTTCTAAAGTGCACTAAGCTCCTCCTTCATGGCATCCTTCCACTTAGGATCCTGCTTAGCAGCTCATCAATCCTTTGTAACATGTACTATCTGAAGAGATGCAATATTGCTTTGTATGCAGGTGAGATATGAGAATATGAGATAAAATTTGCAATGTCATGCTCAAAGCCATGTTGGACTGGAGGCTTTCCTGCATTAGCTCTAGTTTCCCTACGTTGTGCAAGTAGTAACTCTAGATAGGAGTGATTAGAATGAACATTACCACTTGCCCCAAGGGGAGGCAAGGAACTTGATGGATAGAGACCCGAGGAGGGATTTGGGACTGGATTAACTGGCAAGGCCGATTGTTCAGGCTGTGGCTATTCTTGTTGTTCTGCCAGCTTTGTTAGTGGCTCAGGTGCTGACTGCTCTCTCTGCTTCTCCCCTTGTTTCCCAAAGCGTCTTCGCTGATAAACCTTCAATTCTTTTGGGGCTATCACATCTCTCGCATGTTCCGTTAGGTTTAGGCACAAAATTGTCCCCACAATGACTTCTTCTTCTCATTGACTATCACTCTCCTTGTTCTCCCCCTCTTGACTGTCACCCTCAGTGATAGGAGAGAACTCCAAAAACTGATCAAGAGTGCCTCTACTCGTATAGTAAGGCTCAAACTCCCGGAATGTCACATCCATACTCACGAACAACCTTCGTTCAACTGGGTTCCAGCATCTATAGCCCTTCTGACTTGATGAATAGCATATAAAGATACATTTTAATGCCTATGGATCTAGCTTGCCAACCACTAGCCGGTGATCTCATACAAAACGCACACAACCAAACACCTTGGGAGGCACTTTGAACTCCCGCTGACCCAAAAGAAGTTCAGTTGGAGACCTCATCCCAAGTATTCAAGACGACATGCGATTGATGAGATGCGCTGCTGTCATCACTACCTCGCTCCACAATCCCTTTGGCACATTCATCTAAAACATAAGTGAACGTGCTACCTCCAACAAATGTTGATTCTTCCTTTCAGCTACTCCATTTTGAGGTGGGGTTCCTGAACAAGTAGTATGATGAAGTATCCCCTTTTCTAAGAGATACGCTGCAAACTCCTTATTAACATACCCAATTCCATTATCTATTCGAAGAATCCGAACCTTTGCATCAAACTGAGTAGCAACCATCCTATGGAAGTCCTGAAAACATCAAAGGACCTCGCTCTTGTGCATCATATCCAAGTCATATGAGTATAGCAAGTAATAAATGTGATAAACCACTTAAAATCACTCACAGAAGTAATTGAACATGGACCCCAAACATATGAATGTATTAATATAAAAGGTTCATAACTCCGAAGACCAATGCTACTATATGTAAACCTATATACTTTCCAAACTCACAAGCATCACACACAAGTTTACTCTTGTTTACCCTTTTGAACAAATCAGGGTATAACTGACTTAAACTCTCAAATGATAGATGTCCCAAGCGACGATGATGTAACAAAACTTCTCTCTCGATTTCTCCTATAGCCACAACCAATACCGCATCAGCCTGATCAATGTACCATAGCCCATTACGCCTTATTCCAGTCCCAATCCTCTTCCCAGTTCTCTTCTCCTGGAACAAACACGAATCCTCATCAAATGTGACAGTGCATTTGAATTGGTCAATGATAGAACTAACTAAAAGAAGGTTGACTGGAAAGGAGGGAACATGCAAGATAGAGGATAAAGCAATGGATGGTGTGCACTCGATAGATCCTACACCCTGAATAAGCTAGGAGGTTCCATCTGCTGTTTGGACAATTTTAGAATGAGTATATAGGATGTAAGATGCAAATGCACTAAGTGAACTCGTGACATGCTTGGATGCCCCTAAATCTATGATCCAATCAATATGATAGTTCTTATATGTGGATACAAGTGCATGTGACTGAGTACCTTCGCCCACGTGGGCGTAGTTTGCAAAGTTACTAAAGGAGGTGGAATCATGAGAAGTGTCCAATGCCTTTCCCTGATGCCACTTCTCCCACTGTATAGCTTTCTCGCTCGTTAGAGTAACAGACGTGATCTCCTCTGTCAGGACCATATTAGCCCTAGGGCTAGCTTGGCCCCTTCCTCGACCTCCACCTCCACGACCACCACGATCTCCACCTTGGCCTCGATAATCTCCAACTCGGACTCCACAAACACCATGACCTCCACCTCCACCTCCATACTGTGGAGAAGGACAAGCACGTCTCAAATGTCCTCTTATCCCACAGTTGTAGTACTCTCTATCATTTGGTATGGCGTATGCTGATTTGATCAGGTTGTTGCTCCGCATTACTCGTAGTCGGACCTCCTCCTGCACCATAGCCGAAATAGTCTCCTCCATAGTAGGCAAGTTTGCCAAGTGAAACATGATAGCCCTTCTACTCTCAAACTTTGGGTTCAGTCCCTTTAGAAAGTGTGTAACCCATATGCGTAGCAGCCACACCCTGCTAGTCTCAATATCACTAGCACATGTTAACTGCAGTGGATCGTAGTGATCTAAATCTGCCCACAGTTGCTGCAGTTCACTAGCGTACTCCTGGACAGTCTTCTCCTCCTGTTTCAGGACCTCCATCTTGCCCTAGACCTCCACCATCATCATCACATTTCCTGCCCCAGAGTACATGTTGCTTAGAGTCTTCCACATCGTCGATACACTCTACATCATCTCCACCATCTGAGCGATGGATGGAGACATCGAAGTTAGCAACCAAACTACCACCACAGAGTTGGCGGTGTTCCACATCCTCCAATCCATGCTCGCCTTATCTGCAGGTTCAACACAAGTCTCCCGCAGGTAGTGCTCTACCCCTTTCGTCCTCAGAATTACCTGAGCCCTTCTAGACCAACTTAGGTAATTCTTACTTTCTTCCAACTTTACATCGTTCAGTATCAGCTCCAGCATTAAGTCAGATGACCCTGCACTAGCCCTCAGACCTATCATACCTGTCGTGAAGAGGTCATGTAACATGCTTCTCATGTCACCTTGAGTTACTAGCGTAGAAGTACTCTCAGCAACTGCCTTCCTTTTCTCTTCTATTGTCCTCATTGCGGCTTCCTCCTCCTCCTTCCTCGCAGCCTCAATTTCCTCAGGGATCATCTTCTCAAACAACCAGAGCAATGTCAATCACTACCAAGATATACCACGCGTATCTCCCACGATCATGGCAATTCACAATTCTTCACGCATCAACGTTCTGCCGAACCTCGATGACTACCTTCATGGTTACCCAAATCATGTAGAGTTGAAACTGTAGGACCGAATAGGTGACTAGAGGGGGGGGGGGGTGAATAGGAGCACAAAAACTTTTTGCCTTTGATCGGATTCAAATCATAAATTACTCCAATAGCTAAGAGAGCTATGAAGATCAATGCTTAAGCACAGTGGAAGACTTGCTCTGAATCCAATCAATACCCCCAAGCAAATAGACCAAAAACACAACAACTTAAAACCAAAATGAGTTGGGCGGTCTGACCTTTGGAAATCGGTCTGACCACTCAATACATGGTGGTCTGACCGGTCCTATGGGCGGTCTGACCTCCAACTAGAAATCGGTCTGACCTCCAGCCCAATGAACAGTGAAATCAGCCCGAACTTCCAAAACACAAAAAGGTCTAACTTTTGATTCGTGACTCCAAACTTCACAAAACTTGAAACATACCTTCCTTAGGATGTCAGGAACCTATTCCAATCAACAATCGTGAAGATTGTTGCCAAAGTTCCGACCTTTATCCGTTTTAATGAAGGTCGCTTCAAAACCGAGCCAAATACGAATATGGTGATTGAGATGATTTCGTGGGAGGAATCAATCCAAGATAGCTAAGGATGGTCTCCCATACATCTTAGCACTCTCAATCACAGGAAGAATCAAGCCAAAAGCTCTCAAGAGCAAAACCCCCAAAAATCACCCTTTCTTTCACCAAAACCGGGCAAAATCCAAACTTAGATCCAAAAGCTTGCTCGTGGGTGGATGATTATCAAGATGGCCTTAGATCATACCCCACACATCCCAGCAAGCAAGATCACAGGAAGATCCCAAATAAAAACATAAGGAACACCAAAAATCCCAAAGGCATCAAAGAGAGAGCAAGAATAAGAACGAACTCAACTTGGGGCAAATCTTGCATGAATTGATTGGATAGATGGTATGATTACAGCCACTCCACCATGGAGGACAAAACTCAACACATGAGCACACAATCAATCCACTCCTCTAGAAACCCTAGCTCTCCTCATTTCTCCCAAAACCCTAAAACACAAAATAGGGTTATCAAATGGCCAAAGGGTCTCAAGTGCAACCAGCACTTAGCCCTATTTATAGTGGATGTTAGATCCTAGAGAATATTCCATTAGGGCACCCATTAAGCCCAACACACAAATGGGTTAACACACGCACGCATCTCAAAGCGCCGTCTTCATCATCAATTGACCTAAACCGCTTCACCATGCGCCGACCCACGCCGCGGTTTAGCCAAAAGGTCACCAAGGCGGTATTTGGTGAAATGACCAAAATACCCCTTCTCGATCCTTCTCCACGGACCGAGTCCAATCCTGTCGAAGCAATCGCCTGCTTCGCCACGTGTAGGTTGATCAACGGCTCCATGTCGGCAAGTCTCTCCCGTCCGGATCCCACCGGCACCATAGCACTTGCACCGACTCCCGCGCCGCTTGATCCAACCAGTCGCACCGAACCGCCCGTTCGGTCATCCATGTCCATTCTGCACCACGCTTGAGTCCTCTGACCTCACCTGGCATCCTTGATCATTCTGGACCTCAATTCTCCAAGCTTAGTCCTGATCCTCCTCGCCGTTGACCGTCATTAACCTGCAAGCCACCTGCACAGCAATAGACCAAGAAATCATTTCCGGGAACAAGTTCTTCACAACTTGACCCACGTTAGCCAAAACATGCATTATGCAACACATATGCAATGAAACTCATGAACTTGACCTAACGAAAACACATCGCCGCCATGAAAGACGACGAAACAAGCCAAAACCGGTCAGACCGCCACCTTTGGCTGGTCTGACCACCAACCAAAGGCCGGTCTGACCACCCAGCTGGAACTTAGCCAATTTTCCATCCTGGAAACCCGAACCTTCTCTGGAAATTTAAAATGAATAGAACTTTTCACTAGAAGCTCCAAGAATTATGAGACCAAGTGCAGAAGAACCCTCTCACTTGCCTACACACTCTATTTTTATCCTAGCTCCAAAATCCAAAGTCCCTAAAGTGGCCAGTCTGACCACTTAGCAGAACCCGGTCAGACCGCCAGCAACCAAACCAGTCCACAAGTCCAAGGCATGGCCGGTCTGACCGCCCACATGGCCGGTCAGACCGCCAGAGGCCTGACAGAACCTGAAACTACGTTGAAAACGCGTGTTTCCGCAAACCCTCAACGCCATTGTCAATTGTCTCATCATCCTAAGATCGTAAGCATATCCTCATGATATCCACATACCATGTAGAATTTTGGGGATTAATTGTGTGTTGTCCCATAGGACCCGCACACCCTTTATTTCTAGTCTAAAGATACAATCCGAATCAACTCGTGGATTCCCAATTCACCAATGATCCGCCCCCGAATCCTCAACAGCGTAATCTGGAGGAGCCCGACCTGTCAATTCGATATGTGGGTCGGCAAGAAGAGGTGCCTCCACCGCAGCCATATGTGGCTGAAGTGCTGGCCCAGTTGGAATGAAGTCGGCAAGACCAGACATTGATCTTACAATTAATTGCTTATAACACCGCCAGTGGCCAAGATGCTCAAATGGCAACGGGAGGGGCCGATTCCAATAGTTCATGATTTGCTGATTTTCTGATCACAAAGCCTCCCGTGTTCTCCCGTTCAGAGGATCCTCTTGAGGCTGATGATTGACTTTGGACCATCGAGTGGAAGTTGATCATCACCTAGTGTGCCGATAACGAGAAGGTCTTCTTTGCTTCTAACCAACTTGAAGGAGTAGCTTGTGCATGGTGGGATAATTTTTGCGCCATGCAGCTCACCAGTCATGTTCCATCATAGGACGAGTTCCGATCGGCCTTTCGAGCGGAGCATGTTCCCAGAAGCATCGTGAACATTAAGAGGCGTGAATTTCTCGCACTAAAGCAAGACAAGAAGTCAGTGAGAAAGTATCTCTATGAGTTCAATCATTTGGCTCATTATGCTTTGGACGATGTCTCCACTGATGCAAGAAAGCAAGACCAGTTATTGAATGGGCTAACTGAAGTGATGTAGTTGGAGCTCGCCGCACACGATTTTTGCAACTTCCAACATCTGGTTGACCAAGCATTGTCGTGGAAAATAAGATGCAAGTGGTTGTGGAATTACGAAAGCACAAGTGGGCTACACAAAATTCAATAAGTCACAGTTCTCAAGAATCACGTGCATGGTAGCCCACCTATCCTGAATTTCAAGCCCGACACCTCCAAGACCTCCTACGCAAGTTTCTCATCCACCTCAGCGTGAGATCCAGCAAGGGCAGCTCAGAAAGAAGCAAAGAAGCTGACACAACCGAAACACGATTGCTGCTTGTTTCACCTGCGGCAATTTAGGGCATTTTGCGGATAATTGTCCGGAGAAGCACCAAGCTATTTCCGATCAGCGCCAAGACCTTGAAACACCCCTTTATTAGAGGTCCACTTTAGCTCCTCAGAACACTGGTTCTGGTCATGTGAACCATTTCACTGCCGAGGAGGCACAAGAAGCACATGACGTTGTGTTGGGCACCTTTCTAGTCAATTCGACTCCCGCGATCGTGTTATTTGACTCTGGGTCTCTCATTCCTTCATATCAAGAAGTTTTGCTACACTTCACAATATATCCCTCAGCTTGATGCCGGCACCTATGATGATTCAATTGCTAGGCACAGAAATGAGAAGTAGGCACGAATGTCGTGAAATTGAGATTGGGATTAATGGGGTGAAGTATTCGGCCGATCTAATTGTGATCGATTCAGTGTGCATTGATGTTATTCTTGGGATGAATTGGCTATCCAAGAACCATGGTCAAATTGATTGTGTCCGCAAGGCTATCATCCTCACCAATTCGCTTGGATTGCAAGTTGAAATGGTACCGAAATTGGAGCATCCACATCTCTATGCCCTTAGTGGCAAGGAATTGCCGAAATTGGGTGAAGTTTTAGTGGTATGTGAATTCCCGAATGCATTTCCCCAAGAACTACCGTGCATGCCACCTAAATGAGAAGTTGAATTTGTTATCGAGTTGCAGCCCGGAACAGCTCTAATTTCAAGACGACCTTACCAAATGTCACCGAATGAGTTGGTTGAATTGAAGAAACAACTTGTGGAACTTCAAGGGAAAGGTTTGATTACGCCTAGCTCCCACTACAAGAAATCTGCTGAACGGTGACAATCAGAATTCATCATGAATCTGTGTTTTTTTTTGTCACAGTATGGTATCTGTGACGCTCCCATGACGAAAAAACGATCGTCACCTATAGTGCGTTGCTGATTGGTTTCTGTGATGAAAGTAATGAATTTGTCACAGACTTAGTGATGAAATCATTGTCTTCACAAATTTTATGACGCCACCATGTCAGATTCTTATTGTCATTTGTAGCCTGGTCGGGCCACGCGAGATCTGACGTGGCTGTTGGTTTGTGACGATGTCTACCGTCATAATGTGAGTTAGGCCCATGTGAATTTTCGTCATAATTTCTACAAGGCCCATTTTGATTCCATCGTCCGCTAAGTCAATTTGTGGTCATAGGCCATTTTGTAGGCCCAACTTATTTTAGGTTAGCCCAAATTGCAGGCCCAAATTTTTTTGGTGTAGCCCATTTTGACGTTTTGAAAGGCGCAATATATTGTTGGGCTAAAACCATTTTGGCCCAGTTTTATCTGGGCCAAGCCCTTTGACAATTCACAAACCAATTTTCCAATTTCACACCTACAGACCAAATCGTTGTGTTTGGCCCAGCACATCCATACAGACAAAAACAGTACAAGCATATACAATAAGTCCATGTCATGTCATAATAGCAACATCCAGCACATTGTTCCCAGGTTACATGCATCCAGCACAGTTCACAAAATAACAGTATCCCAGATCACAGTGCCATCAAACCACAAACTACATCAGTTTTGGGAGTAGGGTTCACCTGACCCTGATTGCAGTTCAGCAAACGACGAAGGAGGGCATCAGTATCTGCAATCTTATCCTTCAAAAAGCCAATCTCTTCTAAGCTCTTCTTCCTAGCTGCTTCGGATTCTTCTGCCTTCTTCTTCAAGGCATCCAAGTCTTGCTGCTGAGCTTCAAGTTAGTCTCAAAGTTGGGATGCTCCTTGCTTCTCAATGTGAAGTTCAGCTTCAAGCTCTTCCACACGCGAAGAAACACCTCGTCTCGAGCTTTTCTGTGAGGGTGTTTCAAGGCCCACACGTTCAAGGAGTTTGGTTGACTCACTGAGCACTTTAGAAATAGCTGCAGTAGGAGACTTTGATTCTTGTCCATCTTCCACTAGTTAAGCCACGATGGCTTCCATATCAGCCTAGCAATAGATGGACTACACATAAGTGTTATTATTTATAGTATACTTATGTACAAAAGAAATGAACAAGTGGTGACTAACGATTGCTTTCTTCACTGGCTCACTAAAACCAAGTTTCTTGCTATTATGGCACTCTTTGAAGAGGTCAATTGCAGTGGGCTCTACATCTTTATATTTCTCTTGCTTCTGAAATGTTCAAATCATTCCAAACTGTAAACTTCCAACATGGTATGGAAGGGTTTCATAACAAATGTATAAGAACATCATTTCTCTAAGTACTTACAACAGCATGACAGTGTGCAATGTAGGAACGAGACCCGGTCTGCTGCTAAAACTGGACTTTCTCACGGTTCAGTTTGTTTTTCTCACAACGGTCCTACAGAAAGTCAGATTAGTGTAAAACATGCCAAGTAATAGATAACTAAGCAAATGAACCAATTACTTTCATACTATGTGCTTTAGGTTGGATCACATCTGCACCAGCGCTCTCCATTGCTCATCAGTCATTTGCTTGTTGGGCTAGTGGTCTCACTTGATTTCTTTGGTACACCATCAAAGTAGTGCCTTTTAAGCACATACCTCATCGTCGTTGTCCACACTTGAGCAAATCGGCACATGCGAGATGTATTGCCTTTGAGTTAGTGTCCATGGTAAATTGACCTAACAAAGAGCATACACATTACATAAGAGACATGTGAATACAGCGAGAAACAACAGAACAAGGAAAAGCGAAGGGATTTCACTTTTGGCCAGAGTTGATATACTTCGCAACTTTTCCAATGTAGTCCGTAAGGTGAGGTGGTCATTCTTGTAATCTTTCAATGTGGAATGGTGGTATATCTTGCCTTAGTATGATCCCACCCTTTGATGCAAGCTTTGCGGCTTGCATAGGTGCCTCGAGCCGTTTCTTCCCTTGAAAATTTGGATTGGAATCTTCTGACAATGCTCTTGATATCCTATCAAGATCTACGCCTTGTTTCTTCCCTCTTATTTGATTGTTGGTGACATCGGTGCATCTGAAAATATGAATTTCATAAAGTTAGTGTAAAGCATATATGCATTTCTTAAAGGGTTGTGCACAATCACTTGCCTTCATCAAAGTACATTTGAATGTGCTCCTCAGATTGGGTAGGTACCAAAGAATCATGTGTGGCAGTAGGAGGGCTTTGAGTGGCCTGTTCTTTTGGTTCTGAACTTGTACCAAGGGAAACTTCTTGAGTTAATGAAGACTCTCTTGTCTTCTGCCTAGTGCATCTAGCAGGTTGGAATTGATCATCAAGTGCCAGCACCCTCTTTGGTGGTACAGTCCCTCCTGGAGGCATCCTGACAGAATTGTTTTCCCTCTGTGTAGATCTCTTCTTAGAAACCTACCAGGCCTCATTGGCAAAATACAAGAAGAATTAGTAGCACATGAATCAAACTACAAACTGAATATATGATAAATAACACTGCAACAGTGCAAGGACACAACATGGGCAGCCTCTCCCAGGCCCCCAAACCCCCAACACAAGATAGAGAGGCACAAAACAAGAATGAGCACCTTATTGAGTTCCTCTTATCCAGTGTCCTCATCCTCGTTCTCTTGAGGGTCATACTCGGATCCAGAGTCTTCGCGACTACTACCCTTCTTTGTCTACACGTGTATTAGTAAGAATTGATGCTAATCTTGATGGCCCAAGTCCTTGCAACACTTGATTGTTCCTCATCAGATTTTGAGCCCTCTTTTGTCATATTCGATAAGTGGTGCTTCTTTACGTGAGTAAGAAAATAAGCGTAAGATTGCAATTTTGATACTACAAAGTTACTAGTATGCAACTAATTAAATTGCGGTAAGATTACTATGGAACTCTAGCATACACGCCCAATGGAAGTAACAAATTTACAAGAACTTTAGCATCTGCGGTAAGCCCTGCTTGCTTGCCCTCGCCGCCCTAACACCGGCTCCCTAACGTGCCTTTGTCGGGGTCGTGGACGTGCTCCCCCGCCCCGGCATCACCCACCTCCGCCATTCCAGTCTATCAACGCGAACCCCTCACCGACCAGATGAAGGGAGATGGAACTTACTGGCCAACTTTTTTCTCGCTAGCACCTTCTGCCTCGGCATGGATGAAGGGAGATGGATGTCACCGTCGCCCTTCCCCTTGTTGTTGCCGTCGCCCAGCCCTTGCCGTCGCCCTACCGAGTGTCGTCGTCTTGCTGGAGGAGGGGATTTGGGGTGGGGAATGGATCGACTAGGGTTTGGGGAGAGGGCATTTGGGGGAGAGGATTTGAGAAGAGGATTCGGGCAGGAATATGAAGGGGTCTGCACCGCGCGCGTGCGTGATGTTTATGAAAATACCCTCCACCCAGTTGGGGAGGCCCAGTGACCTGTTTGGACAAAATAGACATTTCACAAAAAAATTGGGTGCTTAAATTAAATTCAAACTTGGAAAAAGGTTAAAGAAAAGAGCTAGAATTTTTGGAGGGTTGAAAAGAGTTCCAAAAATTTTGGAAATATTATATTAATTCATGATAATTATTATAGTAATTGAATAAATTATTTCCAGAAGATAAACAAGAGTTTTTGTTCTTGTTTTCTTTTGGAGCTAATATTTGAGTTGTAGGTTTAAACTTTGTTTGAGATTTTCCAAGTGTAATAAAATATGCAAAAGTTTCCAAAATGTCATGCATGCTGATAAGATGCATACTAATTATCATTAATTAATTTGGGTATGTTACAAACCTCCCCCCCCTACAAAAGATCTCGTCCCTGAGATCTAGGTAGGTCGGAAGTTGGATAGGAAGGTTCTAAAAGATACAACATCTGTTGTCTTGATTTCCTTTAAAGATAGTGCTAAGATATCCTAACAAGGTTACAAGGAAATTCTATTACATTTTCCTTCCCATTGTTTTGCTTAACCTTTCCTTTCTTGATCCGAAGGCACTTCAGAGAGAAGGAAAAAGGTCGGGATATTCGGTTCGCATACGGTCTTCACGTTCCCAAGTTGCTTCATCTTCAGTATGGTTGCTCCACTGTACCTTTAAGAACTTGATGTTGTGATTCCTTGTCTTGCGCTCCATTTCTTCAAGAATGCGTACTGGGTGCTCCCGATAAGAGAGATCGAGTTGCAAATCGAGGTCTTCTAAATAGGTTGCTTCGGTAGGGACTCAAAGATATTTCTTCAGTTGTAGAAAGGTGGCGGGAAAAAGGATTACATAGATAAATAGGGAATAATTTTATAAGACCAAAATAACTGAGTTTATCTCATTTGGAGTTTTTATGAATTTTCAAAGTTAATAGTCTTTTCTAGTTCAAAAATAACTCAGTTTTGGATCACTCTCCACAAAATATATTTTCTGTGACAGTGAGTAGTATGAAACCTATTTTAAAATAACGTTAAGTTAAAACAAAAATTATCAAAACTGGTTTCACTCATTTTGAAGTTAAGAAGAATTAGTTAAGCATTTTTGAAGTTAGTTGTATTTTCAGTGTGCAACTAAATGTTTGGGCCACACGATCTAATTTGGACGGTCCAGATTTGAGTGGCCGTTCGGACGGTCCGAACGGCCCACTCAACAAGGGCCCTGGGTTTCCTTTCCCTAGCATCCAAACAAGCCCTTATTATTGTTTCCAATCTTATACAAGGCTAGGGAACTTGAGTTGCACTGGTGTGTTTGTTGCCTATGTGGGGTTGGCTCGTATGAGTAGATGCAAGATTTAGGATGCTTGGCTGCCTGCATATATCATCCGGCCTAGCTTAGCTCGTGCAAAAGTTGCGGATGTTTGGCTGCCTGCATATATCATCCGGCCTAGCTTAGCTCGTGCAAAAGTTGCTCTCGAGCACGGCACGAGGAAGCGCAAGGATCAAGATCAAGCTTGTGAGCGAGCAGCGTGGATGCAGAGGCGCTTCGGCCGAGGCGGAGGTTGCATATGCGCATGCAACATACCTCGTTCCCCTCACCGCTCGCTCCTCTCCCTCACTCACGACCACCATCGCTACGCCCCACTTGTTGCAACCACGAACCGCCTCACCCCTTCCATGGACGAATCCGACGAGACACGCGACCACCGCACGCCTCCCATGGACGAATCCGTCGCGCCCCACCCATGCATGAACCTCGATTTGAGCCCACGACCGCATCAAGCCCGCACTGGCCACCGCGCTCACCTCGTCGTTCCCATCAATCCGACGAGCTCTACCCACTCCCTTGCGTGTCACGTCGTGTTCCCAACCGTCACGATTGAAACCCCCTAACTAATTTTGGTTTTCGTCCATAGGATCTTGCGCCACGGTCTTCTTCTCCAACTCCAGCCTGAAACCGCCTCCACCACCACCATCCTCTCCCCGCTGAGCCATTCCTTGATTACTCTCGACTGGAGCATTGCCTCACCTCCCTCTTTCTCCTCCCACCACCCGCTCTGGCTCCCCTACCCTGTAGCACCGCTACCACAATGAACCCGTGGCGCCGCCTCGAGCTCACGCCGCCGGCCTCCACCAACTGGTCCGATGAACTTCCCTTGTCTCCCTAGTGCTCATGCTCGCCTCCTTCTCTCCCCTCTCCCCCTCCAGCACCGTCGCCGCTTCTTCCTCCCTAGGTTTCAGCCACTACGCACTACCGCCCTACTGCCACCGTCCACCTCCGGTCACGACACAACCTCCAATGGGACCGCCTCCCCCCTGGGCATTCCATTTTCACCCTCATCGGCCACCGGCGCTGAGCCCGCCGCCGTGCCTCGGCTGCATTCCCCTGTATCTCCTCTGTTATGTGCTCTCTGTATGTGTTTAGATGTGAGGGACTGACCATGGGGGCACGATCCAGTGCCCATGCTATAATGTATGATTAGTAGGATTGTTAGTATGCAACGGATAGTGAGCCCATTCAAAATTGTAGAAATGGAATTGCTAGTGTTTAGATAAGAGCATTTCTACAGTTTTGCAATACATCATTTGAATCAAATATGCAATAAGGTGATAATTAATTAAGGAATTCCTTATCAAATGGAAGCCTTATGCTAATTAGTAATTAATTGAAATACATCATTTGAATCAAGTTAGTTAGTGAATTTTTGGCCGAAATGGCCGTTTTCTGTCCCGTATTAGCAAGAATAGTCGTCCTTGGATTTTATTTGCAAAAATGCCCCCTGTCGCGCCCGCCACGTGCCCCCCTACTGCATGGCCACCATGCAGTGACACTGCCGCCCGGTGGCTGTGCGGTGACATTGTAGCAAGTCACTCAATCGTTGAGTGACTTGCTCCAGTCGCTCAACGGTTGAGCGACTCAACTGTTGAGCGACTCAACTGTTGAGCGACTTGCTACAGTGACCACCGTGCTGATGGCACTGCGCGCTTTGCCATCTGGAGGTCACCAAGACGATGGCGTCACGATGGCCCTTGTAACAAAGTCGCTCAACGGTTGAGTGACACATAGACTAGTGGTAGTGGATGTGTCGCTCAACCGTTGAGCGATTAGAACAAGTCGCTTCGGCGGTTGGCGACTTGCTTTCTGATGGCGTGCACTACTGATTGCCACCAAGACGGTGATCGTCTTGATGGCGGGCGAAGAAGCCTGTCGCCGCGATGGCCGTGAGGCAGGGGGCTATTTTTGCAAATAAAGTCCAAGGATGGCTATTCTTGCTAATACGGGACGGAAAACAGCCATTTTGGCCAAAAATTCGTTAGTTAGCAGGATAATTAGTTAAATGGGTATTCTACCAACGGGTATTCTCACCACCTACTAGAAGAAGTGAGCACACTCTGCCACATGCAGGCAACCAAACAACCCAACATTGCATCTAGTCATACATCCACTGTCCTGATGCAACCAACCAAACAATATCTCAACATAGCCTAACCCAACAGAAACAGGCAACCAAACAACCCATAATTGCATCCACTCAGCCTGACTAGGTTCAACCTGGATGACCTATACGGGCCAGGCCAGAGGCATGCATACAACCAAACTCACCCATAGTTTGAGCAAAATTTCTTTACAAATGTAATGTTTGCAGCAGGAAGGATGGAATTAATTGGAATTTTTTTAGTCTAAGGTGATAATGAAGAAACTGTGCATGAAGAGGTGTATTGCAATTGTAAGTTGAGTATGGTACCGATTTCTCTTGCTTCTTATATTGTTTTTGTTGGACCGAAAAGGTGACTAGAGGGGGGTGAATAGGAGCACGATATCTTTTTCTTTTTGATTGAATTCAACACTATTTTCACTCCAATAGCTATGAAAGCTATGAAGATCAATATACAAGCATAGCGGAAGGCTTGTATTGAATCCAATCAAAACCCCGAAACAAATGGACCAAAATCACCAAAAACTCACATCCAAATGAGTTAGGCGGTCAGACCTCTCACTAGGGGTGATCTGACCTCTCACCATGGGCGGTCTGACCTCTAGGTATATGGCGGTCTGACCTCTAGGCCAATGAACAGTAAAATCAACCCGAACTCAAAATCACAAATTGGTCTCACTTTTGATCCACAACTCCAAACTTCACGAAACTTGAGACATACCTTCTTTAGGATGTCAAGAACCTATTCCAATCAACGATTATGAAGATCATTGCCAAAATTTTGACCTTTTTATATTTGAGTAAAGGTTGCTTCAAAACCGAGTTAAAACCAAAACGTGATCTAACAACTTGGTCGTGGGTAATAGATGATCAAGATGATCTTAGATACATTCCCACATGTCACAACAAGCAAGATTCAGGCTAGAAATCAAAGGAAACTCAATAGATCAAAGAAAGCCCCAAAATTACAAAATAGAGAGCAAAAATAAGAAGAAACTCATCTTGATGAATCTTGCTTAGATTGATTTGAGATTGATGTTGGTTTATAACCACTCCATCTAGGAGGACAAAGGCTCAACACTTGAGCACATAATCAATCAAACTCCCTAGAACCCTAACTTCTCTATTATTCTCTCCTAACCCTAAAACACAAACTAGGGTTTTAGATATGAGGGTTGGGGGGTGCACAACCAGCACTCTCCCCTATTTATAGTGGAGGCTAGCTTCTAGAAGGATATCTCTAATGGGCACCCGTTAAGCCTACACACAAACGAGTTTCACTTACGCACGTATTTTAAAGTGTTGTCTTCATCTACTCTTGACCTAAACCACTTCTCCTTGTGCCGTCTTGCGCCGCGGGTTAGCAAAAGGTCATCAAGGCGGTATTTAGGTGAAGTTACCAAAATACCCCTTCTCGATCCTTCTCCGAAGACCGAGTCCAATCTTCATGAAGCAATCCCATGCTTCGCCACATGTAGGTTGATCAACGGCTCTCTTTATGTCGTTAAGTCTCTCCCATCTGACTCCTACCGAAACCACCATGGCACTTGCACCGACCCCCGCGCCGCTTGATGCAACCCGTCGCACCGAACTTCCCGTTCGGTCATCCTTGTCCATTTTGCGCTATGCTTGAGTCCATAGACTTCACCCAGCATCCTCGATCGTTCTGAACCTCAGCTCTCCAAGCCTAGTCCCGATCATCCTCGCCGTTGACCTCCAAGCTTCCTGCACAACAATAGACAAAGAAATCGACTCCGGGAATAAGTTCTTTGCAACTTGACCCACGTTAGTCAAAACATGCATTATGCAACACATATGCACTGAAACTCATGAACTTGACCTAACTTACACACATCGCTGCCAAGTTGGCCAACGACTAAGTCAAAATCGGTCAGACCGCCACCCATTGGCTGGTCTGACCGCCCTCTGGCCAGTCTGACCGCCCAGCCTGGGAACTTAGCCAAATTTTCACTCTGGAAATCCGAAACCTTCTGAAATTTTCAAATGAATAGAACTTTTGACTCGAAGCTCTAAAAATTATGAGACCAAGTGTAGGAGAATCCCCTCTCTTACCTACATCCTCTATTTTTGGCCCAGCACCAAACTCGAAAGATCCTATATGGCTAATTAGACCGTTGCCCATTGGTCGATCTGACCGCCAGCCACTCGACCTAATGCTTGGTCGGTCTGACCGCCACACAGGCCGGTTTGACCGCCACCTTGGCCAATCTGACCGCTTGAGGCTTGATAGCATTTAAACTTTACCGAAAACGCGTGTTTCGATAAACTTTTAATGTTATTACTAATTGTATCATTATCCTAAAATCGTGAGCATATTCTCATAATGTTCACAGTTTTGACTGCCCAAGCCTTTTCCTCACTTCGAAGGATTCTTTTGCATTTGTCCGGGATCCAAAGCCAACGTTGCGCACGAAAACATTCATCCTCTGGGAGCACCACCACACAACAGCGACGGGGCATGGAAGAAAGAAAAGGAGCATGTGATGTATGTACAATCGTTCGTATACGTGATTAATTGTTTAGATCCGGGTAGTGCTGTCCTCTTCTTTTCATTATTATCTAATCGCCCCGCCCCGCCACCCCCCCACCCCACCCCCTAACTCAGACATGTTTCATCATCATGCTGCATATGATCAACTTGTATTCAGACAGTGTCACGTTAAAGAAAAAGAATAGTATCACTACGAGTAGTTGCTTAGAGCATGTACAATGGGTTTATATTAGTCATCTATAGTCATTGTCACATAGGATTTTTGCTGACGTGGATGAAAAAAATAAAGAGAGAGAAATAAGTTATCTACAATCCTGTAGCCGACTATAGCACAAGAAATAAGAAAAGCATTAAAAGATTGTGTGTTCTATAAAGACAACTAAAAAGACAGCAGCTGTCTGTACCATTATATGAGCTGTCTTTAGTGCTGTCTATAGGTGACATGGAGAGTTGCTATAGACAACAGCTGTCTGTACTATTATACATGCCCAGTATAAAGTTTACTGTTCCTATCACTGCTTTAACATGTCTTAATAGAGCATATAATTTTGTGCCGCTGCATTAGATGGATGATGTAACATGAACCCAACAACTTGGCTTTATCGTTTAGTAAACTTTCCCAAGAGCATCGCGATAGAAAAACTGCAGTGCGATTCACCCAAAAGGCTAGCAACTTACCGAGGAAAGAATTCAGAGTTTCAGACCATTGAGCTGAATTATCCCTAGCTTTTTTTTTTTTTTGAGATTGTCCTTAGCTGAATGACCAGTATTATATGATGCATTACTGTTCTCGCTGAAATTACGCAAAGGAAGATGGGTTTTCTACTGTGAAACCCAAACGTAGAGTTTTGTTATATTCAAACTATATAGGACACATCAGGATATGTAAGGTAAGCTATACATGTTTGGTACAAGACATGATACATGGAAAGATGGAACTAATACATAGCAAGAGTAAATCTCAGTGAAGGAAGGTCTGGATGACACAATAACGTGAGCATTGCCGTAATCCATGATTACTTGCCATGTATTGCCATAATCCATGGATAGCATAATCACATGATGATCGGTAGGGACATGGTCCATGCATTGCTGTAATCATGATTGCTTGCCATGTATTGCAGTGCTTTCCATATATCTTAACATTCCCCCACAGACACAGCGTCGGTGACGACGTTGAGGCTGGACCGGAATTCCATGAACAATGTGGTCGGCAGTCTTTTTGTGAAAATGTCGGCAAACTGAGGCGTCAAAGGAACATGTAGGACGTGAACCTGACCAAGTGCCACCTTGTCCTGAACAAAATGCACATCGATCTCAATATGCTTTGTCCGTTTATGCTGCACCGGGTTAGAGGAGAGGTAGACGGCTGACACATTGTCACAATAGACAATGGTGACGCAATGCACCGGGTGGTGAAACTCAGCCAGGAGCTGGCGGACCCAGCACTTCTCGGCCATGACATTTGCGACTGTGCGGTATTCGGTCTCGACGTTGGAGCGCGACACTGTCGTCTGGCACTTGGAGGAGATAAGATTGTCTCCAAGAAACACACAGTATCCGGATGTGGAACGGTGGGTGTCAGGACACCCAGCCCAGTCAATATCAGAATAGGCGGTGAGTTGAGAGGAGGAGTAATGAAGGGATAGGCCATGCTGCAGTGTTCCCTTTAGATAGTGAAGAATGCGCTTAATGAGCTGCATGTGAGGCTCACGGGGTGTGTGCATGTGCAAGCAAACTTGCTGAACAGCATAGGAAGTGTCAGAACGAGTGATGGTGAGATATTGTAAAGCATCGGCAATGCTGCGATAAAGGGTAGTGTCTTGAACTGGAACACCGTCAGTAGAGGAGAGCTTGGCACGGGTGTCGATAGCTATAGTGCATGGCTTGTAATTTGTCATGCCTGCATGGTCCAGCAGATCAGCCGCATAGGTGGATTGAGAAAGAAAAAGGTGATCGGCTGTACGAGTGCAAGTAATGCCAAGAAAGTGGTGCAGTGGACCAAGATCAGTCATGGAGAATTCATGACTGAGAAAAGAAATAATATGTTTGAGATGAGATGTTGAGGAGGCGGTGATAATTATATCATCGACGTATAAGAGCAAGAAGGCAGTGTGGGAACCAGATTTGTAGATGAATAGAGAGGAATCGTAGCGGGATGGTGTGAAGCCAATGGAACGAATGAAACCGACGAATCGTTGAAACCATGCACGAGGTGCTTGTTTCAAGCCATAGAGAGATTCGTGGAGACGACAAACGTGATGAGGCGTAGTGGGATCAACAAACCCCGAAGGTTGTTGTGAGTAAATGACCTCATCCAATGTGCCGCGAAGAAAAGTGTTTTTGACGTCCATTTGATGGATCGGCCAAGAATGGGAGAGAGCAAGGCTAAAGACAATCTGAATGGTGGCCGATTTGACGACCAGACTGAAGGTTTCATCAAAATCGATATCAGGCTATTGAGAGAAACCACGAAGAACCAAACGAGCCTTGTATCGGGAGAGAGAGCCATCCGGATTGTATTTGTGGTGAAAAATCCATTTCCTAGAAATGATGTTGCCTTTGGAAGGAGGAGGAACAAGTGTCCAAGTGTTGTTTTGAATGAGAGCGTTGTATTCATCATGCATCGCATCAAACCAGTGAGGATCCTTGAGAGCCGAACGATATGTTTTTGGGATGGAGGAAATGGAAGAGTTAGTGGTGGAAAGATTTAAGCAGGGACGAGGGGGATAGTGAGGCCAGCCTTGCCGCGAGTGACCATGTGATGAGTATGTGGAGGTGCTACAACAGTGAGTGTAGGATTAGCGGTAGAGATGATCGGTGTCGCGGCAAGAGGTGAGGCTACTGTGGCAGCATGGTTGGATGGGTCAGCGGTAGAGGCTGCCGTGGCAAAAGAGGGGGCTGCCATGGAAGCAAGAGGTGGCACAGTTTCCGCAGGTGCCGCGGCAGGTGTTGGGGTTGCCATGGCAAGGTGTTCTAACAGTGCGGCAGGAGTTGAGTTCACCACGGTAGGAGATGGCAAGGGTGCTTCAGAGGCTGTGACAGTGACCGGGTGTAGAGGATCAAGAAGAAAATCAAGAGATGTGGGTGAAACAGGGGCATTGGTGGAGAAAGGGAAGGTGTGTTCATCAAAACGAACGTGTCGAGAGTTGATGATGTGTTTAGAGGATAAGTCCATGCAACGGTATCCTTTATGGTCATTAGGATAGCCAAGAAAGATGCACTAAGTGGAACGGGGGGCGAGTTTGTGAGGAGCTGTGGCATAGAGATTGGGATAACATAAACGCCCAAAAACACGAAGTTGTGTACAGATGGGAGGTTTATGAAAAAGAGCTTCAAATGGCATGCGATTTTGGATGGTGGTGGTAGGCCTTCAATTTATAAGATATGTGGTGGTATTGAGAGCCTCAACCCAATAGACAGGTGGAAGAGAGGCTTGAAAAAAAGACTGCGCAACACATCATTGATGGGGCGAATTCCACGTCCAGCTTTTCCATTTTGTTGAGATGTGTATGGCCAGGATAATCGTAGAAAAATCCCATTGGCGGCAAAGAATTGGCGAGATGAGTTATTATCAAACTCTTGCCCGTTGTTGCATTGAAAAGACTTGATCGTGGAATTAAACTGAGTACCGACGTATGCATGGAAATGAGTGATGAAAGGAAATACATCCAATTTCTTGCATATCAGAAAAGTCCATACAAAATGAGTGAAGTCATCAAGGATGATCAAATAATACTTGAATCCGGAGATGCTTACAATGGGAGATGTCCATACATCACAATGTAGCAATTCAAAAGGAGTACAAGTATCTAAGGAAGATGAACTAAAGGGAAGCCGCACTTGACACCCTAACTCACAGGCATGACAGAGAGTCGAGCATGATTTATTGCTTGAAATTGCGGTGGAACGAAAGAGAACCGACATGTTGTGCTGTCCTGGATGGCCTGGCCGATGATGCCATGTATTGGTGTTGACGACAGCAGCAATGAGGGCTTAATCCGTGATTTTATTGGCATCGAAACGAAGGAGATGTAAATCCCCAACGCTATTGCACCTGAGCATCTCGATTCGAGTTCGAAGATCCTTCACAGAAATGCCAAAAGGATCAAATTCAACAGAACAAAGATTGTCGGAAGTGAACTTGCGAATTGAAATAAGATTTTTGATAATATGAGGAGAAATAAGAATGTTATTGAGAGAAAAAGAGTTGGGGCCAACGAGAAATGATGAAGAACCAGAAAGAGTGATGGGTAAAGAAGAGCCATTGCCGAAAGTGATGCGAGAGGAGTAAGAGGAAGGAGAGGTATGAGAGAGAATATCCGGATCAGATGCCATGTGACTGGTTGCACCGGAATCCAAGAACCACTCGGTGTCAGTGTTGCCCTGGACCGAGAGGTTGTTCATTGGCGAGACGAAGGACTGTTGGTCCCAATTTGGCGTGGCTGGCAGAGGTGGTGTTGGTGTAGTAGTTTGGGCGTTGAAGGCGGCAGGTGTGGATGGCGCCATACGATTGAAGAAGCCAGGTCGTGGCCCAAGTACACCAGTTGCAGTGGAGGGAGCGAGCGCCTACCAGGGACTGAGCCTTGCCCCAGACTGTGGATTGAACATGGGTGGATCGGAAAAGCCCTGAGTGCGATTGCCGCCGGCGTTGTTGGTGGGGAAGCCGGTGCCGCTGCCTTTCTTCTTGTTACCGTTGTAGTTTTTATTGTAATTCTTGGCATTACCTCCTTTGCCGTAGCCAGAGGTGCCGTATCCAGAGTCGCTGGAGCCGGCATTGCTAGAACTGCCATTGCCGCCAGTGCGCTACCCGGAAGAAGAGGAGAATAGGGCGGTGCCGGACTGAACCTTGTCACGTTCGCCTTGCTACAGCTCCTCCATGATCATTGATGATCGGGCATCGAGGAAGGAGGGGAAAGGCTGCTGCATGGAGAGGATGGTGGCGAGGTGAGTGAACTTAGGGTTCAGTCCGCGCAAGGCAGTGAGAACAAGGGTTTCATCAGAAACCGCTTGATCAACATTGCGGAGTGCGTCAGCCAATGACTTCAGCTTCTGAAGGTAGGTGGTCATGGACAGCTCTCCTTGAATTGTCGCACGAAACTCCGCCACGAGGTGCATTGCTCGGGTTTTCTTGTTGTTGCAGAAGAGGTTGTCCAAGGCCACCCAGATCATACTAGCTGATGCGTTCTCTTGCATGGCAATGTCAAAGATATCAAGAGAGATCGAGCCATAAATCCATGACAAGACAATGAAGTCGGGCTGCACCCACTCGGCGGTGGACAGGTTTGGTGGTGGAGTGCCGTCAACGTGGTGCATGGGGGCGTATTTCCCGAGTGTCACAAGGAAGAGCGTGCGCCACTTGGAGAAGTTGCAAGCAACAAGATCCAAGGTGATGGGAACGTGCGTCTTGATAGACACTACGTTAACAACGTTGGAGAAGATAGCGCCACCAGTGGGAGCGCCAGTGGTGACACCGGTGTTGGAGTTGAGTACACCGGTGGAGTTGGATTGGGGAGAGGACTCGGTGGCCATTGCGCAAGTGAGGAAGAAGAGGATCGGCCGTGAGGCTCTGATACCATGAAATTACGCAAAGGAAGATGGGGTTTTCTACTGTGAAACCCACATGTAGAGTTTTGTTATATTCAAACTATATAGGACACACCAGGATATGCAATGTAAGCTATACATATTTGGTACAAGACATGATACATGGAAAGATGGAAGCAATACATGGCAAGAGTAAATCTCAGTGAAGGAAGGAAGGTCTGGATGACACAATCATGTGAGCATTGCCATAATCCACGATTACTTGCCATGTATTGCCATAATCCATGGATGGCATAATCACGTGATGATGGCAGGGACAGGGTCCATGCATTGCCGTAATCCATGATTGCTTGCCATGTATTGCAGTGCTTTCCATATATCTTAACACTCGCTTCAAGAAGCGGGCGGAGCTACAATAGGTGCATAGAGTGCAATCGCACCCCAAAATTTTGCACAAAAACTAATATATACCCCCTTAATACATGTTTAATATTAATATACATTTAAAATGTTCTCGGACGATACATTCTAAGCACTTTCGGACCCACCCGGTGATCCCATTTGGCGTCGGCCCAAGTCGGCAAGCCGCAAGCCCAAGTCGGCCAGTCGAGGTTGGCGGCCTCCTTCTCCTCTAACCTCTCCCCATCCAACATTCCAACTCTTCCTCATTTCTCGAGAGAATCGGATCTGAAGCGGTGAAGCACCAACCAAGCCGGCGGCACAGGCCAGCGGCTGCTTCTCCTCGGCATTGCTTCTCCTCCGTCCTCCATGGCGCCCGCCTGCCGGCGCTGCCTCGATCCCTACGCCGGTGCGATGCGCCTTGTGGCCTGCTGCCTGCCTGCGCCAGCCTTGACGGCCGACGCCGCGCCCCGCGCGCTCTCGGCCGTCCGCCTCCGCCTCCCGCGGCTCGGCAATCGCAGTGATCACAGACTCACTGGCGACACGCCCGCAGCTGGCCAGCCCGCGCGCCGTCGCCGCCCGGCCTCCACAGCCCTGCGTGCCTTGCCGCATGAGCTCTCACTCGATCTCGGCCCGCCCGCCCGCCTCCTTGCCAGCCTCACAGCCCTGCGCCGCCGTCCGCTCCTGCCTCCCTCTCAGTGCTTCACTACTTTGGTGAGTGAGTGATGTCAATGTCTGATGACTGCCTCCATACTGACTTTAGACTTATCACTTATGCTCTGTGATTCAGTGATTGTGATAATGTGATTTGTGAAAATGTGAAATGTGATTATCAGATTATGTGAATGGCATCAGGCATTATCAGTAGGTGTATGGCAGTCGGCAGAATTGGTCCAATAGGAAATGGGTGATGTAGTATTGATGTCAATGTCGATGGTGATGTTACGTACATTGGCGTGAGTTTTTTACAAGTTAGTGACGATGCTATCATCAATCGCTTTCAAAGCATGAAGGAGCGCCGTATCAAGTTGTAATTTTCTAAAATATTTTGTGATGTTGCTCATAATGCAAACATGTAATTTGACACATTTGAGCTTATGTAGTATGTCATTTGAACTTGTGTTGAAATGAATGTGTTTTAAGTTCGCACTCCTATCGTCAAAATCCTGGCTCCGCCACTGTTCAAGAGTCAATCCTAACGGAGCGATCCCATCGTATAGCTGATCCTGGTAGAAGGGCCCAGGTATCGTGCTGCAACTTGCACTGAAAAATCTGAGGAGATAGTAAAGTTGCTGCGGCGAAGTGAGCTGCAGAGGATTACTTGTTAATTTTCGCCTCGCAAAAAAAGCCTGGGAGATGTTCTTGATTGCATTTCAATCAAAGCCTGAAAGGCCTTAGGCCTGGAATCGTGCAGAGTTCCCAGCAATTCAGAGGCCCCATGCTACAGCTAAGGATGGACTCTTTACACCTAAGCAGGGCATGATTGATGGCAACGTCTTGCAGATGGACTCGTTAGACATGAAGCGAATCAGAAGTTGCATTTCTGAAAATTTTGACCTGAATTAGTAATGTCATATTCGAGGAAATTAAGCATATGCAAATATGCAATGATATCCCCGGATGAACCATCAGAAATCTACCTGACAAGAACAGGGACAAGTCTTGTTGCTTATTGAGCTGTGCTTAAAATTTTGCTAGTGGTCTTCGGAAGCAGCCTGCGATGAGCTTCGCAGTATATATACCCAGTTCACATGAATTGCAAGATTTTCGGAAAAGATTCGGCGATCATATCATGTCAATCTCGGTCCCAGGGTTCTTCAGTGATCACAATCTTTCCAACTAAAATTCAGATCATTCTCTAGCACATATCTGTCTAGCTGTCAAAGTCAAATAATCAAGAAATTATTATGGCCACGAGGCCAATCATCAAATATGTCCCGTCTCCATCAATAATAAATAATCCCACAAAAAACTATTTCTTTTTGTCTCTATCACTGCAACTTAAACTCACATGAACAAATTATCGTCAGGGAGCACTGGAGCAGCTTCTTGCAGGAACAGAACAGAAGAGAAGGCATTGGAACAAAGGGAGTACTAGTACTTTTCTGTCACGTTGCGGCACGTCTCTTGGTTGTTTCTTTCTGCCGCCACTATATTCTTTTCTTTGCCTTGTTACTACGAACAACGGCGCCGCACGAGAGGCACGTTGCCAAAAACGTCACCAACTCACCACACCGCGCGCGCCCTGCAACGCAACAGCGCAGGTCGCGTCACGCCCTACCGGCCATGGCGTACGAGCCATACGTACCGGCCGTCGCGCATGTGCCGGCTAACGCCTGGCCGGCGCCGCGCCAACTACGTCGTCGTGAGCCTGCGGTGGGGTCGCTGTACTGCTTTAGGTGGTTCCAATATTTTGATGCACGAGTGCAAATTTATGGAGAGCAGGAGAGGGACAGAGGGTTTCCTCTGTTTTTTTTTCCTTTCAGAATTATAAATTTTGGTAGGATGGGGTTAATTTGGGTATGGCTGATTGAAGCTAAATGATTGGTGCAGAGGAGGAACTAGTAAATTCAAGACTTTTCGGGAAGTATAAAAAAGTTATCGACAAGGTTAATTTAGTGAGCCCAACCACTGTCTGCCTGACGGTTTTGGGCCGGTGCTGGTTGTCTGGTCGTGCTATTTAGCTCAGCTTCTTTATCTGGACGAACTGTACATTTGTGCTTCTAGATTTATTTTAAAGTTTGTAGTATCAAATGATATAACTTATATACTTGAGAATATATTTACTTATCTTGTAGCTATTTAGAGTTTTAAAATATCATAAACATTAGAAATGACAATAGAAGCTTGAAGGAAAATACAACTTGATTAACGCAATTGAAGTATGAGCTTTGATGGAAGAAAATCTGGAGCATAATAAGTTAATCAATCTCCATCAAGTATGCATCATATAGCTATATGCCTCTATTTTCCCTCTATTGATGATTCTTTTCCAAAATATTTGTATACACATGTATGCCTGTTAATCTCAAGTAATATGTTGATTATATGTGCAACAAATTATCTTATTAGTTTACATGATATTAGAGTACCTTGCTCACGTATACACCGATGCACCATGGGCGACCTACTTTAAACTTATCTTCCCTCACGTCGGTTGCACCACTGAACTGTGTGTTTTCTACCCCTTCTCTCCGCTACAACATTTCTGCTTCAACCACCAATGGCAAGCCCAATTCTTGATCGATATCTCTCAGCTGCTACCCTTTTCAATGCAATACTCTACCACATAGTTATCTTCTACTTCTATCTAATTATTGCTTAACGCTGACCGTTGTGACATCAACACGCATACACGTGCAACTGTAGCCAATCCTTGCCAGGCATACCCGTCACACTCTTTAGTAGCCTGAGCCTATTCCTTACCGTTGTGTCATCTCTACTCCGAGCTCTTTGCTCCTCAGTTTCTGTACGTCTGTAATTCTATTCGTACGAATGCATGCATGTATATACAATATTATATGTGCTCGATGTCTTCTTCTCCTGTGTCGGTCGCTCCTCTTTTTCGACGTTGTCCAACTCAACGATGTGTTTTCCTCACTAACCACAATAGCCTCCCATCTTCACTAATGCCGGTATGTCTGCTTTAGTCGTTGTCCACCGGTACGGAGAATCTTCTCGCCATCGCCGATGATGTCATGTCACTCACCAACGACGACACACTCCTAGCTATCCGATAACTCCATATCATCGATAGCTGGCCTTTAATGCAAAGTTTCATCTTCTCTCTTCTAGGGCTTTCCCATCATCAAGCTTCTTTGGCCACTGATTTCTTCAACAATGCTGACGCTCACCACTCGTCATCACAACACTTGGCTCTTTCGACTCCGGCCTTTCTCTTCAGTGGCTTCAACGAGCATCACGACATTGTCATAGTTGAACGGCTAAGGTGAGTAGCATGAAATTGTTCTCATCTTCATCACTGCCGCTTTGGCTCTTAGCTTTCTTGTGGATCAATGTCTTCGTGTAGAACATATCGACACCATTGTACACTTTCATGGTCTCCTCCGACACCATTCGTGATATCCTCATTATAAATTATATTTAATTTATTCAAAATTTTAGTCATCCAGGGATTTTACTTTGGAATTCGTAGAGAAATAAAATTACAATTTTTCATTTATTTTTTATCCCTAATTTCATTTTTTTTTTTGTTGGAATTCGTATACTAATCCAATCGTTAATTTTTTATTTAATTTTTATGCCGAATTACGCTTATTTACGGATTTTACATTGGAAGTCGTATGGAAATCAAAGTGATAATTTTATTTTATTTTATATTCCAAAATCTAATTATTTTTTTTGTTGAAATTAGTATAATAATCCAATTTCTATTTTTCATTTATTTTTTATTCTGCGTTATATTTATTTAGGATTTTACTTAAGAATTAGTATGGAAATAAAATTTATAATGATATTTTGTTTTCTAATTTTATTTATTTAATGATTTTACTTTGAAATTCTTATGGAAATCAAACTACAAATTTTATTTTATTTTTATCATAATTTCAATTATTTTTTGTTGAATTCATCTACTAATCCAATTCTTTTTTTTTTTACAAAACTATCTTTGCATTACAATTATTAGAGATTTTACTTTGGAATTTGTATTGAAATCAAATTGCTTATTTTATTTTACATTTTTTCAAATTCTAGCTAATTTTGTTGGAATCAGTATACTAATACCTTTTAAAAATTTTGAATTATATTTATTTTGGGATTTTACTTATGAATTCTTATCGAAATAAAATTGCTAATTTTATTTTATTTTTAATTCGAATTTTATTTTTAGGGATTTTACTTTGGAATTCAATATCGAAATCAAATTCCTAACTTTTTATATTCGAACTCCATTTATTTTTTGTTGAAATTTGTATACTTATCCTATTGCTATCTTTGTTTAAATTTTATTCCTGATTATATTTATTTGTAAAATTGATAATTTTTTTGTTGCAATTTTAGTTATTTATGTATTTTACTTTGGAATTAGTATGGAAATGAAATTGCAAATTTTCTTTTATTTTTTTATCCCGAATTCCCGTTGTTTTTGTCGAATTAGTATAATAATCCAATTGCTATTTTTTGAAAAAATATTTAGAATTGCAGTTATTAGTGATTTTACTTTGGAATCCATATCGAAATCAATTTGCTAATTTTATTTGTATTTTATTTCGAATTCTATTTATTTTTGTAGCAATTTGTATACTAATCCAATTACTAGATTTGTTTCATTTTTATTCCAAATTATGTTTATTTAGTTAGGAATTGCCTCGAAATCAAATTGCTTATTTTATTTTATTTTATATTTGAATTTCAGTTTTTTTCATTGTACTTGACATGGATTCTTATTTCTAGATTATACTTATATGAACTCTTTCTTTTAATCTAGATCGTTATAACCTGGATCTACCATAATCAACGGTGTTGATCTTTCTATTTTTCCATCAATTAACGTTGGGATTTCTAGCCTTTGAGAGCGAATGTGGTGGCTTATTTTTCTGTCGCTTTAATAATATAATGGATATTATTTAACTTGACTAAACGTTAACATTTGAATGCAAATGACAGATTGTTCACATAACTAAACCGCATGTGATGAGCCCATAATGGAAGATGGAAGATCATTGGTTAGGATTAGGGTTCCAAAACCAGTGACCTACCTGGAAGGAAAATGCTGGTATTTTTCGAGGTTTCTATTAATGGAGGTGTCGAATGGATTTTCCCCACAAGTATGGAATGAAATTTGGGGATATTGAAGAAACATTCACTTCTACTGGACGTGGAGTAGAGTGAAATTTCTTAGGAATTTATGATAGGAATCTCACGTTTCAAACGGTGCGTAAAACCCTATGTGGCTAGGAGTGGATAACGAGCTAGCTTGGTTCGGCTCGACTCATTAAGGCTCGTTAAAGAAATGAGCTTGGCTCGGCTCGTTAAGCTAACGAGCAGAATAACGAGCTCGGCTCGGCTCGTTCAAACTCGTTAACTCGGCACTACGCACAATGGGTTGGGCCTGGTTTTCTTAACGAACTAAACAAGCAACTCACGAGCCAGCTCAAACTCGGCTCGTTAAGAAAACGAGCTAAATTGTCAGCTCGGATTGACTCATTAATGGACCGAGTTTGAGCCGAGCTGGCTCACGAGTTTCGAGCTTTTTTTTCACCCTTATATGTGGGATAACCATGACCCATAGTGTTGGTTTATCAGTCCATAGATAAGAAGATTAGGTTCACAGCATGTCCATCCATTTAATTCATGGCAGAAACCTTGCAGAATAAATTTGATACGAGGTTGTCACCCTTTCCACTACTAGAAACCATGCAAGTGCAGACAACTCGACATACCTGTCCATATTTTTCTTTCGAAGGATGGTAGACCACATAATGCCACGGCCCACTGCCAGCCAAAATATGGACAGGTATATCAGTGGTCGAAAAGAATAGCCCAAGTTTTGCGATGCTATAATTTGTGATCATGCATGATTTGCCAGCGTTTCCACTTTGTGCGTGAGACGACTGTTGAAATAAATGCAGTTATATAACTCTGGAAGAACATAATAATTTGAAGTATAACAACAGCAAGTCTAAGAGACAGAAGCAAGAAACTCACTAGAGCTCAAGTTAGAACTAATTATCATAATCAATTTCAGTATATGACATAGTTCATCACTTAGCAATCCAACAAATCCCACTGAACATTGCAATATCTACAGAGCTAGATTTAGATATCAGAACTAACACAGAGCAAGGATATCAAATAGCCCTACAACAATATATATGCAAGAATCAACCGGAATAAACAGAGGTTCAATACTCACAGGATCAGTGGTATTCAAAACCACTGAGACGAAACTGGCAAGGCGTGTTCAAGACACTCACCCAGAAAAACTATCGCCCTACAATCTTGAGCAAAAGACAAAGCAATCGGAGATACAATGCCACACTCCTTCCTTTGGAACCGACCAAAGAACAAAGCTGAGGAACCGGGTGGATACCGCACAAGCCCACTCAACAAGGTGCTTCGGCCAAAAAGCACTAATCAGCACCTATTAATCAACCAGATGATCTTCACCACCGAATACCCACTACAGAACGGTTCGGAACCAAGTCTCCTGTCACAAGATGCACTAGGAAGAAAGGCTCCAGACCGAACCACCACCAAAGAGTCGGGATTCCCCAAGATTTCAGGAGTGAGAGGGAAAAAAAGGTCCCAAATCAGATTGGAAGAAGAATCACCAAAATTGAAAATTAAAAGAGGATTTCAATCTGTTTTAGGGTTCTTATCATACCCGAAAAGAAGTGCTGCTGCCCCCAAAATATAGCCAGTAGACGGCGAAGCGGTTGACCCCCACCACTGGCGTCTGAAGTGCACGGGGAGATTGGGCCGCCAGCTTCTCCACCTTCTCGCCATTTCAGCCGATACACTCGGGAGAGCAAAACCGAAGAACCAACCAAGCCTTCGGAATCTCAATCGGCCAAAGAAAATAAGACCGAAGTCACCAGGAGTTGTGGGTCCCATAGGCAAACTTCCTTTCATGTTAGATCTTTTCCCAAAATTGAGAAATTACGGTACAACCCTTATAGATACCAACAATCCCCACCAATTTATCAATTTGATAAAAGATGTGCAAAGACTTGTTTAATATACAGTTGTTCGACGATAGGTACCTTGCGAGTTTAAACCCAAAGCCTAGCAACAAGGATTACGACTCTTCACAGACAAAGGAGGACTACGCCTTGATCCAATGCCTTGGTGTGAGAATTTGGCCTAAGTTACAATCTGTACTGGGCGGCTTGCCCAAATCTCTCTCGGGTTGGGACGTTACGGTTATGTCTTCGTATCTAGCTCATGAGTACTCAAGGAAGTATACCCTTATCTTCCTTTGATCACGACCTCACAATCATACTCAAGTAGGTGAATTCTTCAGGGAATCCTGTAGGACGATTCCCGATACCATTTAGGTCTCGAATTCATTAAGAGCTATTACTCAACCTTCCATACAGACAAGTGCACTGCAGCTAATGGGACTCTTTTGGTGTGCTCTATCATTCCACACAGTTTGTTGTCCTAGAGCCTAGTTCACGGGATTTCCGATCTTCTAGGATAGGTTACCAACGATGTGAGCCTTTACACGGGTATGAGTCCCATTCCCTTTGATGCGGCAAGGATGGTCTTCCGTGCCAATCCTTTAGTGAAAGGATCTGCCAAGTTCCTTTCAGACTGGATGTATTCTATAGTAATAACACCCGTCTCTCTGGCATGCCTTACTGACTTAAGTCACCTTTTAATATGTTTTGAGGACTTCATATTGCCCTTCCTACTCTTAGCCTTAACCAGAACGGTTTGGTTATCGCAGTAGATTAAAACAGCTGGAATTGGCTTTTCCAGTACAGGGAGGGAAGGTGGCCGGCCCGTGGCGAGTGTGGAAGGAGGAGAGGTGGCCGGAGGCGCGTGGGGAGGGAGGGAGGCGGCTGGAGGAGTTTAGGGAGGGGCGGCAGGCTGGAGGGAGCGTGGCGAGGGAGGGAAGCGGCGCATGGGGAGGGAGAGAGCCGAAGAGGGAGGGAGGCGGCTGGAGGAGAGCCGGAGAGGGAGGAAGGTGGCGCGTGGGGAGGGAGAGAGCCGGAGAGGGAGGGAGGCGCGTGGGGAGGGAGAGAGCCGAAGAGGGAGGGAGGAAAGCGGTGCTTAGGGAGGCCGGGAGGGAGAGGGACTTAGGATGAAGGACTGGAGGTGGTGTGTGGGATTGGGGATAGGGATTACCCATGAGCCCGGGACGGGGAGGGGGGTTGGGTTGGGCCAGGCCGGGGGGGGGGGGAGGGGATTGGGCCAGGCTATCAGGCCGTGGGGGATAGGATTGGACCAGTCCGAGAAGGGATGGGCTGATTGGGCTTCTTTCGTTTCGTGCCAGGCCGGCCTAAGCACGGCCCAAATGGTTGTGCCGTGCCGTGCCATGCCGCCCAACGAGCCGCGTTCTCAAGCCTAACCTGGCGTTCGTGCCGTGCCGGTCCGGCCCGAGCGCATGTTGTGCCATACCATGCCGACTGGGCTTCGGGCAAGCTCAGAAAAGCCCGGCCCAAGTCCCAGTGTTCATTCCCCAAAGTTTGCACATGCCTCAGCACAATCTGGAAGAGCCGTTCAGTGCAGCAAAGCTTCGTGACCGAGGACCAGAGGTGGAATGCAACTGCTTCCCGATTTCTCCCGTGTCTCCCGGGCCTTCCCGTCGATCCGACGATTGATCATCCGTAAAACACTGTTGCTGGCATATGCAAATCGCCCACTGTTGTGATAGCACTCGCCACTCGGTCCTCTCCCGTTTGCCGCGCCGCACGCCCGCGCACCCGGTGCGGCCCCTCGTTCCTGCTGCATCCGCCGCTTGTCTTCGCTGCCGCCGCACCGCCAGCTACCGCCGCTCGTGTCAATCGGAACCCGCGTCGCTACTGTGGCCGTCTACCCCGCCGTGCCGACCCACGCCCCCGTCTGCTCTTCGCAAACTCAGGTAAGGATCTGATTCCACACACGACACTAGCACTGTACCCCTAAGGTATGAGAAGTATGCCAATTTACAGCGATTGAGAAGGTTTTCTTGCATTACAAAACACGCTTATGAAGTGGCACGCCATGTTCCAGAACGCGAGAAATTTCTCCCCGCTTTGGTCCCATTTCCTTCAGCAATTTAAGGCCTCAAAATAGAACCCCAAACTTTCTGTAAACTACTTACAGTTGAAATGAAGCATTGACATGCTTTTTTTTTAAAATAATATTATTTTTAATAAAGATTTACAAAAATAAATAGTCAGAATTTTTTTTTATATAGAAATGGGCTACTGTCGCTATTTAAAATGACATAATATCCTTGTCACCATTAGAACATTGCTGAAAGGCTTAAGTCGTTAATTGAAATGGCAATAGGAGCCTCAATTGGCGACAAGAGCTGGAAAGTTAAAATAATAATAATATGTAGAGAATTCAGCTTTAAATTTTAGTGGATTTTATGAAGTTTTTTTGGCAATATCTTTGTCGGACCCCAGACTTGAATACCCGAAGCCCTTGTGTGTCTACCATTTGGTAATCACATCCATACATTCATATGTACAAAATAAAACAAAAATGGTACATAGCCTAAACGATTACAATATTTACATCACAAGGGCCGACCGAACAAATAAAAGCTTAAGTTTCAGAGATAGCAAATACAGCAGCGGAAAACAAAAGGTAATAAGAGTTCCAAATTCCAGTGGCATGCCCATCCAATCCCTCAGGCAGCCGACTAGAGACAAGTTCTAGAAAGACTCATCATCAAACTCACCGGTTCCGGGTGCAAAGTAAGCGTCATCTGGTGTAGGCTCATCCTCTAAATCTGACAACAAATTAAGCAAGATTGAGTACATTGCGTACTCAGTAAGACTTGTAGTGTATCGTAAAAATTATATAAATGTGAGGCTAACAAGAGATGATGTTCTATGCTACAAGTTATTTTTAGCATTAAACAAATTTTATTTGCAATACCAATACGTAGTATTTTGCAATGAAAATTTTAAGAGCAGTTAAATAGATGAAGGACAACAAGTAAGCAATGGAATAAATAACTTCTCGCAACCCTCCTCGGCTTCAAGCAACATTTGTTTTTAGCCATAAGCATGGCACTCGGTTCAAATATAAATCAACAAACTCTTTTCCTCATTTTCCAATGAAACGGTTTTTTATGAAAACCAAGACTATACCGGGCAATACTACACTTAGCACACTCATTACGGTGAGAACGGCTATTTAAATAAATTTACACTCTGCAACGGGGTACAACTTTACTCATAGCACACAAATTCTCTAGTTTGTTCGGCATCCGTCGATATCACCGCTCACTACCTTCGGTAAGTAGTCTAGAGCACGTGCCAAAGCCTTTACATCATCTAGTCCTATCCTTGCACTAGCCCGGTGAATGATCACCCTCACTTCGGGTACCCCCCCCCCCGGCGTCAAGTGAGGCATTCACCGTTGTGTCGGCAAGCTTTATGCCCAACACCGTGGTGAAGGGAGCCCCTTTGAGCAATCACACATGCTCGCACTACTACGCTCTAGCAATGTGCAATGCTACTTTTCAATGAATTAATTAGCTAATATCGTCCCATACCGGCACATGAGATTGTACGCTTATGCTTAGGTCGAATATACCAGCGTTCAGTCCTTAATTGACCCAGGCGAGGATCTCCCTCTATCTACCTGCAAGACTCCTTTCTCACACTTCTCTGAATATAATATAACTCACCCGTGTCACAAACTAGGTTTTTCATTTTATTTTTATACAAAATAACAGAGGTACACCTCTCTAGACTGTCTGTTCAAAACTCCCAAATTCATATTTATCATGTCGTCCTTTTTATAATTTTCATGAAAGGCTATAACCCAACTAAGCAATTATGCGAGATTCGCATTCGAAAAACCCAAGTTGATATTATTCCATGTCTAAACCATAACATAATGGCTACAAAAATGAGGGTATCAATATCTCAAGGAGGTTCATGCATCAAATAGGATTCACAACAATCGATATCCCAAACATAGCAATTTTATATCTAACATACACGCATGCATAATAGATTTTACAAAAAGAAGTACAATAATTTAAATAATATGATCAACATGGTCAAAGGGGGTGCTTTACTTGCTCTGGTTGCTCCAAAAATGAGGATGTAATATCGTCGCAAAAATCGTCCGAATAATCAACGTCTAATCAAAAGATCCGGAAGCAAATTAAATATAATAAAATAATTTCAAGAGCAAAAAATACAAATCATTTTGCATATTCAAGTAGAGCATGATTTTAGATGAATTTAGAAAAAAAGATTCATCTCATTTGGAGTTTTTATGCAAAACTTATTAAGGTTTTAGTTTGCTTCGATTTCAAAATTCCAGAAAATTAAAAAGGTGACATCGAAAAGCGTATTTTCCGAAGTTTACACTTTCCAGCAGAGAAAGCGAAAAAGTGTATTCTTCTCTATGTTCTACTGAGGTTTGCGTTTTCCAACAGAGAAAGCATATTTTCTTCAGAACTAAAGGCAGCTTTCTCAATTTTTTCAGATTTTTATTAACGTAATGTGGGGCCTACTTGTTGGTGACTCATTCCTTTATTTTACTAATTTTTATTTATAAAACGTGGATGGTCCCACATTTCATAAACTTGTTTACTAACAATGTTTGAAATTAGATTTTCTTTAACCTTTTCGGTTGGTTCCACGTGTTATACTCTTGTTACACTTAACCTCTGTTACTTAGTGTTAATCATTCTTTTAATCACGTGGGCCCACTATCAGAGAGAGAGAGAGAGAGAGAGGGAGAAAGGACGGAGCTGGGCGCGCATGGCTGAGCGCCATGGTGAGCTCACCGGCGACGAATGGTGTGACGACAAGGGTTAGGGATGGGCAAAATAGATTCCTCTCTCGACGGCGATGCCACCGGGTGGTGGTGGAGGCGGGAGAGATGGTTGGAGGTGCTTCTACGCCGGAGAAGAGCGACGGAGCTCCTCGAGCTCAAGGTGGGTTTCACGATTGGGGCAAATCGGTGGCAAGAGAGGGTGCACATTGGCTTTGGGAAGCTACAACGATGCTACGCGCAGCGGCTCGGGGACCAATGGTCACCAGAGCGAAGGTGACAGCACTTCCCGCGGCGGCGCCATGATCGGCCACGACAAACTCTATGCTACACTAGGTAATCCTTTGATCTAACGCACACAAAAGCTCTAGGGTACTACTAGAAGCTCACCAAGGTTCTCAACGACGCAGGGGGATGCTCGGAGGGGCTTGGCAACATTGAGCAGCGGTGGCACGAAGGAAGCTTGCGGTGACAGCTCATTGTAGGGATGGAGATGCTACAAGGAGGTGCGCATTAGCTTGCATGCACACTGAGGATGGTGAGGGTAGAAGGAATCGACCAAAGACTCACCGAGGTGGCCACTAACTGGAAAATAGTTGCGGTGGCCGGAAATGAGAAAGAAGATCGATTCAAGGGATTCCTTGGGTTTAAATCCTCATCAACAGAGGGGAAAGTGTCAGTGAGGTATAGGACACAGAATGACATGGGCAAGGGAGGTTCAAGCTCACCAGAACGTTGGGAACGAAGAGGTCCAGAGAGGGGTTTGCACCGAAGGTGAAGAAGACGACCGCTTGTCCGAGCTACGGGGTTCCTAGAGCTACATCAAACACAGAAGAAGAATTAGTGAGAATTAGTGATGCAAGAGGCGCATGGTGATGCAGGTGGCGCGGGTAACGAAGCTCACCCGAGCTAGAAGCGTTGTGGGGCTCGCTCACCGGCGCCAAGAACGACGCTCTCGCTCTCGGTGAACTAAGGCGTGAGAAGCTCTGATTCTTGGTGGGGAGCGAGATTGGTGAGCTAGGATTACTGTGCCACGGTCGGAGGTTTATATACAGGTGAGTAGAGCGTAAGAAATATTACGAGAAGACACGGTCATGGCGAGTATCTCGTGTTCCTGCCTTCGGTGTCTCCGCCAGAGCGGGCGTTAGGCATCATTAAGGGGAAGGGTAGCATGGGCGGAGCCAGGCGAAGGTGATGGCAGTAGGTGAAGCTCGAAACTATGGGCGGCGAAGGAATTCATGGGCGAGCGGGAGATGCGGGCGAGGGAGCGCGCTGGCGTGCTAGGGCGAAGCCGAGGTGGAAGAAGGGTGCTGGCAAGCGAGGACCACCCATCAGCGAGCGCGGGAGCGAGTGGGGTTGGTGTGGGCTAGGGTAGTGCGTGGAAATGGCCAGCTTAGATGCAGCCCAAAAGTCCGGCGGGAATTCAAAATAGATTTCTAATTTTCCAAAATATGGATGTGTGTTTGCTGAATTTTTGTACTGAGCAAGCGGTGTCCAAAATTTACAAAATTTTATGGGAGGGTTTCTGATGATGTATAGTTTCATATGTAAATTTTCTAGGATTTTATATGCTCTGTGATTTTTTTCAAAAATTCCTACAACTGTTTGTAGGAAATTTCATTATTTGCTTTATTCAAATATTTCAAAAATCATGCATAAGAAATTTTCCATATAGAATTTGCCCAATATTTACTTTCCACATTATTTTCATTAAGTCTTCCCAAAACTGGTAATTTTTTGGATGTTACAATCTTTAAGTGTCCGCGTAGTTTGGAATGCTAATTTGGAAAAGATAACGAAATTTGAAGTAGAGAATGCGAGATTGGCAGCACAATTTGGAATGTGAGTTTGGCGGTTCAATAACACAAATAGCCCCCTTTGGAGAAAAATGAGAAAAATATTTGAGTTTTTGGTTGCCATGCGCGCTGTTGTCCCGATTATATTGTTTACAGAACTGATTCCTTTGGGAAAAGAGTACGAGATTTGAAATAGAAGAAATATTTGGGAATAAAATTTGAAAGACTTCATAATTTAATTGCAAGTTACATGGCGCGTATGGTTTGGTTACGTGCATTAGAAACGACAGCATGCACGAATTAACAAACTAGAAAACATCTACGATAAATGTGTGTCTTTTTTTAATTGAAAAAATGTGGATTGGAATGAAGTTAATTAGTCTTGGCGGCCCATCGATCCCTTCCCCTTGTCTCGGGACTGCCAGCGGCGGTGGCCAGTCTCGAAGTCACCCATGTTCTGCAAGACGGGCTAGACGATTGAATGATGTTAGGATAGAAGAATGTAAGACCAAATCAACAGTTAGGATGCAAATTGAACAAAACTTACCTCTTCGATATGAAGTGCGCCCGGGCGATAGGAAGCGCTAGGACGGCTACTGGTCTCACTAGCAGGAGCCTTCCACTTGTCCACCGCGCGCTCGGCCCGGTCGTACTCAGCTTCCTATTCGAGGGTCTTCCTCCATCACCCTGCTTTCTTGGGCTCCTCTGGTGTCTTTTAAATTGGGTCGGGTACGTAAGGTTTCCAACGTTCGAAGGTCTCCGGTCGCTTCATGTAGTTGAACATGTATTTCTGCTCGATGAACGCCCTATCGTACATATCTGGGCTATTGATCCATCAGAAGAAGTTGCAACACATCTTCAAATGCCATTATGCGCGGATAAAGTTAGCGATATGTGAGATGCAACGTAAGATGTAAAAAATCTATGTGTGTGTAAGATTCTCTTACGAGGATATTCCTGGACATGTAGTACGACCGGGCGGCGGTCACCGGGTGTATGGACTGAATGATCTTCGCTGGTTCTTCGCACACACATTGCGGGCGTGGGAACTCCGGTGGTACCAACACATCCTTTATAGAATAATCCTGGTAGGGTTTAGCCCTCTCGGCAAGCCACTTGCGCTTATGTAGCATCTCCACATAAAAGTCTGACATCTCCTTCATCTCTGTTGTGTGAAACAAGTTGGAGTGAAGTGTTGGGTGTAGTGATGTGGTGTTCTCCTCCATCTCTCTTCTTCCTCCTCTTATAAGCATATAGGGTATAGTGTTGAGGGTGGAGGAACAAAAGTCATCATTTTAGTATGAAATGGTAGTGTGATAGGGTATGTTCATTTCAGTTTGAAATGGTAGCGTCGCAGTGTGTTATCATTTCTGTCTGAAAAAGGTGGTAGTGTGGCATGACAGGGTGCGGTCCTTTCAGTCTAAAAAAGTGGTGCGGGAGAGTGTGATCATTTCTACCAGAAAAGGTAGCGTCGCAGTGTGTTATTATTTCGGTCTGCAAAAGGTGGCAGTGTATGGCGAGACAGGGTGCGATCTTTTCAGTCTGAAAAGGTGGTGTGGAAGAGTGTGGTAATTTCTGTCTTAAAAGGTAGCGTCGTAGTATGTTGTCCTTTCGGTCTACAAAAGGTGGCAGTGTGTAGCGTGACAGAGTGCAGTCTTTTCGGTATGAAAAGGTGGCGTGGCAGGATGTGGTCATTTCAGTCTGAAAAGGTAGTGTCACAGTGTGTTATCATCTCAGTCGACAAAATGTGGTGGTGCTGTGTGGACTTTTCCATCTGAGATGAATCTGGGTACAAAGTTTAATTTCATTACGATATTGAAGTCACATATTCTAATGCAATTATCCCTTGTCATTTACGTTCATACAGATCCAGTAGCCAAAAGTTAAAGCCATCTTGCAATTCATAAACAAGCATACAACATCGTTTATACATGAATCCCTTATGCAGATAATGACTACCACTTCATACATATTGAGCACACTACTAGTAGGATACACACACAAAAGTTTCTCGAGCCACTTCAGGTGGCCAAAATCCTTTCCAAGCGTATGTCTGCAGGTGACATGTTTACCATTGGACCATATGAAACTACAGGTGGATGTTCAACTACTCTTTCCATCACGGCACAAAGAGAGTCTTGTTATATCCCAAAAATAACCCTCTTGGGGATCCATGCGTAATTAGACGAAAGGGGATACGTAAAAAAAACATGATATTTTGGAGTTTTTGAGAGGAGTTAGTTTGTACCGGATTAAATGGATCTAAAAGACTTATGAGGAGCAAGGAGTCCAGAAAACCCTAGTCTTCCTTTTCTTCTTTCCGCCGCCACAGCTTTTGTTCCTGCCACGATTGCCAGCCGCCACTCGATCTGTCTCGGTTCTGTTGGCGTGAAGCCCTACTGCAGCCAAGACGGCCAGCGTGTGTCTTTCTTTGCCGCGTGGGTTTTTTGCGCCGCTCTTTGATGCTTGTGCCGCCAGCCGTGAGTTCCCAACAGATCCTGTGCATCCGCGTGAAGCTTTTGCAAATTTTGCTGCTGCTGCGTTCTTGCGACAGGTAAAGGGTGCGGTAGAAATTATTTGGTTTGTCCACCTTGCGTTTTGGTGCATGTAGGCGTACGATTGGCAGTAATGGACAGATAGGTTAATGTTAGGTAGTGCTGCATGCAGGTGTTATAATTGGATGGTTAGGTATGCATAGTTATGAATATTTAATGGCTATAAGTATTTAATTGCTTTCCATGCTACGTGATTAGTTAATGGGAGGCATGCATAGCTATGAATATTTAATGGCTATAAGTATTTAATTGCTTTCCATGCTACGTGATTAGTTAATGGGAGGCATGCATAGCTATGCTGCATGGTTATTTAATTGCATGCCTTTGGCTACTAGTGATAGAGAATTAATTAGAAAGTGCTAATTAGTAGTTAGCTAATTTGTCCAGTAGCAAAAGAGAATTTGAAAGTGCTAATTAGTAGTTAGCTAATTTGTCTCGTAGCAATGTATGCATGCTTGAACAATAAACATGAGATCTTTCCAGAGTAGATAGCTAGTGCTGCATGCTTCATATATATGTGTTTAATTGGGTTATTAAAGGAGAGAGAGGAGCTAGCATGTTTTGTTGAAACAACAAGGGGTGACGGTTCGGTATTGGGGAAACGTTGCGGATTTGGGGGACGTGTAGGGGCGATGTTAAATTAATTATTGTTCTTGTGATGCTATAGCTTGTATTGAGATTTAAGTGTTTATTGTAGGAGAGACATCGTACTTGTTGCCATCTTCTAGCCAGACCGTGCGTCGCAACTAGTAAAGGCAAGTACATGGTAGACAGCGATCAATGATTGATCACTGTATTTCTTTATCGTTCATTACCATTATTGTTGTGCTTTTATTTTTTTATTTAATTGCAAGCAATGGAATGGTATTACTATATCTTATTGATGAACATGAGGAAAATTGGATATGATGAATATGATGGAATTATGCATCTTTGCATTCATAAACATCTTTGCATATGAGAAGGTGATCATGATTGATCACAACTCCACGGAGTGGAGGAGGTCCCCGATCCTTGAGGAGGAACGGGCTTGAGAGTGAACGTTGTCGCGGAGCGTTCACTCATGCTATACCGGTATACGCGAAAGAAGTGCATGTGGACATGTAGAGTAGGGTTGCATAGAGACATGAGATGAATGTGTGTGGAAACAAAGGAAAGAGAATGGCATGAGAATATTAATAGAAGGACATGTGATGATAATGAAGTTATTGAATACTGTTGTTTTATCATTGTTTGTTGTTTATTGATGTATTTGCTGAGTCATGGACTCACCCTTGCTCTTTTGTTGTTTTTAGGTGATCATTGAGGGCGTCACGATTGAGAGGGACTAGAGCACATGGAATAGTTTCATACTTCAGACACATGATTATTTGCCATGAGAACCATTTGAGTCATTATCACTGGACTACTTTTTAGAACATGTTAGAATTTGAATAAACTTAGACGAATGTTTGGACTAGTCTATTTTGTTCCAATGTTTTGGATTTACTGGTTGGTGTTGTTTTAGACGTATTATCTTGCTATGTTCCCCTCGCTTATTATACATGCTTGATGGGTTTTTATTCATGTTCTCTGTGACCCATGGATGGGTTTTTATTGCTTTGTTTTTGAGATTTTATAGTGTGTTGATGAATATTTGTTGACTAAGGGTAGCTTAGTGACATTCTAGGCTCAGTGTTGGGCTGGGGTGTTACAAGTCTGTCCACTGAAAGTACTGGCAACGGACGTCCTGAAAACCCACACCGAATAGTGAAAAACAAGTGACAAACAAACCCAAAATGCAAATACCAGCATTTGCGGAAATCAAACTTACCAATAAATATAGACACTTGTAGTAAAACACACGCCCCCTGTTCTCTTTGGTGTTGGAGTACAAGACATTTGCCTGAACCTTGCAGTTCGGGCAGTTCACGCTCCTTGCATGTGCTAGCGCCACCGCTCTTCGACTCATTGAACTAGACGACTAAGACATGGTGCTGAGTAGAGTTCTGAGATAAGTGTAAGTAGATGAGAAGAGAAAGGGCGGGAGTTTAGTTGGTTGGATGGGATTTTGTAGAGGTAGGGTTCGGCATGCCGGGTAATTTTATTATTATTAAAATTTTGGTAAATGGACATTCGAAATGACGACAGGGATCCCGCAAGTCTCAGTCGCTATTCCAAATGGCGACACAATCTAGCCTATAAAAGACCCCAAAATTCGGGCATAACTCACTTTTATTCAGAAAAAGAGAAAGAGGGGAGGGAAGGGAGAGGAGCTAGTGAAGCGCTGTCCGTTCGGTCATCCACCTTGTAGGTAATTTTTTTAACTGAATAGATTACATAGTTTTAGATGTATGGTTACGTAGTGTAGTATGTTGTAGTACATTATTTTTGTGTAGTTTAGTTTTAGATATGTGGTTAATTGTGGAAATCTTGCTTATGGTGAAGTACGTTGAATATGTCGGACGCAATCAATTTCAAAATTTACTACAATTAAGGGACTGTTCTGCAAGGTCCCGAATGGGTTGATTTGCGATATTTCCAATCGACGACCGTAAGCCTAACAAGACAAAAGCAGTATACATGGGGCGCTGTGATGTGGTGGTTATTCTACACATTCGATTTGAACCATACTGTGTACAATATAAGATTGAGCTACCTTGCCAACCAAGCACCACAGGGCACATATTGGGAGTTAGTGCAGCTGAAGGGAACAAGGTTATGGCAGTCATATGTATGTAGGGTGAGAGAGCAAGGGTGGGATTTGGTCCTTCTGGCCTAGGCATATGCCAAAACCATTCCTGCATCTACGGCTGAACAACAAGATTGTCAATGTCTTAATATTGAACTTATGAAATGAATGTTGGGGCTTCTTAATCGAGACTATGCAAGAGAAGACAGAGAAATTTTTAGACAGGTTCAAGGGTGGTAGTTGTCCCGTGCCAAGAGGCACCTCAATAGTTGGTTAATTGCGCACGTTTGATGGTAGTTATTATCAGAGAAACATTCTCCCCACGTTGACCTTGTACTTATGCTAGAGACAAAGATTATTACATGCAGTTATGTTAGAGGATAACATCGCATGTTTAACTACTACATATAAATAAACACAATGCATAAAGTCTCTAGTCGATTGGGTCCACATGTCTGTGGATTTTATCGACCATAGAGTGGCCGTGGTTGACTTAGTGTAATAAAGATTATGACCATGAGGTGATGGTAATAAAGCTTACGATCATAAGATGGTCGTAGGAGATCTTATGACCATATAGTAATCGTAGAATATCTTACGATCATATGGTTGTCGTAGAATAGCTTACGACTACTAGATGATTGTAATATTCTCTTATCATTTATGATAAGGGGTACCTTTGATGGTTGTATAAAGATATTATCATCTACAATATACATTACAGATAATTGATCAAATTAATTGAGTATTATTATATCCTCGTCAAAGTTGGTGGTAATGTCGAAGAAGAAGTTGGGGACTCCAGCCACAGCGCGGCGCACACAATGGCCGAAGGTCGGGGAGTTGCTGATGTTGCTGATGAAGTCCGTGTGAAAGAAGCTCCTTTGGTCCAGAAAGCTAGTGAGATTGCCGACGAAGGTGAGAAAATCAAAGCCCTAGTTCAAAGGATGACGCTCGAAGACCAGGACTACCAGGCATTGTCGGAAGATGAAGGATCCGATAAGGAGGATACTATGGACTAGCAAGCGGTTCCATCCGAATGGAATACACACCAATTCGATAACCTCATCGTGGACGAAGGCTCCCGTATACCGTGGTAGTACGACTAGAATGAGGCCAGGCAAGGAGCCATGTACAAATGCAAGGAGACTGTGCAGGAGATTGTTAGATTTTGGGCCTTAACGCTATGGCGTATATTCACAGTAGTGAAGTCTAACCCAAGATACTACGACATGAAGTGCGATATAGATGGATGCCCTTGGCAATTGCTTGCATTCCATCCTAAGTGGGACAACTACTGAAAATACTCCATAGTAATCCCTCGCACATGTGTTGTCGCTAAATCAATGCAATCCCACAAGAACATGTCATCAAGCTTCATCGCGAACATCATGTACGGTGAAATCATGGATAATCCAGATTTCGAGCCACGATCCATCATTCGGGCAATAGAGGCAAGGTTCCAGTACACAATCAGCTATACTAAGGTGTGGAGAGCAAACCAGAAGGCATTGGACTCAAGGTTTGGTACGTTCGAGGACTCGTGCCACAACCTGCCCGACCAACTCCGAGTCATACAAGACATGAATCCCGGTACTCATGTCGACCTTCAAGATGATACACATCTGCGGTGGGCCGAGAAGAGAGTACAGAAGTGAGCATTCTTCGCCTTTGGTGCATGCATCAATGTATTCCAGCATTACCATTTGAATTTGTGCGTGGATGACACGTTCCTGACTGGGAAGTAAAAGGGGCAGATACTTACTGCGATTGTGACGAATGGGAATAATCATGTTCTTCTCGTGGTCTTCGCATTTGTTGAAAATGAGAACACGAACAATTGGTTGCGGTTTTTGAGGAACGTGAAGATTTATATTGTACAAGGCCGTCCTAACATATGCGTCATATATGATCAGCATGCGGACCTGTTGAGTACAATAACTCAGCTACAATATGGGAAAACGATCCACTTCTGTGGGTGGATCTACAGAGCAGGTGGTGCATGAGGCACTTGAATGCAAACTTCTATAAGCAATTCTACAACAAGGACTTGATGAACCTGTTCATATGGCTGTGTAACCAGAACCAATAGAGAAAGTTCGATACACTTTGAAAAATTCTAGATGAGCAGACGGGGACACACAGAAGGGAGGCAACGAAAAAGCCTAGGTACAAGCATTGACAATTTCCCCAAGGCATTACCAGAGTTAACCACAGACGGTCCTGGTGTGAGGAGGAAGACGGGGGGAAGGGAGGGCAGGCAGGTGAAATGTTGGCTTAGATTGAGAACAAGTCTAAGGTGAAGTGGTTGTTGCTACATTACAAGGATGGTGCATGGTATAGTGCTATGTCAACCAATCTAGCCGAGGTGTACAATTTTGTCATGCGCTGCGCCAGGTGCCTCACTTTAGTTGGTATTGTGGTGACAATTCTCCGCGGTACCACAAAGTATTTTGTTGACCAAGGCAACAACGCATCGCTCTCCCTAAAAAATGACTAGGGATGGAAAATGGTAAAGGATAATCTGTTTTATCCAATATTCATATCCGAGAAAACACAAACGTTGTAAGTAAAATCTGCATTCGAATGAAAAACGAATACTATCCGGAAAAAATGGATAGTATTTGTATCCGTATTCGGTGTTATTTGTATCCGGGGAAAAAAAACTCGGATAGTATCTGGAAAAATGAATACTATCAGGAAAAAACGAATACGAATATTATCCGTTTTTTCCGGATCTGAATCTGAAACATCGCCCATTTTTTTCGAGGATTGAATCTGAATATATCCGTTTTTTCTCGGATAAAACTGAATACTATCTGTTTTTCCCCGGAGCGTTTCTGTTTCGACGGGGTCTTGATTCGATGCCAAATCTATGGTTGTTGGGTGTTGCTACGACTCGTGTAGACAGTAGACGTATAGTCATGTTATATAAATTTGTTCTACTGAGATTTGTCGCAAAAGTTGTAGGATATTCGCATTCGACCGAATTGAGTACATATTCGATTCGAATTCGTATTCGTATTCATTTTAAAAATATGGATTTGTATTCGTATTCGAGAATCTTCGAATTCGTATTCGTATTCGTTTTAAAAAATATGGATTTGTATTCGTATTCAAGACTATTCGATTCGTATTCGATCTGTTTCCATCCCTACAAATGACATAGTACTGTACTCCACCATGATCACCAAGTACATGGAGGAGAAGAGCAAGAAGGATGAGATGTACGAGGCATTCAAGATGGACGTAAGGGAGTTTCGCTTCGAGATACTGTATAGTGAGAAAGGACACCGTGGGACAAACCACGGGAGGATCATCCACAAGTGCACGCTACACCGCACTAGTTGCATATGCACTTGCAACAAGCCTCATCTTCTTTATAGGCCATGCTCACATGTTATAGCCGCATGTTTGACGGTGGCACAACATCCTGGCCAATACCTTTTCGAATATTTTATCAAGGAGGAGATGATGCAAACTTAGAATGCAAAGCCGTGTGGTTACAGCGTGGTTGGCCATTTCACTAGCCTTTCTACCTGGGAGCAACTGATCTGGGCTACATACATTGCTAGGTTGAAGGGAAAGGTTGGCTAGAGGCAGGTACAGCGTATCAGGAACGACATGGACGAAGTAGAAGCCGAGTATCGTACAAAGAAGTGCTTCATTTGCAGGGAGTCTTGGCATACCTTCAAGAAATGCCCTACAAGAAATGCACATGATGAAGGAGAGGTCGGCAGTCCGGACGACGTCGCGGGGAGCTCATCCAACCACCCCACTCGAGGCGGGCACCGTGGAGGTCGACATGGCGGACTTTGAGGTCGCGGCCACTGAAATGGTTTGTCTTGTTTAAATATGTTGTACTGAATGTTTTGTAATATCATTGTGATTTGTCGACAAACTATGTGATGATGTTGTGCTAAAATGTTTTGTAATATCATTGCGATTTGTCGACGAACTGTGTGATGACGTTGTGCTAATATTGTTTCTTATTACTTTATGTTTCTATATCTTATTATGTCGTGCGTCGAATTGTAATGTGCAACTTATGTTTTGTCGTTACTTTTAGTTTAGTTTTGAAAAAAAAAATCCCTGATCATGTCACCAATTGAGCCTCTGTCGCCATTTAGAATGGCGACAATACTATTCTAACGGCGTCAGGGCTCTTGTCGCCATTCCAAATGGCAATAAGGCAATTTCGTCATTTGGAATGATGACAGTAGCCCAATTTTTTAATTTTTTTGGACTATTTAGTTTTGTAATTCTTTTTTTAAATAATATTATTTAAAAAATTCCTGCATCCGCATCCAGGAATGGACTGTGTCCCGTGCTGCTTCCACTCAAGAATTGCCGAGTAGAGCGCCCTGTTTGGGGGTGCGCTCATAGTGTGCGAGTTTCAGGTTCGTCATCAGCGTCGCGTTGTGCTCGCCGCCAAGCCACCGTCTGATCCCTTCGGCTTCGTATGTGATCGGTCCCTACAAAATAACTACGAGGAGGGCAGCACATCTCGCTATCCCCTTAGATCAAATGTCAACGGATTAGATCATCCACCCTTCTCTCGGACAAACACGTTCTCGCTAAGGTCTTGTATGGAAATATTTTGGCCAAGGTACTAAAGGGACTGTCTAAATAGAATGTGACAGTTTCCTCTACTAACTAGGTACATGTATCTAACATTCCCGTCGCTTAGTCTACAAGATATTAGATTCATATTTCTATTTGATTGGACATAACGTTCATCAACCGAACACAAGCCAACTCAAGTACTCGGTTCCATCAACATAAGCAAGCAGGTGCGTGCTTCACCCGAGGCGAGACAACCACCCAAACGACCAGTCAACGCACGAATCTAAAAGCACATCCAATGATCAGAAAAATGACAGTTTTAAGATCAAAAAACTGTTAGAAGATGTATAGCAATTCCCTACTAAAAATGGGAGAAAGAAGAGGCTAGAGTAAAACGAAATCACATCAAAAGCCTCTAATCAAGTACTCCATCATTACAGGCAAGCTAGTCAAGCATCAATGACGCTGATGATCGGTAGTCGAGTTATCCTGGAATAACTTTTTGGAGGAGACGAGGATCGGGCTGCGGACGACGTGCTTCGGCGAAACCCACTTGAGCTGCCCTTCGGCAACGCCGTTCTTCATCCGGCCGGACACACACCTGATGGTTACCGTGAAAGTCTTCACCTGGTTCACCTTCTTGAACCTGAGCGTGTCCGGCGTCACCGTCACTGACAGCGTCCTCGGCATCTCGACCTTCGCCACGTACACCGCCTTGCCGCGCCCGACGTTCGTCACGGCGCGGCTGACGTTCAAGTGTAAGGCTCCTGGTCGAGGACGACGATGATGGACGGGTAGTTGAGGTCTTTCTGCTCGAGGATCGGGAACCGCGTGCACGACTCCGGTGGCGCCGGGTGGATGATCGAGTTCACCTCGTGGTCGCTGTACCCGAGTCCACACAGGAACGGGATGTAGTCCTCGGCGGTGAGGTTGTACACGAGCCCTGGGTTCATGGCCTTCACGGGGTTGACAAAACCAGCACCCAACGCGAACAAGTTGGCCGCGTAGCCGTCCTGGTCCAAAATTGGCTTCCGGCGATGGTCCTTCGTGTCGGCCGTCGTCATCAGGGCCGATTTGATCGCCGCCGGCGACCATGTCGGGTGAGCTTTCTTGATTAGCGCGGCGATCCCGCTAATGTGCGGCGTGGCCATGGACGTGCCAGACATGACGTCGAACTTGGTCGCCATTTCATTGGGCGGCGGGGCGAGTCCCTCGGGCTTGGGGACGCCGGCAATGATGTTCACTCCAGGGCCGGTGATGTCGGGCTTGAGAATCCCCTGGTTTTGCTTGCTCGGCCCCCGCGACGAGAACGGCGCCACGACCGGCGACAAGCGGTTGCCGAGCACTGTTCCTTTGAGGACCAGTTCGGCCGTCGGGTTCTGCGTGGAATTAATGTATGCTTTGATCTTCTGACCTGCCGAGTACTCGATTTGAGACGTTGGGAGGGCGTGCGCCTGGGGTTGGATCACCAAACCCGCGTACTCGAGGTTGATGATAACCATGCCGGCGGCGCCGGCGTTTCGTAGCACGCTCCCCTTATCGAGGGTGGACAAGTTGCCACCGGTGTCGCAAACGACTATCTTTCCGCCGACGTGCTTCGCCGTTAAGATGCTCTCGTCCGAACACGTGCCGTCTCCAGAGTCCCTTACCAGTGGCTGCTGCACGCTCAGGTAGTTGCTCGGCTGGTAGATCGCCTCGCCGTTGAACTCGACGCCATTGCCAAGCTTCACATTGGCCACGAACTTCCGGTCTGTTGTGGCTGCCGCCACGGTGAGCAGCCACGGCGCCTCGTTGGCAACTGTTGCTGGGTCCGGGCCGTTGTTCCCACCCGACGTACTTACAAAGACGCCTTTCATGATAGCGGTGAATCCCCCTAGCGCGACGGGGTCAGCGGCAAATTCTCCGGGCTCGTCGTCGCCGAGGGAGATCGAGAGCACGTCGACGCCCTCGTCAACGGCGTCGTCCATCGCTGCAAGTATATCGTCGCGGTCGCAGCCCTTGTCCTCGAAGCACACCTGGTAGAACGCGAGGTGCGCGCGGGGGCCATGCCGGCCGCGGTGCCGACCCCGTTGCCCGCAACGTTCGCTCCTGGCACGAACGCACCGGCCGCCGTGCTCGACGTGTGCGTCCCGTGGGAGCTCTCGTTGATGGGCAGCACGGGGTCGTCGATTCCTTTCCACTTCCATCTCGCCGACTCGTAGAACGATCGCGCTCCGATGAGCTTGTTGTTGCACACCGAGCTGTTGAAGTCGCACCGGCCCTTCCACTTGGCGGGGGGCGGAGGCATCCCCGTCCCGTCGAACGACGGGTGCCCGGCGGCGATGCCACCGTCCAGGACCGCAATGATCATCCCCTCACCCATGTTGCTATTGTTCCACAGGCCGCGGTGGGACTGGGAGGCTCCGCCGGTGAGCCCGAGCATCTGCGGCGTGTGCGTGGTCATCAGCTTGTACGTCTTCTCCGGGTGCGCCTTCACGAACCAATCCTTCTTGGCCATCTCGTAAACCTCTTCTCTGGTGACGCGGGCGGAGAAGCCGTTGACGACGTTGCGGTAGGAGTAGATGAGGCGCGACACGGCGGACGAGTCCGCGGCGAGCTCCTCCTTGGCCGAGTCGCATACGGATGCCAGCAGCGAGGCGTGCCAGCTCGACACGTTCTTGTACACATGCTGGTCGTACTCGTACGGCTTGCGCACGACGATGAGGTAGTTCTTGTGCACGCCGGTGTCATTGTGCGCGACAGCGGTGGTCACCAGAAGCGAGGGGAGGAGGAAGACGGCAATGCGGAGGGAGAGGAGCGCCTCTAAGCGCTTTGGATAATCCATCAGAGAACAACCGAAGGAAGATGAAGGAACAAATAGGGTTTGTTACATACGATCGAAGAGAGAGATTGCTCTCTTGTCCTAAAAATGGTCTAAGGGAATGCGTGGTAGTAGACTTGTGCCCGCAGGATGGAAACGCTTAATATAGCAACGATAAGCAAGATTTGAGGCTGCTTGTTGCGGCCGCAAATTGCGTTATGCTTCATTTGAGCTCCACATGTGGAGGAAATGGAAGGGAATTCTGCACCTCACATTGCCAAACATTTCTATGCAAATGCCAGTATAAATTATGTTCTTCTCTTCAATGCTGGTATCCAAACCAAATTCTTGATTCCTACCTAGCTACTATTATAGAGTTTTTAATGCATCACCAGCAAGCATATGGAGTATTCTGGTATTCCAACATTCATATCGAGTGGTCAAGTATAGAGCGTTTACCATTTGTATGCAAGTTATATTGATGATCAATGGATGATCGATCCATCTCGTACTCGTGATTAGAAGCTGTGACCTGCCGACCTGTATGAATTGTGACGCTGTACGGTTCAGAGACATAAACCCAACCCTATCTATCTAGGCGTGTAGATATTGTCATATTGCTAACGTGATAGAATAGTTCTCAGCTGAGCTGGCCTAAAGTTTTTTTTTTTTTTTTTTTTTGAAAAAGCAAGCAGGGAGCCTACTATACTAGTAAAGCAAGAGAGAAAGCGGTCCGATACAAAAATATTTACAAGGAAAGAAACGGAGACAAGAGCAGTCTACTCTCGCGGTAAAATGGACACTAAGCGCGCCGCCCCTACCATGCACCAAGCTCTCGTCTCGTTTTTTTATCTTTGCAAGGAGTGATTGGGGCATAGAACTTTTGTGATTAAAAACTCACTCGTTTCGCTTTTTCGAAATCTCCCAAGTGAAACAGACCCCTTTTGCATGCCCTCGATGTTTAGGACGTTTTCCCACCATGCGTGAACTGATGCCGGCTGAGGCCAGTGCGAAGGCTGGAGGTCGGGCAGGCCGAGCCACATGGAGATCATCGTCCAAATGCGAGCGGAGTACCAACATGAGGCGAAGATGTGAGTCCCTGTTTCTGGGTGATGGCGGCATAGAGCACAAAGTCCGTTGTTTGGCCAGTCTCGTCGCTGCAGTTGATCCGAGGTCCAAATCCTATCTTGGATGGCCAACCACGCGAAGTGTTTATATTTTGGCGGTGCCCAAGATTTCTAAATGAAGGGCAGAAAATCTGTGCCAATTGAGCCCAAGAATTGTGCCCTGTACGCCGTTTTCACCGTGTAGTTGCCGTCCGACGTGAACTTACAACGGATTTGATCTTTGGATAGGGGGTCCAGGACCACGTTGTTTACCTGTCCCACAAGAAGACAAAATCTTGGAGCTGTTGAAGGGTAGGGTTGTGTTGGTTCAGCGCGAAGGTCAATGTCCTTTATCCAATTATTCTCTGCGAGAGCTCAGTAAACTGAACTGCCTTTTCTTCTGGAGATTGCGAAGTGGGGGCAATGTCGCATGGTCAATTCCCGTTCAGCCAGGAAGCCCAGGATGCCGTCCAGAAGCTAGCTTTACGGCCGTTTCCCAAGATGATGTAGGTGCATGCACTAAACAGCGCGCGCTCCATGTGATCGCTGGGGGTATCAGTACTAACCACATGATGATCGGTAGCTGTCCAACTCGCCTAATCCTCGAGGTGTTGGAAATCAATTTGGCACAACTTCCTGAGGCTGAGTGGTAGGTCTAGGTATTTCATGGGGAAGCATGTTGTCGGATTCCGAACGTTGAATAACTGAAATCCTCTTAGTGTATACCGTACTAGTCTCATGATCAACGGCTAATACATATATCCACAATATTGACATACATATTCATACACATTTACATACAACATGAAACAAATATGGTATATAAACTTAAGCGGTTATATAGCTTACAATACAAGGGCCGACCGGCCAAATAAAAGTTCGAGTATCAGAAGTAGCAGCGGAAATTTAGTAGATTAAAAGCAAAACTCAAGCGGCACACCCATTCAAACCCTCAGGCAACCGACAAGGAGCAAACCCTAGAAAGACCCGTCCACATACCCCCTGGTACCGGGACCGAAGAAAGTGTCGTCCGACAAGTAGTCATCCTCATCCTCTGAACAACAATTTAAGCAAGATTGAGTACATTGCGTACTCAACAAGACTTGTAGTGTATCGCATAATTTTTATACATTCTTGGCTAACAAGGGATGAGGTTCTATGCTATAAGTTGTTTTCAGCATTAAGCAAATTTTATTTGTAATATCAATACATAGTATTTTGCAACGGAAGTTTAAAGAGCAGTTTAAATAAATAAAGGAACAACAAGTAAGTAACTTGATAAATAACAAATCAGAACCCTCCATGGTTGCGATCAACACCTTATTTTAAGCCATAAACATGGCACTCAATTCAAATATCACCCAAAAATATCCATCCCAACATTTCCCGATAAGACCGCTTTTTCAAAAGTAGAGAATATACCTGATGTGGCTGCTCATAGCACACTCATGACTGTGAGCACAGCTATTTAAATAGATTTACACTCTGCAAAGGTGTACAACTTTACCCACAGCATATGCATTCTCTAGTTTATCCAGCATCCATCGATACCACTGCACACAACATGTTAGTATACAGTCTAGAGCACGTATCGAAGCCTTTACATCACCTAGTCCTAACCTTGCACTAGCCCGGCAGTGACAACCCTCACTTCAATCTCGGGTACCTCCTGTCAAAGTGATGCATTAACCGTTGTATCAGAAGGCTTTGGTCCCAACACCTTGGTGAAGGGAGCTCCTTCAAGCAATCACACATGCTCGCACTAATACGGCCCATGATCAGTGGCTAGTACACACATTCACAACAATTGGCATTCACATCCATACATTCGCATGTAAAAGTAAGAAAAAGGGACTTAACTTAAGCGGTACAATTATTACATCAGCGGCCAACCGGCCATATATTAATAAGTGTTAATAGAGTAAAGTAGCAGCAGAAGAAATAACAAAAGTAGCAAAAGTTCAGCGGCATGCCCATCCAACCCTCAGGCAACCGACAAGAAACAAGGTCCTAGATAGACCCGTCACTGAACCCTCCGGTTTCAGGTGCGAAGAAAGTGTCGTCTAGTATTGGCTCCTCTGCATACTGTAAACAACAATATAAGCAAGATTGAGTACATTGTGTACTCAGCAAGACTTGTACTGTATCGCAAATTGTATATATATACAAGGCTAATCAAGGAGGAGGCTATATGTGTAACGTCCCAAAATTTGGCTTTTCAAAAATCTTTTGAGTAGTTTAGGTCCCTGGAAAAATTCACTAATTTTATTTGAATTAATAAAGCTTAATTGGGACTTTCATAAATCAAAAACAATTTAATATGATTAATCTCAACATCAACTATTATCAAAACTATTTTATTTGGATTCTATGTGCTTGGATATATTTTCTAGAATTTTCTAGAATTTTTCCAAGTGCATTTGCTATTTTCTAATTGCCCTTTTGTCTTTTCGGCTATTTTCTAAAAAGAAAACTAATTTAAAATCTCAGATTTAGTCCTTGGGCTCAATTCCTTTCTTGGCCCAGTTCCTATTCCTTTTTTCAGCCCGGTTCAACCCACCTCACCTCCTCTCGCTGCCCACCATTGCCTCCTCACTTAAGACGGCTACCACCAAAGCCCACCCACCAAGAAACCCCAAAGAGCAGCCTTCCCACCCAAATTGCTTTCACAAGCATCACTAGCCCAATGTGCTGCCGAACCCTAACGCGCCGGGCCACCTGCCACCACAGCAGCCGCCGCTCCTACATGCGGCGCGACACGATCCCCGCCCGCTGCCGCTTACGCGCGTGCCACGCCCGACCACGCACGCCGCCGCCTTGGGAGTCCGCCGCCAGATGCCTCCCTAGGGCGCTATAAATAGCCGCCAGTGCGCCCTCGCACCGCCTCGCGACGCCGCCCCTCGGTGCCCTAGTCGCCGCCGCCAAGCGTCGCCGCCTGGTCTTCTTCTCCGAAGCCGACGCGCGCCTCTCTGTCGCCAATCTCCGCCATCAAGGGTCCCCGAGCCGCCGCGATCAACGCAATCGCCTTGGTCTCCTCCACCGATTGCGCGCACCACCCGGAGCTCCCTCGCCTCCTATCGCCGGCGCCGCTTCATCCTCTTCGCCTCTGGCCGCACCCGTGCGCCCGAACACGTCTCCGCCGCGTCCCTCGCTCCTCGGTAAGCCACTCTTGAATCCAATCGCGTCACCGGGTGCCCCTAGTTACAATCTACAAATCCCCTCTTTCTATTTTCAGCTTAGATCATCGTAGCCCGAGATTCCGCTCGTCTCCTCCATCTCCGGTCACCGCCTCTTCATCGACTAATTCCCTCGTCTCCGGTAATCTCCGCCATGAACCGACACCACCTTTGTGACCCTCGTGTGACGTTCTATCCGGTGCTCACCTTCCCATCTCCGGGGCATCACCGCAACATTGTCGCTGTCGATGACCATGTGTGCGTCGCCGCTCCATGGCTCGCCGCCGGCGATGGCCGCCGTCCCTCACCACCGTGGTCGTGTCACCTTGTTCGCCTCGTCTCGCTCATTCCGTCGTGCCGCTCGATTGCCTCCGCCGTGGCCTGCAACTCCGGCGAGCCGGTGAGCTTCGAGCGGCCTGTCCATATGCCCGTTGCCCAGTGCTGTGCCACCATGGCCACATCACCTGCCCTGTCATCCGCCACCTCACCTCCATGTCCTCCGTGGCCTCTACATCATCACCATATGGACACCATGTGGCACACCTAACCCAAAGCCTAAAACCGAAACTGCTTGAACTTGGTTCACAGTGCGCCCACCTATGACAAGCGGGCCCCGCATATCAGTGCACTGTTCTGTGGACCCAATCTACCATGAACCCTTTCCACCATGCACCTTAAACCTCAGATCGTGGACTTGGTCTATGGACCAATGACCCACTTGTCTTTCACTGTTCCTTTTCGGAAATTAATCTAATTTCTGAAATTCAATTAGCCAGTTGGTCCCACATGTCATCCACTGCCTTTGTTCTCTCTCACTTACCAGTAGACCCCACTTGTAAGTATCTAATTCATTTTATTTAATCCGAAGGAATATTCTCTGAATATTCTTCTCTCTCAATTTCATCATTTCATGTGATTCTTCCGAGAGTCATATCTTTTGAATTCGAACTCCGATTAAGTCCATTCAAATTCCTAAATTCATCTAAATTCCAGATCTATTTATCTGAGATTATTATTTAATTTTTTGGAGTTGTTTGCTCTCTGTTATTTATTTATTTGGGTTATTTGCTTGTTTACGAGTAGACGTTGATACTTCGAGAAGTGCTTATCAAGAAGGAGCTGAAGATCAAGGAAGTAGAAGATTAAAGATTAAATAAGATCATCATTGCTATAGCAAGGCAAGTTATACCTTTGATCATGTTGAATTCTAGTTTTCTAAAACTACTTTAATTCAAATTATTGTATTTATTTCAAGTATTTATTTAAATGTTTTTGGGTGTAATTATTAATCCCATTTGTTACATCCACCTTGTCTTTTTGATATGTCATAATCTTATCACCCTAGATTGGTTTATTTAGTTGGTAATATCATAGCACCAACATGGGTTGGTTAGATACGATTAGTCTGCTTAGCCATGCCACGAGTCATCATCTCATGTGAGTTACAAATATAAACTTGACTAAGTGATTATGGAGCTAAGCGATAAAACTGTGTGTACTGTGTGCTATTACTCGTTGATGGCATATGTTGCACTTAACCAACAGGGTGGGAAAGGATTTAGACTGAGGCAAGTGGTGGATACTATGTGCTACTTTTGGTGGCTGTGTGTTTAGGAATAATAATCTGTGTGTCTTAGTTAGAAATTGGAAGTATTGCCTTGGTCAATTAAGAACTTAACTTTGTGCACCATTGAACTGAGCCTTACTGTACGACCACATGCCTGTTATGGGATGGGCCTAACTTAGTAGGTCATGGATTCTTGACATTGATTACTCGGGTAGTAGGTTAGGCTATGTTGCATGGGTGGAGGTGTGCTACCAAGTAGCTACATCACGGGGCGGTTCGTCGTGTCCCTGTCCAACGGTGTGTGTCGTACCAATCGCTGTGTATGGCTTGGTGTGACGGTTTGTAAGCACACTGGGAGTGTCAATGTTAAGATGAAGTTTTCAAAACGTTTTGTTATGATTAGTGCTTGCAACACTAGTTGTATCTTGTGGGTAAAGTGTACAACCTCTGCAGAGTGTTAATCAATCTATTTGAATAGCCGCGTCCGCGGTCATGGACATGCTCGGGGATTTCACATGAGGGTAGATTTTCATAAAACAGTTGGGAAGGGAGCTGTGTGATCTAAATCATATGGCTATGTGAATAACTTGTTTAGGCTATGTGTCTTTGTGAAATCAAACTGATAAATTATTATTGTCTATTTGTTTTGAATTATGCTTTCAATCTATTATTCATATTCAAATTACAAATGTTGCATTTCTGCAAAATAACCACAGAAGTTATTCCTTTGGAATAAGCCATCATGTATAATTGCATTCATGTGGTATGACTTGCGAGTACGGTTGTGTACTCATGCTTGTTTTAATAAATCAAGCAAAAGTGAAGGGATCGTCAATAAACAAGGTCTACTTCAAGGATCGTGGAGAACTAGGTCGCGCACCCCAGCCGATTGCCTGTGGGCATATGGATGGGCTTCACTGAAGTTATTCCATTATGTTCCGCTGTAGCTTCTTTGAGCTATTTGCCTTTGGAGGCATTAATTGTAAGCTTTGACCTTAAGGTCTTTACTCTGATATTTATTGTTATTGTCTATTTATTAGTCATCTTTGTATATAGAAATGATATTTCACTGATGTTGTCACCGTATGCACTAGCGTGATCCTGGACTAGTGCATTATACACAGAGGGTCCAGAATTGCATTTTTGGGTCATGACAATATGCTACAAGTTATTTTGTTATTTTGCATTAAACAGATTTTATTTGCAATATTCATAAGTAGTACTTTACAATGGTATTTGAAAGAGCAGTTAAATAGATACTGGACAGTAATAGGTATTTGAATGAACCAACAATAATAACAACTACAACTCGCAACTCTCCTCGACTGTGAACAATATTTCATGTTCAGCCATAACTCAGCAGTTAACTTAATTATAGATCACGAAACCATTTTCCATGTTTTTTCGATAAGACAGTTTTTGTTTAAATCAAGACTATACCCGGCAATACTACATTTAGCACGCTCATCACCGCGAGAACGGCTATTATAATATATTTACACTCTGCAGAGGGGTACAACTTTACTCATAGTACACGAATTCTCTAGTTTGTCTGGCACCTATTGATGCCACCGCTCACTCCCTTAGGTAAGTAGTCTAGAGCACGTGTCGAAGCCTTTACATCATCTAGCTCGAACCTTGCACTTAGCACGTCGAATGTTTATCCTCACTGAACCCAGGCATACCCGTCTTAGTGCTACGTTTTTCACACTTCGCCCAGGTATCCCCATCTTAGTGAGGCATTCGTCGTTATGTCGGCAATCATAACTCGATGCTCGCACGTCTCCTATCTACCCACAATAGCACTATGGTTGTACGCTTAGGCTTAGATCAGATGTACCGGCGTTTGGTCCTTAATTGACTCGGACGAGAATCTCCCCCTATCTATGAGTGAGACTCCTTTCCCACCCTTTTCAGAATATAATATAACTCGCCCGCGTCCAAAACTAGGTTTTGCATTTTTATTTTTATACAAAGTAATAGAGGCACATCCCTCTTGACATTTTTCATAAATCTCCCTAATTTACATTTATCATATTGTCCTTTTATAATCTTTCAAGAAAATATGTCGTTCTACTTAGCAGTTGTGCGATAAATCGCACTCAAAACTCCCAAATGACATTATATATTGTCTAACCCATAACCTAATGTCTACAATAGTAAGGACATCAACATATCAAGGGGATTCATGCATCAAATAGGATTTACAACTACCGACACCCCAAACATAGCATTTTCATACAAAACATACTCGCATGCATAATAGATTTGCAAAACAAAGTATAATAAGTAAAATACTGGGATCAATATGAACAAAGGGGGTGCTTGTCTTGCTTATATTGTTCAGAGAGTGAGGTCGCTTGATCGTTGATAATCTTGCTCACGAACTCCAGCGTCTATTCGAAAGAACCCAAAAGCAAAACACAAATAGAGAAATAGATCCAACAGTAATGAATTCCAATTATTTTTGGTATAATTATACCAAGAATGATTTCAACCGCACATGGCTATATTTTTAATAGAGGTTTGAGATTTTTATGGTTAACACCATTTCTAGTTGACCTCTATTTTTTTATCCTAGACATTAGTGTTATTGGCAAATTTTGCTTGATGTTTAACTTGGAGCATCATCTTATGGATTTTATCCTAAGTCCATACTGATGATTACTTATGTCTAACCATTTTACTCATTTGGATTTACCTTTTCATAACTTATTGACATTACCATAATTATGGCCTAGGGTTCATTATTTATTTAAATATCGATTCCCAAGTTTCATTGTTTTAGAGTGATTGCAAATAAATTCTTATATTTTCTAATCACTTATTTTGGTATTTGCCTTGGCTCTATCATATTGTCCCATTCAAGTTTTTCTTACTGTACATCTATTTTATTATGCATTTATCTAATTAAAGTATTCTCTAGATTATTTAACTCACTAACTAATTCTTTTATCCATATAAGGGTCTACTGTTCATTATGAAGAATCATCCTTCAGTACTGACTTTGAAATTCAGCTTACTTTTTTATACTAGATACTATTGGCTGAGCAAAAGTCATAAACTCAATTAATTAAAATGGCATTAGTTCAGTCCTAATCCAATCACCTTTTCTATTCATAAATTTTATTAAGAAGTTGTCTAAGTGAAGTATTCTCTTGATGGATTTATTTACTAACCATCCTTTTCTGTTTAACAAATGTTGGTTGGAGGTCTACCGTCACTATGATTATTATGAAATTCCAAATTTTGCTTCCCTGTTCATTTGGCTGTTAATGGATACTAAGTACTGTCAATCATTCTTAACTTCTTGGACTTAGCTATCATGGGTGATTTGCAAATTTGAAGCTTCCATTAGTAGTCTTCAGTGAGTATGGGGAAGATGACCATGGCGTGGTGATTCTTCGGGTTAGGGGCTAAATTAATTGTGGGCTAATGATTCTTAGGAGCTAAGACACGACGTGACGCAATTCAAAAGTGGAGGGACTCACCGAGTCGGCCGGAACGAGGAGTTGGAGTTACAGCCGCGAACCGAATGTCGCCGGATTTGATGAAGATGCTTTGCATTCCCGGAGCTCCAGCTACAAATAGAGCGAAATGGAGTGAGGGATAGAAAGAGGATGACAAGGTGAGCTAAAGGGACAAGAAGATGGAGGTCAAAGCCCTTCGGTGCGGCCAGCGAGCTTGGAGCTGGTGCGACCATGGCCGGCGCTCGGCATTCGGGGCTTCGCTCGATTTGGAGCTCGGGAAGGGATGAAATTGGAGATGGGCGGTGGGGGAATGGAGAAGAGGATGAGAGGCATCTCGTGCTCGGTTTATATAGACGAAGGCTCGATGGAAACAATGAGAGTCGACGACATTAGCTATGGCGATGATGCATGGGGACAGACAAGACTAGGGCAGCGCGTGGCAACCGAGCGAAGCATGGCGTGGCCAGGCAGGCGTGGGCGCGGCATGGGCTAGGGATAAACCACAGGTGTAAGGCAAGACCAGGGGCGAGGTGATGCGCTGGCGCGGGCAAACAGCCACGTGGCCATGGCAGTGAGTGAAGCTCGCATGGGCATTGGAGCTTCGTGGAAGAGAAGTTCTAACGATGGGGTCCACTAGTCGGTGGAAGAAGGTAGGTTTAGGGTTTCAAAAAAGGGCTGAGGTAAATAGTGAATTTTTAAATATAGATATTGAGCACCAAAAATTATGAAATTTTTTAGAGAGACTTAAGACACAGTGCAGATTATTATGTAATTGTTTTAGAAGTTTATGTGCTCTGTATGTTTCTCTAAAATTCTTTTAAGCTTCTCGTTGTATGTACTTTTATTATTTGCTATGAGTAAAGTTTCAAGACATGCTTTAAATATTTCTTATTTCATCGACAACATAATTACACCAAGTTTGTATTTCTAATTATCGTATTTTGTTTCAATTTGTTTTAATTATCAATTAGGTTTGGATTGTTATTTATCATCCCTTGTTTCAATTAATTTTAGATTCTTAATGAATTTTGGATTTCCAAAATTTGAGAATAAATTTGATTCTCAAATTTCTTAGTTGGACAAAAAGTCTTGCAAAAAAAATCCAGAAAAGCAAATGTCAATAAAATCCATCAAAATTTTTAAAAAGTTCACATTTTTACCTATTTGAAAACAATCCCAGTTTTTTTGGGATGTTACAATTTCAACGAGGGTCATGTATGGAATAGGACTGTAACTAACGTTATCCCCACATATAATAATTTTAAACAAACATACACACATACATAATATATTTTGCAAAAAGAAATACAATAATTGAAATAATAGGATCAAGATGGTCAAAGGGGGTGCTTGCCTTGCTCTGGTATCTCAGAGTATGAGGATGGCGGATCATCGTAAGTTTTGTTCGAAGTATCGACGCCTATTCAAAAAATGACGATAGCAAATTAATTATAGAAAAATAACTTCAACAGAAACAAAATCCAAATATTTTTGCATATTCACACAGAGCATAATTTTAGATGAATTTAGAAAAAAAAAATATTCATTCAATTTGGAGTTCGTATGCAAAAGTTATTAACATTTTAATTTGCTTCAGTTTTGAAAATCCAGAAATTAATAAAAAGGTGACGTTGAAAGCGTATTTTTCTCTAAGTTCTTCTGAGGTTTACACTTTTCAACAGAGACAGCGTATTTTCCTCTGAACTAAAAGTGTCTTTTCTCATTTGTTTTGAATTTTACTAACTTACATGTGGGGCCTACTTGTCGGTGACTCATAATTTAATTTCATTGATTTTATTTATAGAATAGTGGCAGTCCCACATGTCATACACTCATTAAATAATTAACAAATGATTAATTTCTGATTTTATTTAATCTACTAACAGCTGGGGTCCACATGTCAGTCTCGGGTTTCAAAACCGAGAATAGCGCTTGGTCCCACATGTTAGAGATGCATATCCTCAATATGTTTTGAATTAGATTTTTGTTAAACTTTTTGCTCGGTCTTAATCGCATGGCCCACTAGCAGAGAGAGAATAGAAGCAGTAGAGCTGCACGCGACCGAGAGGAAGAGGATCTCACCGGCGGCGAGGCACGCACTGAAAAGCTTGGGGGAGCCCGGAAATGGATAGAGGGAGTCATTGCGACACTAGAGGAGGTGAAGGTGGCCGGAGAGGTGGACTGAGTCGGCGTCGCAGCGGCGAGAGGCAGTAGGAAGTCTCGAGTCAACATGGCATTCGCGCTAGGGGCAAAGACAAGGCGGCCTTGAAACTCAAATCAACTCATGGTGCTATCGCAAGGTTAACTACCGCACCATGAGCTCCACTAGTGATTATGGCACAAATGCTCTATACTATCAAAATTAAAGGAGGCTTATGCTCGAGTTGCTCACCACGATCACGAGGAAGCTGATAGTGAGGTTAGAGAAGGGCTAAGATGGCTTGACAACGATGAATAGAGGTGGCGGCGACAAGCTTCACGATGACATGTTGTCTTGGTGGAAATCAGCTAAAATGAAGCACATGTATAGCTTTAGGGAGACTCATAGATGGAGGAATTAACCTCGGTGGGGTCAAGAACTCACCGGAGAAGGGTTAGCGTCAATGGTGATGGTAGAGTCAGAGAGGTTCACGATGATGGCTCGGTATGGGCAAAGCTAGCTGAAATGGACTGCACGAGAAGGTTCAGTGAGGTGAGGCAATGCTTAAACCGGACACGGAGTGGCTAGGGGCTCACTAGGTGTGAAGATCTCCCGCGGCTACTGTAGCACCAGAGATAAGGAAGAATACTTGATTGCGGAGCTACGCTACAATAGAAGAACAAGGAAGTGAGGGGGTGAATGAGTGAGCCAAATGGCGCATGCTGATGTGCACGTTGAGGGCTTGGCTCACCGGGACAAGCTTGCTCTTCTGCGGAGCGCGCGCACCGGAGCTCGTGACAATGACGCGTTCCACGCGTTTTGGTGGAAGAAACTTACCAGGAAGGGGGGAAATGGAAATGACATTGAAGGTTTAGGGTTTCTGCATGGAAGGAGGGGCATCAAGTAGCGAGATGAGGGTGTGAACGATGACGAGAAAATGTTAGGCAACTCGGGTTTTCAAGAGTTTCTCGTGCGGCGATAAGACCCAGGCGGAACAAAACGGTGGGCGAAGCAGGTGAGACCAGGCGAACATGGTCCTCTCCCGTGGGCGCTCGAGGGTGACAGCAGCGACAGCATGGGTGAGGCTCTAGTGTGCTACAGGACGGAGGATATGGCTGCGCGAGGTGGAAGACGGTGCCTGACATGCAGGCCCGGCATGTCAGCGAGAGGGGGAGAGGGAGGCTAGCGCTGGCTGAAGCACTGCACGAGAGGAGTTGTGTCGGCAGATTCGGCCCATTCGCCAGGCGGGAATTCAAATTAGATTTTTCGAATTTTCAAACTGACTGATTGTTGTTCGAATTTTTAAATATAGTAAAAAGGCTCCAACATTTATGAAAAAATGTTGTGGGAGCTTCTAACGTAGTATAGTTTCTTGTGTAAATCTTTTAGGATTTTATCTATTCGATGATTTTCTCAAAAAAAAATTCCAAGTTGTTGTTTACATGTAAATTCACTATTTGATTTACGCATAAGTTCAAAATCATGCTAAAAATAGTTTTCCCACACATAAACATGCTCAAAATTGTTTTCCCATTTATTTTCATTATAATTTCCTAAAATGTGGTTTTTGGGATGTTACACATGTCTGAGTTGCCGGAAAATTTTGCTAAATGTTTTGGAGATCCAAGGTATCACATCTGATAGCGGCCACAGAGCTTTTGCTGATATTTGTGATGAGGCATGTGACTTGGCCAAAATTGTGTAAGATCATGGCTATGGCATCAAGGTCCCGTTTTATCGGAGCAACAAAGATCGCAACGTCATCAGCATAAAGAGAGGTTCTAACTTGTGCAGCTCGGCTTCTTAATGTAGTAAGGACGCCCCGTTCAGTGGCTAGGTCCAAAAGCCGTTGGAGAGGGTCGATGGCCAAAACGAAGAGGAGCGGGGCGAGAGGGTCCCCCACCGTAAGCCTCTTCCATGTTGTGCAGTGATATAGCCTAAAGATCGGCTTTGTTAGAGTATATGTATGGCAAGATTATGAGAGATATAATAGAATCAATTAGGATGATTTATAGCCGATATGGTTCCTTCCATATATCTAGTAATCTTCCATATCATTAGTAGATTGACTTGATCTCCAAGTCACATGTACTCTATATATATGCCTTCAAGGCTAAAGCAATATAATCATCCAACAATTATTCCGGCTATTCTATCTTCCTATATGGTATCAGAGCGGGTTCACATGCGGGCCTTTTCCTAGCCACCACCAAACTCTAATGCGCCCCGCCCCTAGGAGAGGCGATGTAATCTCCTGGGGTTGTGCATTGTAGATAAATGACCTCCCTTCTTCCTCTCCGATCAAATAAATCGGTTTCTGTTTTGCCAATCAATAAATCAGTTTTTTTAGTCTCTTCTCCCCTGCCGACCATATGCCTGCCAATTGTGATTGACTGCCGCTTCGTCATCTTTTCCATGTCTCCCCGGCCACCGTGCACTCTGCCGACGTCCGCCATCATCTTTTTCCCACGCTGTCCTCTGCACGGCAGTCTACCGATCGATTTAATCTCCTCCATGGCCGTCAAGCACCCTTGTCGTCTTCTTCCATATGCAAGCTATGGTGTTCTCCAGATGCATGTGTACTATCAGATGGATGGACTAGTTTTTGCATTCATGCATCGGCTGGTTCATACATCCACTGCTTTGTGTCCACCTCGACATCAAGTTCTTCTCGTCAAGGCCCAAGGGCACCTCCAGGTCATTTTCATTGCACTATCGGTCGCCACGCTATCTACCCAGAGTCGGATCAGATCGGATTTTTCAAGTCATCGCCATCTCTCTGCATGCGTGCCTTCTTCAACTTCATTTCTTTTCTTCTACCAGCCAATCTGCTTAGTTCGACTTTGTCACTGACTGCTCCAACGCTTCTTCTTCATCTGGTCCTTCTTACGCCACCCACCTCACCTTCGTGGCCCTTTGGATCAATGTATGCATACGTGTAACCCCAAGCATGCATGGTGCATTGGTGCTTGATCTTGATATGTCTCTCTCTTCCTTTTCTATTTGCATGCATGCGCCCCTAGCTGCTACTTCTTTGCTGCTATAATTTATTTTCTCCTTTTTTTTGCTGCCGTAACCTTGTCTCTGCCGTTGTGCACTCCACGTCATCTGACATATTCTTCTCTAGTCCAATCAGCTTCCTCTTCCGCCTCTTTCTTCGCCGCGACAATCCTCTTTGCCGTCGTCCCCTGCTGTTCTCAATGGCCAACACAGATTTACCTCTGGTGTCCCTCTCTTTTTTTGTTGCATGCGTGCACCACCCGTCTACTTCGGCAACCACCGTGCTGCACTGCTCTCTCTCTCTCTCTCTCTTACATCACCGCCACCGCCGTTGAGTCCTCCCGCCACTGTTCACTACTATAGAAAAGGTCTTCACAGACGGTTCAAAAACGTCATCACAGACGGTTTCGTGAGCCGTCGGAGTTTATGGGTCAGTAATGACATAAGATCATCACTGACAGTTTTCGGATCGTCTGTGATGCAGACTATCACAGACGGTTGTTAACTCAAAACCGTATGTGATAGTCAACTATCACAGACGGTTTGTAGATGAAACCATCTCGTGATAGTTCACTATCAAAGACGGTTTGTAGATTAAATTGTCTGTGACAGCTGATATAGCATAGAAGATTTGTAGATGAAACCGCTCGTGATATATATTCTCTATAAAGTCTCCAAGCGGTGGCTACTTGTGCCTTTAAAGCATGTATCATATATATATAGTATATATATTGTTAAGTAGTCTGACCACATTGGAGGGTCGTGAGGAGGATGAGGCATGACCACGGAAACTTCATCGAACACATAAGTTAAGAAGCATGTCCAGGACGCATGTGGACATACAATTACCTATCTTGAACTTACAGCTCGATGAAATTACCCGTGGTCAGCAATTATCCTCCTCACTATATATATATATATATATATATATATATATATATATATATATATATATATATATATATATATATATATATATATATATATAAAGGCGGTTTTAAAGGCACAAGCAACCCAACGCTTGGAGACTTTATTGACAAGATATCAAGAATGGAATGGTAGGATGTACCTGGGACGCAAGGGAGGAGAACTTGACCCGCATGAACACGGTTACACAGACAAAGGTGAAATGAATGGCGAGAGACAGGTGAAGAGATGTTGTAGTAGTTTTTGACTCATTTGGTCTTGTTTTGGAATAGAATACACACCAATTAATAAATAATTGATGAATAGAGGCACAAGCTAGGTAAAAATTCCAGAAAATTGTATGTTAATTGCAGCTTTACAAATTAGCCTAACCTTTACAAATATGAAAAGTTAATTGCAGTTTTCAAAAGCAAAATACCATATAGGAATATACCATAAGATTAGTTACATGTACAAAAATTTGTATGTGTACAAACTGATGTTTTGCCCCATCCGAACCACATCCCATGTAAGCCAACCAAGCACAAAGAATCAGCATCAATAACCCTCAGTATCCATCAGAGAGCATTAACCAAACCCACTATTTTGTCCCATTTTTTTTTCAAGATGAACCCACAGCATGAACTAAGCAAGATGTACAGAATGCATATACACCAATAGTCCTTAGTTTACATCACAGAGCAAGGGGAGGGAAAACGATAGAGAGTAGAGAAGTAGTTACCTCAGTGTGACGCAATACTGACGGCAACACCTCCACCATGCATTAACCCACCTCTATTTCATTTACCATGCTTAATCAATAAATTAACCCACATCAGTAAATAATTAACTCACATCAGTAACCCAAAACAAGCTCAGTTTACATCACAGAGCAAGGGGAGGGAAAACGATAAAGAGTAGAGAGGAGTAGTTACCTCAGTGTGACACAATACCGGTGGCAACACCTTCACCATGCATTAACCCACCTCTATTTCATTTACCATGCTTAATCAATAAATTAACCCACATCAGTAAATAATCAACTCACATAAGTAAACCAAAACAAGCTCAAGCATGAAACTAAAATAACAGAAAGAGGAAGTGGGGGAATAGGGGATTGAGTCCAGCGAGCAGGAAGCCCCAAACAACCGGGCCTCAAACCACAGCCGGGTCGGAGCTGAGTGCAAGGAGGCACAGGGGTCGGGGAGAAGGCGCAACTCGGGCAGAGTCGTCGATGTTGGGGGCGGCGGCGTCAAGGTCAGTGGAGAGGTAACCGAGGGAGGTCGGTGGAGAGGTAGCCGGGGTCGCGCACGCCAGGGGGAGAGGACGAAGAGGGGAAGGCAGATCTAGCGACGGGAAGAAGGGTGGTGTCACAACCGGCGGTGACGGGAAGAAGGGCGGCGTCGGCGACAGGGTCGGGGAGAAGGCGCGACTCGAGCGACGCCGTTGATGTCGGGGGGCGGCGGCGTCGAGGTCGGGGGCACTCGGGTGGGGAGGGGAACGAGCGAGAGTAATGGCACTAGGGACTAGGGAGTGACGAGTTAGGGCGCAAACCCTAGCAGGCTCCTACTAATAAAGAGATGTCACATATGGTTCTATTATAGAACCGTCAATGATACTTATCACAGACGGTTCCATAATGGAACCGTCCGTGATATGATTGTTCTCAAGTTCTATGTTTTGAGCACATTATCATGTATACATTTACATGACATGAAGAAATTACATGTTTATATGTCAATTTTGTCATTTAAATACTGCTAAAAATATGTTTTAACTATGATACATATCGCAGATGGATATTTGTTCCACTAAACCGTCTGAGATATATAGTTCAACATATAATATATGTAGTAACTTCACCTCCAAACTAGTTTTTTTTTCATTTTGGAATTTACATATGGCCAAACAGGTGGCCAGCCGCTTCTTACAAAGATTAAAAAAAGTAGAAACCTAAATAAACAAAGTTTTTCTAGTGGCGGAGGTAGGCTGTTATATCCGTCTTCAAAACTTCGTAAGCGGCGACGGCATCAGACGGTTTGTGATCATCAGCGAACGAAGCCCAAAATGCATCCACTCGCTGACATGCTCATTTGGGTGTCTCCCGAAGACCCTCGGACTATTGAATCAAGAAGAATTGAGCCCATAGGCTCTCTTCCTTTGCTTGAGGGGTCTCGGCATGGTCGACTCGGTTGCCCGCCACCTCGATTAAGCAGTCCAAGTGACGGCAAACCTTCTGGAGACGTGCAATGTTATTGTGGAGGACCACGTCGATGGCGTGGTTAACTCGCCGGAAGTGGTAGATCACCCGGAAGACGCGGCGGAGGTGGATGTCAAGACGGCGAAAGGTGGGCATCACCTGCTCCGGCAAATCCTCGGACAGAGGAGTGAAGACACTGTTGAAATAGTGTCCTTCCACAGCATCCGCCAACGTACGACCGGAAAGGTGCTCGTATAGTATGGCCAGGTAAGCCATCAATGCCGGCAACAAAGAAACAGAAGAGGGAGCCATTTGTGTGTGTGTGTGTGTGTGTGTAGTAGTAGTAGTAGTAGTAGTAGTAGTAGTAGAGTTATACGTGGGGATGATTATCTTCGATGGCGGATGATCTTTTTTAAAAAAACAAGGAATAAATTAGGTGCGTGAGACGAAGAGACGCGTCGGGGAGCCGAAGCGGCATTGATGCGACGAAGAGACGCATCGGCGACGAAGAAACTCATCTGGGAGTTGAAGCGATATTATCATAGACGGTTATAATTAAAAACCGTCTGTGAAGTCTACAATTATCACAGACGATTATAATTAAAAACCGTCTGTGAAGTCTACAATTATCACAGACGGTTCATGTTTAAAGCTGTCTATGATACTTCACAGACTGTTTTCAATATGAACCGTCTATGATATTACCTCTTCACAGACGGTTTGTGGCACAGCCAGTAACATAGACGGTCTCTAAACCAAAACCGTCTATGATTGCATGTAATACATACGGTTTTGGTCAACCGTCTGTGATGAGGCGTCCAGTATTAACCTTTTTGTAGTAGTGGTTGCTCCTGCATCTTCCTCGACACTAGTGACCGACCTGTGCTACCTCGACTACAGTGACCTTCTTCGACTACGTCAACCTCAACACCGACTTCTCTCTACATCGATGTCATTTTCGTCTACAGTGACCTCCCATAACTTCTTCGTCAATGGCATCACTCTTCATCATCGGCAACCCTACTTCGACGACTATCTCGATGGTAGACAACTTCACCAACGGCTCTTCGCATGACACTCCTCGTCAGCTTCTACTCCAGCTTGAGCATCCTCATCGGCTTCTTCTCTAGCCTGAGCGTCTGCGACGCTCCCGCTCAGACTGTGGAGGGTGTTAGAGTACATGTATGACAAGATTATGAGAGATATAGTAGAATCAATTAGGATGATTTGTATCTGATATGGTTCCTTCCATATCTCTAGTAACCTTCTATATCTTTAGTAGATTGACTTGACCTCCAAGTTACACGTACTCTATATATATGCCTTCAAGACTCAAGCAATATAATCATCTAACAATTATTCCGGCTATTATATCTTCCTACGGGCTTCACCGAACTTTTTTGGAAGGAATATCCTATTCAACCTGTCTCATGTTGTCATGTAACTCCTGAATAATTCTGACTTCTATTCGCTATGTACAATCTGAATTCTAAAAGTTCATAACTGTTTCAATAAGTCAAGAAATGTCTCATCAGAACAGCGCGGAGATGGATATTGGACTGCTCACAACGTGTTTAATTATGTGACACCCACGTAAGCTGCCCCTCAAAAATCCCAGACAACGACGCGCTTCCGGGAGCTCTTTTCACAGTGACTGTAAAGCTGGCCTTTTGGTCCACCCTGTGAAACTGCAACTCTCTCGGATTCACCGTGACCGACACCCCCTCCGGTGCAGGAACCACCACTCGGTACACCGAATTGCCCGCGCCGACGTTCACCGTCCTTCGGGCTGCCCCCGTCAGAGCGATCGTGATAGACGGGTAGTTGAGGTCTTTCGCCTCGGTGTTCTCCATCCCGGCGCAGTTAACCGCGGGTGCAGGGTAAATGATCCTGTTCACTTGGTCGTCCGTGTAGCCCAGTCCGCATAGGTACGGGACGTATTCTTCCGCCGAGATGTCGTAGACTAGTCCTGGGTCGATGGTTTTGGCCGGGTTGACGTGCCCGGCTCCCATGGCGAAGTAGCTCGCCAGCCTGCGGGTCTCGTCCGTGATCGGCGTCCCGTGCAGATCGGACGTGTCGGCGGTCGTCATTATCGCTGACTTGATGGCCGCGGGGGACCAAGTTGGATGCGCGCTTTTTATCAGTGCTGCGATCCCGCTGAGGTGCGGCGCCGACATGGACGTGCCGGAGAGGGAGCCGAAGTTTGGACCGCGCACTGACCGTGGCACCGCCGCGAGGATGTTTACCCCGGGCCCCACGATGTCCGGCTTCAGTACGCCGCCGTTCTTGTGGCTCGAGCCCCGCGAGGAGAACGGCGGGATGGTGATAGACTGAGGTGAGCTCTGTGAGCTTGCACCGACTGTGAGTATCCACGGCGCGTCGTTCGTGACCGTCCCCGGTGTTGGGCCGTTGTTGCCAGCCGCGGCGCAGACGAAGACGCCCTTCATGATGGCCGAGAACGTGGCCGCGACGACGGAGTCCTTGTCGAAGCCGAGGCCGTCGTCGTCGCCGAGGGACAGCGAGAGTATGTCGACGCCGTCGGCCAGCGCCGTCTCGACGGCGTGCATGATCGGGTTCCTGGAGCAGCCCTGCACCGTGCACACCTGGTAGAACGCGAGTTGCGCGCGCGGCGCCACGGAGCAGGGCGCGCCATCCACGCGGTGCACGAACGAGCCGGCTGCGACGCTCGACGCGTGCGTCCCGTGCGTCCCCGCCAAGCCGCCGTCGTCCTACCGAATGAACGCCCTCGCGCCGACGAGCTTGTTGTTGCACGTGGCGCCTGGGTACTTGCACCGGCCTCGCCACTTGGCAGGAGGCGGCGGCATCCCGTCGTCACCGAAGGACGGGTGCCCCGCGTCAATGCCATCATCGAGGATCCCAATGACGACCCCTTCGCCTATGTTGTTCATGTTCCACACACCGTCGCACTGGCCGCTGTGCGGCCTCGGCAGCTTCTGCGCGCGGGATGTCATGAGCCTGTACGCCTTCTCCAAGGAAGCCTCAACGACCGCTTCTCCGGCGGCTTCCATGCGATCCGGTTCTCGCACGGTGACAATGTGTGTTTGGAGCGTGTCGGCATCGTGCACCGCCGTGGCCGCGAGCAGTGCAGATGAGAGTAAGAACAAGATAGCAGATTTTGATGGATCCATTTAAGATATTGCATTTGCAATTTAATTCCAAGGTAACTGGAATGGAGATGCATGTGTGCAAAGGACGGAGAAGACATATACGTGTAGGGGCAGTTCGGTGGCGACGAGGCGTTGCCACTTTGGGCTAAATTGAGATGGCTTGGCAGTAAGCAGCATGGGCGGACCTTTAAAGGGTCATAGGTGTTCAGTCGAACATCTATTTTTTTTCTTTAAAATATCTGGTATATTAGATGTATATGTTATTAGTTATGCTAAAACTATATATTTGTGTCCGCAAATGAATTAAGCTCGCACTCCTCACATCTCGCGTGTGGCCCATGTAGCACATTAGACCCATTTTCCTTCCTACTTTAACCCATCAAACCTTAACCTCTATTCTCTCTCTCATCTTGTGGCTGTCTGTGTGGGGGGTGGAGGGCGGGGCTCCGACCTCTAAGTGGCGAACGAGCAGAGGTGCGGGCTACGAAGGCGAGCGACGGTCGGTGAACAAGACGCTACGACACGACGGCAAGCAGGCGTGAGGCGGCGCAGGGCGAGCGTACTGCAGGGCACCTACGCGGGTGAACAGAGATACGACGCGAGCAAGTGGGTGGTAACGCGACAAACAGGGAAGAAGGGAGCGGGCGGCGCCAAGGAAGCAATGTGGTGGCTGGAAGGGAGCGTGGCTGCGGGAAGGGAGCAGCATATCCAGCTTCCGTCCTCTCTCCAGATCTAGGTGTGTTCCGCGCACTCCACTTCTTCTCCCTGGCTCTGCTCCGCTCCAACTCCGGTTCTTTCTGGAGTCCAGCCTCTTCCTCTGCTTTCTTGGTTCTTTCTAATGGATGTTGTACGAAAATACAATCTTTGTCTTGGGCAATGAACAGATAGTTAGACCCTTGTTACATATGTTTACATGCTAATTTTTGCTCTATAGAAGGAACATTCTTAGATTGGATTCTTGCTGATGGGACAAGAGCAAAAGAGAGCAGGATCAGTAAGGTATGCATCTGTCAAAAAAAATTGAGAAAGAAGGTAGGAGCTCTACCTATCACTATTAGAGAAAGAAAATAAGTTTTAACAGTCCAGTTGTTATAACCTGGAACAGAAAAAAGTAAGAAAACAACAACGACTAAGACCAAGCACAAGTTTTTTTTTAAAGGAAACATGACCTCTACCGATCACTATTAGAGAAAGAAAATAAGATTTAGCGATATGGCAGCTACAGCCCAAAACAGAAAAATTGATAAAACAACAACGACAAAGCACCAAGCACAAATCTTGGCCGTACCCTATAACAACAACATAACTCAGCAAAATAAGAAATTTAGAGCAAAAATAGTTTTATTCATAGTTTTCACCTCCTCAACTGTCATTGATATCTATAATTTGCTATTTAATTCATGTCATTATGCTTATCTTATACCGCCAATTTCCTTATATGAAATCATTAATTTCTATATGCATATCTGGACAACCTAACTCCGAAGTCTGAACACCCATCCTAAAATTATGGATCCGCCACTAGTAAGCAGTTGAGCTGGTAGGTTGCTCAGTTCAGTTCGAGAAGTTCTAGTAGATAGATTCAGTTCATCAGTGGTACTCGGAAGCTGGAATACTGTTTCACCCTTCTGCATGGTTGATAGTTGCGAATCCGATAGTTGCAACTTGCAACTTCTGAAACGTAACCAAACGAACGCACTGTGCAGTTTCTGCCGCCCGTATACGATAAAACAGGTACTCGTCCCGTTTGGAAACTTTTCCATCTAAAAACAGAAAAGGGCAGAAAAAATTGTCCTATTTCAAGTTTGTGCCGATCTGAAGCACCCAGGACCAGGAGACGCCATAAATGTTGAGATAAATGCAATTCTGTCCTTGTGTGCGTTATATCTTTCACGAAGAACTAACAGGGTAGTCTGCGCATGTATGGCTAAATTTATTTCAAAATTTATGGTATCAAATGATATAAATTAAATGTTTAGAAATATAATTACATACCTTGCAGGCTATTTAGAATTTTAAAACATTATAAATAAGGTGATACTAGAAAACGGATGTACGGGTGAGAGCTCCCACCCGTACAGTCCGAAAATGTAGTATCTAATCGGTATGTACGCGGTCCTTGTGTTTGCATGCGGTTCGTACTGCTAAATTCTTGTGCTGGCGTGGATCGATCGAGTCGTTAAAACTCTTAACTAGAAATAACATGGGGTGGGGTTTTATGTTGTTAGAATAATAAATCCCTGTGGCTGGATCAATTCAATCAAAAGAAGCAAGTAAAGGAATAAAAGGAATCTTGAACACGCACATGCGCTAGCTATGACAACAAATTTGGGTGATACTAGGAAACGGACATACGGGTGGGAGCTCCCACCCATACGCTCATCGTTGACCATGTCACCGCCGTGACTTGAGTCCCCAAGGGGAGAGAAGACGCATGAAGCAACGCACACCACGCAAAAGGGGCAGAAGTACGCCGCTGCATGCAACATCCCTCGGACTCAGCTGCAATATCCCTGGGCAACGGTTGCAACATCCTAGGACAATGGTTGCAACATCTTCGAACAACGGTTATAACATCTATAGACAATGGTTGTAACATCCCCACACACAGTTGCAACATCTCTGGATAATGGTTGCAACATCCTCGGACAACGGTTGCAACATCTCCGGACAACGATTGCAACATCACAAATCAAAACAAAGCATCTAAAAAAACGCGTTAGAAAAAATTGCAACATCGCCGTGAACCGTATGCAACATTTTTTTCTACAGATGCAACATTTTTTTCTACAGATGCAACATTGATGTTCACGGTGATGTTCTTTGAGATGATGTTAACGCTCATTGTGATGTTCTTTGAAATGATGCATATGAATTTTTGATATGTTGTGCACGTTCTGAATTTTGTTGCATCTAGCACACAACGATGTTGCGCTCGAGCGTACGGCGCTAGCGCTCGGATCATAGTTCGAGTGCTAGTCTACAATCCATCATATCGGGATCAAAGGCTTCTGGTTTTGTTGGTTTAACCTTTGTACATAAAACATGTGTTTCTTTTAACTCTCCTCTTATCCTAATCAATTTGGTATGCAAATCTTTTGCCTACACGTTTTGAAAAAAAATAGTAAGGTCAATCCAAATAATTCAGAAAAGAATATATAGTAATTAAAATTTATAGGAAAAAATCTCTACCTAAGCTAATTTAAATATTAGAAGCCAATGACCTCTAACCAAGAAGCAAGAACAGAGCCAGGAAGGGTCTATCACCACAGCAGAATGAAACGTCCGATATTTCTCGGACGTCCGTGGCATATGATTACCCTTATAAATATTGTAAACGACAATAGAAACTTAAAGGAAAATACAACTTGAAGAACATAATCGAAGTATGAGCTTTGGTGGAAGAAAATTATCGGACATAATAAGTTGTTAGAGTTCTTATAAATGTAATCACTCTTCATCATGCATGGATTATATAGCTATATGCCCCTATTCTTCCTCATTAGTTACTATTTTCTAAAATATATGCATGCACGTGTAACTCTATTTAATCTCAAGCAATATGTTGATTATGTGTGCGGTAAATTATCATAATAGTTTACATGGTATTAGAATAGCATACAACGATGCACCATGGACGACCTACCTTGAACTTATCTTCCCTCACACACCAGCTGCTCCACCCAACCGTGTCTTCTACCTCTTCTCGCCGCTACATCTTTTCTGCTTTAACCTCTAACAATAAACCCAATTCTCGATTGACCCCTCTCAGCTGCTACCGCTTCCAATGCAATACTCTACCACATAGTTATCTTCACTTCTCTCCAATTACTGCTTAATGCTTACCGTTGTGACATCAAACATGCATACACGTGTAACCGTTGCCGATCCCTACCGGGGACATCTGTCACGCTCTTTGCTGGTCCCGAACCTATTCCCTACAGCTTCATCATCTCTACTCCAAGCTCTTTGCTTCTCTGTTTTTGTACGCCCATGCTTCTATTTGTATGGATGTATAAATGTATATACACATGCATGATGTTATACATGCTTGATGTCCTCTTTTCTCATGTTCATTGCTCCTCTTCTTCGATGTTGCCCAACTCAACGTTGTGGCTTCCTCACTAACTACGTCAACCTCACATCTTCACTGATGTCAATATATCTATTTTAGTCGTTGTCTAACGATATAGAGAATCTTCTTACTATCACCGATGATGACGTTCCCCTAACCAGTGATGGCTCCGGCGAGCAGCACAACATTGTCCTCATCAAACGGGAAAGGTAAGCAGTACATTGTCGTCATCTCCGCCATCGTTGTCTTGGCTCTTCACTTCCCGTGGGTCAATGCCTCCTTGTAGAACATATCGACGACATTGCACTCTTTCGTGGTCTCCTCCAACACCATGCATACTATCCTCGCTATAACTTTTATTTTTATTCAAAATTTTAGTTATTTTTATTGAACACGTATACAAATCAAATTGCTAATTTTATTTAATTTATTCTTAATTTTAAGTATTTAGGAGTTTACTTTGGAATTAGTGTGGAAATCAAATTAGAAATTTTCTTTTATTTTTATTCCAAAATTAGGTACAAATCAATTACTAACTTTTATATTTAATTTATTTCTGAATTTTAGTTATTTAGAGATTTTACTTTGGAATTTGTATGGAAATCAAATTGCAAACTCTCTTTATTTTTATTCTAAATTTCAAAAAACAATTTGTTGGAATTAGTGTACAAATCTAATTACTAATTTTTATTTAATTTATTCTGAATTACAATTATTTATGGATTTTACTTTAGAATTTGTATCAAAATCAAATTAGTAATTTTCTTCTATTTTTTATTCCGAATTTAAGTTATTTTTTTGTTGGAATTAGCATACAAATCCAATTGCTACTTTTTGTTTTAATTTTATTCCGAATTATATTTATTTATGGCTTTTATTTTTTATTTGAATTTCAGTTATTTCTATATTGTACTTGACATAGACTTTTTTAATCTAGACCGTTATAATTTGGACCTGCTGCAATCAACTGTGTATATTTCTTTCCCCTTTTCACTGATTAATGTGAGAATTTCTAGACCTTGAGAGCGAACATGGTGCCTTCTATTTGTATCGCTTTAATAATATAATAATAGATAGATAGATAGATTATGCATGCATCTATCTTGAGTTCCTGACTCGAGAAGGTTTTTTTTCTTTGCAATCCATTACTATAGCCCAGCACTTCTGCACGTCACGCAAACACACGCACGTACTAACACAGTACTAAGGGCATCTTCAATAGTGGCTACATCAGCCGTCTCTTACCTGCCATGCCACTCAAAATACTAGTTGGAGGAGAAAAGATGTGAAGAGAGAAAATGTGTCATTTCTTATATAAGAGACAAACTGGGCACGCAAACCATCGTAAATGGTGAGTATGTAAGGAGAGAAGTTGTGTTGAATATACATGATTTTGTAGATAAATTATTAGAGATGTTGTCTCTAGATGAGTTGAAGTCTTTAGAGGTAACCCGAGACAAACTGTTGTGCATGCCCTAATAGCACAATGCTCTCTTTAGACATCCAATCATTTGGCCCCATCCGGAAACGCATCCGATGCAGGTGAGGTGAGCCTCCCCGCCGACCAAGATTCCGGGGAGTGTGACGGCAAATTAACCGAAAGCACTAGACCACTCGCCGCACATTCTCATGATTGATCTCATCCCTTAAGCTTCAGCCCACATTGCGCATTCTTTGGCGCGTGCGCACACACGGGCCATACAGCACAACGCTCTCGCCCCTCTTCCACACAAGCGCACGCGCACAACACAAACCGCACACTCGAGCGCTGCACTACTGCTTCCTCCCGGCGGCCGCATGGGCGGAGGCAACGAACGCCGTGTGGTGCTCTTCGGATGCACTCCCGGCAGCAATGGGAAAGGAGCGGGAGGCGGTGATGGTGGGCATGGTGGACGTGTGCCGTAGGCCGCATTCTTCGGCGCGCGCGCACACGGGCCATACGGCACAACGCTCTCGCCCCTCTTCCACACAAGTGCGCGTGCGCACACATAACGCAAACCGCACACTCGAGCGTTGCACTACTGCTTCCTCCCAGCCGCCGCGTGGGCGGAGGCAACGAACGCCGTGTGGTGCTCTTCGGATGCGCTCCCGGCGGTAATGGGAAAGGAGTGGGAGGCGGTGCTGGTGGGCGTGGTGGACATGTGCCACAGGCCGCATTCTTCGGCGCGCGCGTGCACACGGGCCATACGGCACAACACTCTCGCCCCTCTTCCACACAAGCACGCGCACGCACACACAACACAAACCGCACACTCGAGCGTTGCACTACTGCTTCCTCCCGGCCACCGCGTGGGCGGAGGCAACGAATGCCGTGTGGTGCTCTTCAGATGCACTCCCGGCGGCAATGGGAAAGGAGCGGGAGGCGGTGATGGTGGGCGTGGTGGACGTGTGCCGCAGGCCGCAGCACGAGCGCGGCCGTCAAGTCCTGCTGGAGCCGGTTCGGCCTAACAGCGCTGTGGCGCAGGCTCAGGCTGGTCGGCTTGCCCCGCCGGCACTACCGGACGTATGTCCTCAGGGCCGGTGGGCTCAACTATGACCCGCTCAGCTACGCCCAGAACTTCGACAACGGGAGCCTCGGGGAGTGCGAGCCCGACTTCACGGCCAGGTTCGCGCCCGCGCGGCAAGCCGCTGGCACCGTCGGTCACTTGTTGAGCTGTTTGTAGTTCCCGGGGTCCCATGCGTGCAACACCGCACATAGAGTTGGAACCAAACTAGGAATAATGTTACCTTTCAATTTTCTCTCTCTTGTGTGCATGTGTACGTGTTGTAATCAAGGTCATGATAAGTGCATAGATCATGGATGGATGGATGTAAGTAAATGTATAGTTTGCCACGGAGGGGCTGAAATTATAGAACCAGAGTTTTAATTTGACGTCCTTGATTTTAGCCTTTGGCTTTGGAGGAAGGAATTATTGTTTGTTGGTAAGCAATTCTGAAATCGAGGTCTTGCTTCCCATGCTGATGCATGCACGGTACTATCCACAAGCTTGTTTGGGCCTAGAGCTGGGCATTGGGTCGTGTCGGTTCGGCTCAGTCACCGCACCGTGCCGTACCGTGCCAGCCCACCTCGTCTCCGACCAGGCCTAGGCACGGCCCAAAGCCCGTCTTGCCGGGACTGTACCGTGCCAGCCCAGCCCTAAGTAACTATAGACAGCGGAGACGGCGGCGGCGACGATGGCAGCGGTGACCGCCATCTTCATTCCTCTCGTGTCCGCCTCATTAAAAACCTAGTTAAAATTGAATTAATTGCATAAAAACATGGGCACGTAAATATTTCTATAGCCACGGTGAGCACGGCGAATACTTGGTGAGAGTTGATTTTTATAGGCACGGTGAGTTGCTCCAGAAAGTTGCTTCCGAACTCCCGAACGTTGTGAGCACTCGATCACTCCCTGTCTCCCTCTATCTTTTCCCCCGATTCCCTCTCCCTATCTCCCTCGATTTGAATGAAAGCTAAACAATTGAGTCTCCTCGGTCCTCACCACCATCGAATCTATTCTATTACCCTAACGCCTTGTTTGGATCTCACGCTTTATTAAAACCAGATTTAGCTAAACACGTTTAAGAGCATAACAACCTAAAACTGTGTTTGGTAGAAGAGGATAAAACCAACATAACAAAAGTTGGTTTTGGCTAAAACTCAAAACACGAGTTTTCTGAAAACTACTCCGTACCTGTTTTTCACAAAACTAGGATAGCTTATCCTCGTTTTCAGCCATGTATTGCATGCCTGTTTTATGCCGCATAACAAAGTTAGGCTTTAGTACCTTGCCAGATTTCTGCACGATATGATAAAAGGGATCTATAGCTTCGATCGCAACTCCCAGCCGGTTCCATGCATGCTCCCATCTAATGTGTGTTAACGGAGCAAGTATGCAGGCTGCCTACGTTGGTCGTCGGCACCGTCGCGTTCATGATTGTTCGTCGGCTCGTCGCCTGAAGGGATGTGCTCGACGCTGTTGCAAGTCGACGGAGCCCATGGACATGCATCGTTGACCATGCATCCCAATATATATTTTTTTCTTAAGTTTTTGTTTCAGTATCCGAACATCATGTCATGCACAGCCATGTCTAGTAAAGTTCTTCCTTTCCTTAATTATGTTCTTGCTTCAGAATTTTAGTACAACTTGATAGAGCATGAAGACAAATAGATATCAAGTATTGCCGTCAAATCCTAGCCATTTCTTATTTTCTTTTGTGTTTTTCAACTTTGTTTTGCCATGGTTTCTGGTTTTCGATGATTAAGTGACCTCAACCAAACAAGACATTAATAAAACACATTTTAGGTTTGAGTGATCCAAACAACGTAATCTATAAACCAATCCTAATAGAATAACAACTTAAAATTAGTTTTCCTAATATTCATAATAAAACATGTTTTCAGAAAACTAATTCCTAATCCTTAGGATCCAAACAACCACAAACAGCTAATCCTCATCTCCTCTCCTCCCCCCCAAGTAACCCCTCACGGTGGAAAAATCCCCAAAGCCACCAAACCCTCTTCCTTATCCTCTCATCCCCATTCTATTTCTCTACTTCTATCCTATCTCTTCCTCCAACCTCCATTGCTTCCTCTCCCTGGAGCTCCCTTCGGCGCCTTCTCCTGCCGGCCTCCTGCCGTTCGGCTCCTGCGCCATCTCCTTGGTGACACTGGTGGCTCGCCTGGCCGGTCCCGGCGCCTGCTCTCGCCTCCGGCCCTGACTCCTCCTGCCGTCGGCTTGGCCGCCTCCACCCGAGCCATCCTCCTGCTCGGCTTATTAACGCCGCCACCCCACCTCCACTGGTGCCACCGTGCCGCCTTGCCTCCCTTGGCCAGGCTGTTGCCGGCCACTGCTCGGCCCGACCTCGCCGCTCGGCCAGCTCTGCTTAGCACCGTCTTGGCCTGCTGCGCTGGCGCCTGCGCCGGCTCTAGCGCCGCCTCCGGCTGTTCTCGCTGGCGTCGCCCCTTCAGAGATCGCTCATGCGGCTCGGTCACCTAGTGCCGCCCTGTGGTGCCTCGACGCCCTCTGCTCCTCGCCTGCCCCTACTCGGCACTGCTGCGTGGACTTGCTTCTCCCCAAGCTCGCTGAAGGAGGGCATCGCGGGCGGCAAGGCAGAGCGGCGGAGGTGAGGCGGCTGCCGGGCGCCTGCGTGTCGGGTCGGCCCGAGACGCAAGACGCCACACCCGGCCGTGCCGCCGTCGTGCCAGTCTTTCGAGTGCCCGGCCTGCCCGTCGTTTATGTCAGCGGCCGGCCCGTCACGTGGCGTGCCTGGGCCATGCTTGGACCGTACCGAGCCGGTCGGGCCTTGGGCGGGCACGGGATGGCCCGGCCCGACTCCCACCTCTATTCGGGCCTTTACTTTTAGAAAGCATCTAAGCAAGGCAGGAAAGTACAAAATTCTTGCTGGTTGATAGTACTTGTAGCCTGAGTAGAAAATATTTTTGCAAATGACAGCTTTCTCAATGATATGACTGGATCAGCTAGCCAATCATTTAAAGCCACCAAACAAATCTGTTGGTCTATTTGGTTTGGCAACAATTAAGGACAGTTACATCATTTGGTTCACGGAAGTACTTTTTACGATCTATTGAAAGAGATACATTTTAAAATGAATGGAGAGTCGATAGTTGATACTCCTACTTGATAGGCTAATTTGAGTCAGCCCTTCAAGCACGCACATGTCTTGAGTACATGTTTTGTGAAACCGTTTGACTGGAAATCAACCCTCAGATGGACAAACTAGGGTAGGACTTTAATCTGAACATGCATCCAGCTTTCTGAAGAAAATGGTAGGGTGCCACTGAGTTTAGAATGTGCAGCTTAGTTGAGTGTGCTTGCTGCGCGGCATGTGTTTGTCTGTAATACTCTGTAAGATGTTGATGTTGGAATGGTTGTTTTCGAGTGTTGGAGAGTTAAGGAGTTTCATCACTGACAACCACAGTTGGTTTTGGGGTGTGTTGTCACTTGCCTATAAGCGTATACAATCAAAAGGCATTTTGTGCCTGCTTTGACCTTGTGCGACAAGTAGCCAAGTGGACAAGTGTAACAGCCCAATTTGTGAATAATTTAAATAAAAAAGTCAATTTCACACCATCAACTCTTCAGAAAGTCTGAAAATCAACCCTAAACTTAAAAACCGGACATTCGACCCCCCTCAACTATCAAAACTGTTCACTTTACCCCACCCCCACCCCCCTTAAGTCCATTTCACTCTGGTTTTAAACTGACGTGGCAGTGGTTCTGACATGTAGACTGGTTTTAGGGTGGTGTGGCAGCCCAGTTAGTGTGATTATCAAATACAAAAAAAAAAATAGCAGGGCCCACCCGTGAGCCTCCTACCTTCTCATTATTTTTCTTCCTCCTACCTCAGTCTCCAACCTTCGCGTCACGCTCTGCCTCCGCGTCCAGTTCCAACTCCACGTCTAGCTCTGACCTCCGTCCTCACGCCGACGCCAGACGCCTCAAGATCCGTCTCGGCCTCGCTTCGCCTAATCATCTCGACCTCTTCACAGCCCGGCCTTCGCCCACCCCCTTCACCGTCGCACGCCTCGGCCTCAACCTCCCGCCGCACGCCTCGGTCTCTCACCTCCGTGTCTGCCCACCGCCCACTCCTTCTGTCTCCCAGTGGCCGCAGCTCTCCCTGGCGGTGCCAACCATGGTGCTAGGAACGGCACAGCGAGGTGTTGGAGAGGGAGATGCCCGCCTCCCCCGACCGTGAGCCACACCTCCCGCCTCCCTCGGTCACGCGCCGCCTCTATCTAGGAGCTGCGTCGCATCCCCTTCGTCCTCCTCCGACCATGAGCCGCGTCGTCCGCCTCCCCAAGCCGCGGTTGCGTCGTCGCCTCCCTCGGCCGTGAGCCGCACTGCTCGCCTCCCTTGACCGTGCGCTGGATCTTGGATAAGGAGGCCGGATGGGAGGCGGTCATGGCCGTTGGGAGAGGAGTGTGAGCGGCGGGAGGGAGACGGGTTGTGGCAGAGAGGGAGAGGAAGTGGGCAAAGGGGAAGGCGAGGAGGAGGTGGATGAGGGGAGCGAGCGCGGTGGTCAGGAGCGGCGCTGGGTGAATGGGCAGGGTGAGCGCGACAAGGAGGCGGCCTCGGCAAATCAGCGAGATGTGGCCAGAGAAGGCCGGGTGGGTGCGGAGAGCTCGCTGTCGGTGTTCGGGATGAAGAAGAAAATAAATGAGGAAGGAGAAGGAAAAGGAAAAGGAGGAGGAGATGAAAAGGAAAGAAAAAAAATTCCAAATGTGATTCCAACTAGGATCCACGTGGACGACACATCGGCAATCCCTTGCCATCATGGCATCAAGTCAGCCCAAGACCACCACGTCTCTAACACCACGTCAGACAAAACCACCCCAGTTTGGTGGGGGTAAAGTGAACGGTTTTAATAGTTGAGAGGTGTCGAATGTACGGTTTTCAAGTTCAGGGATGATTTTCAGACTTCAGAAAAGTTTAGGGGGTGTAAAATGGACTTTTTCCTAATTTAAAACTTGCATGAATTTCTTGGATTTCAAAAAACTTTTGTTGCATTTTGAGAATTTCCAAAAGTTTGTCTTGCATTTCAAAAAGTTAAATCAATTTCTTTGCACCAAATTGAAATTATAAAAATCTACAAGTAAATGGTGTGCTAAATCTCCTCAGAATTTGAATTTCAAGTTCACATTCAATCCTAGAAATCCAAAACAAAATTTCCAAATCTTTCTTTCCCTCCCCTCTCCCTCAGGCCACATCTACCTCGCCGGCCCAGCTCTTCCCCTCTTCCTCAAGCCATTCCTTGCACGACACCATGCATGCCTTCGCTTTTCCCCTCATGCCCATCCTCGTGTCACATCCGCCAGCCTAGTCCGCTCCCTCCCTCACTCGCTTACTCCCGCTGACACATGGGCCCTGGCCACACCTGTTAGGCCGCCAAGGGAGTTAATGTGCTTCTTCCCTACGCACAACTCACACGCTCGCCTGTTGTGTCGTACGCATGCCACATAGCTCTCCCCTCTTCTCCGCCTCGGGTGGACGAGAACTCGCCTTCTCCCCCAATTCCAACCGCCAGAGTGAGTTTCCACCCTCATCTTCTTGCGCAAAGTGGTCGCCTTGACTTTATCTTCCTCACACTCGCCTCCCCTATGCCTATTTCCTCACAGAGAAGTAGGGAGTTGTCGCCGTCTGCGGAGCTAGCCAAAGTACGCCACGATGTTGCCGCCTCTTCCTGCCATGCCCGGTGAGCTTTTGCCTCCATCGTCTCGCGCATCTTGGTCGCCTTGACCTCCTCTCTCTAATGTGCGCCTCCTTTTTCGTTTAGTGCACCAGAGACACCGACAAGCCCTTAGTCCCTGTCGCCGGCCCAAAGCACCCAACGCTGTCGTCACACCCGATCTCCTTCCTCGCTTGGTTTCCAAGTAAGCTCCCTCGTTCCAGTAGACTCCTTTATCTTGCAACCATGTTAGGCTAGTCAACGCACTGCGTAGATAATCGTACAGTAGTAGCGTCATAACACCTTCTCACACCACCGCAAGCTGTTGTGGAGAGCTCGATGTGCCGCCACCCCTGGAACACCGAGAGCACCCTTAATTTCTCTTGAACCCGTAGATGCTTACCCGAGCTCCAATTTGTAGTTTGTAGGCTCGCTCGGTAGGTGCTAGTGTGCACAATAGTGTTGCCGACGACCTTGCCATCGCGCCGCCCCCTTAGTCCATCTCCAACCACACCACCGCAGCCGTTAGAGTCACCGTAGACCCTACATTCCATTTTGCCATTCGCAGGTAGTCGCCGAAGTTCCCTCCACCGACTCTGAGCTCGCCCGAGAGCCAACCATGGCGCCTCTGTTGTGTCCTCTGTTGCGGAGATGACGACAGTGGTGCTGACACGTAGCCCAATTAATTAGATTTAACTAGTAGTTAGTTAACATTCAGTAATTAGGTAATGTATTTATGACATGTGGGCCCTCGGTAATTAGAAAAACTAATTAAACTGTAAGACCGTAAGTTAAAGGTTGAGTCTATGACATGCTGGCCCTACCTAATAATTTCTATGTGTGTAGACTTAGTCTGTGGACAACGGTCCCACATGTTAGTCTCTCGTGTTTTCCCGAATAAAAATAAATAGAAAAAAATAAAAACCAGATGGACCCCACCTATCAGTCACGAAGAATTTTCTTAAGAAAAATGAAATGAAAATGAAAACCCACCCGTCAAAAATTTAGATTTTCTAGAATTTCTCTCTGATCAAACTTTGGAGAGCTCGTTCCCCCTCGTTTTAAATCCAAATGATTCGATTTTTATTTCTAAATTCAAAATCTTTCCACAAGTACAAAATTTATAATTTTTGGAGTTCATTTGAATTTTATTTGAGTTATGTGTATTTATTCAAAGTCATCGTTTTGCTCTTAAATAGATTCCAATATTGCCGAAGACTTCGCCACTGCTTCAGGATAATACCAAGACCTAGTAATATCCACAGTTGAGCAAGGCAAGTCCTTACAATTGATCATGTTGAACATACTTTTCAAATGCATATTATTTTGTTTCAATGTATTATTTGCATGATTATTCCTATTTATGAAATATTATGTTAAAAGTTGATACCTAGCTATACCAAGTGTTGATATTACTATTCCCCTTCCTGATTGTTGATAACGCATTATACCTTGTCACCCTAGGTTAATTATTACATTAGTAAATTGCTCTTGGTTAATCAATAGTGACTATTGGTTGTGCTTTGACACTGCTTAGTGGTTGAATTGAATATGACATAAATATTGCCATTACGAGAACTTTGGTTTTATTATGAATCGTAGTGTGGTAACGTGGGTTACCACTGAAAACAGGAAAATGTTATATAAAATGGTAGAGACTTGGGCGAGTGGTTGGTATGAGATTGGTGCAGAGGCATGCACGAGAGTTGGGTTTGTGGACTGTCTCGCCTGAGTCAATTAAGAACCGAATCATGTGTTGTGTTTCTAAAGTAATGAACTGTGCAACCACAAGTCTAGTATGAGATAGACCTGACCAATTACTTTGCTCAGTTCCAGGATAAACCCCGCGCATAGCGATAGGTTTGGAAATCGAGAAGGGCGAGCGACTCCCTAACAATGGAGGGTCTCCAATTGAAAATGCGTCCCGTAACAGAGCATTTTGGGGGTGCCCTGTAACAGCCACTATCCCAATGTTAAGTGATTCCCCACCGAAGCGAGTCGAGTGTTGGGCCTGGGCATTGAAAAAGCCTTACTATGGTAGTCTGCGTCGTACGCCCAAGGAAGTGTGTCATGGGCGACATTATGAGTTGATATATTATGGGTAAAGTTGTACAATCTCTACAAAGTGTATAATCTATTTAAATAGTCGTGCCACCAGTTATGTGCATTGTGCATAAAGCCACACTTTGTTAGTTTTAATAAAATGTGAACTGAGACATGTTAATGAAGAGCTGGTTTTAGCGATGATATAGGTCAATGGAACATTATGAGTAACTGTAGGTGGAAGAAACCTTATCGAGATAAGATTTTCTTACACAAATGAAACTTTAATCTTTGAACTTAAAAAGGCTGAGTCATAGGTTTGGAAAACAATTATAATATTTCAGCAAAACTTGTGTTGTGCTAAAATAACTATAAGGCCTCTCATTTGGTAAGTCTTGCATTTATATAATTACATTTGCTATGAGGGCTTGCCGAATACCTTCGTACATATGGTTGCTCAAATATGTAAATTTAGACTACGAAGCAGAAGACCTAATGTATAAATATTTCTACGTGTCCGGTTATGGAGACGAAGAAGATGGCGACAACTAAGTCCTAACCCTAGTCGATTGTTTGTGGCAAACTCATGGAGGCCCCTTCCCTTTGGTTTATTTATATTTCGTTGTTGTTTATTCACTGAACTCATTGGCCCATCAGCCTGTTTTGTAAAAACTTGACCCTAAGACTTATTTGTGCTGTTCCTATAATATTAAGTACTCTTTTACTTATATGCATGTATAGATATGATATTCACCGATAATTGTATTACATGAACTAGCTTGGTATACATATAGTCTGGATGTAAATCCAGGGCCCGACATGAAGTTATGAAATTCCGATGAAGCCACTAGCAAGTTGCAACTTCAACGAAGAAAATTAGTTCTTGGGTATTGTGAATTTCTGAACTATGATAATTGTAGGAGCTGAGTTTTTGAGTTTTAACAGTCGAGAGCACCCAAACTCTAAGTTAGTGCAATGAGGTACTGGAGAACTTTGGACGTTACAAAGAGGAAATATTCATTTTAAAAATTCAGATTTCCCATATCTTTTCTGTAAGAATACAAAACCAGGATACACTCAATGTCACATGTTCCCCGAAAGGGAATTTACAAGTTGACTTTGCTGATGATACAAAGCTTCTGCTGCCTAGATGTATGATTTCTACTCAAAATGGTTACTAACAAGTTTGGTTGCCTATGTATCAAAAAAATGTACTGTTCACAAGTTTGTTATCAAGACCTAAGCTGGGTGGTTCGGTAACCACAACTACAATCCTCTAGTCGGACCATCCCAGATGTTAGTTCATGAGATTGACCTAGAAATACAAGTTCTTTACTTTCACTGGTGCTGCACCATGCCCTTTCATTTCATGATCAAATGCTCCTTTCAGGAAGATCTTGTTCAGGAAACACGATTGTTTTGAGAAACTCATAGGATGTAAAAAATATAGCCCCTTGAGATATATACATAGCCAACCTTGGAGTTAAACCCCTGGGAACAAAGATGTTGCTTGATAATTTTCATGCTTTCAATAAGAATAGACAAGAATGAACAAGAAATTAAATTCAATAACATGGTAAGTCTGTGGTATGGTGTATAAACGTTTGTACCTGTAAAGACCCCGCAACCCTTCTTGCTGAAAAATTTCTTTGAGTGCATGACGAACCCCTTCATACTTCCTAACGGGTCTGAGTGCCTAATACGCATGAAAAGTATTCAGTATTAGTTCTGCTGCAGCCATTAGTTTACTTCTGAATGTAAACAAGTGCTTAAAACTAAAAAAGAATAAGGCCAAAGCGTGAATTTCTGTCATCTTAACGACTTAATCAGTTAAACTAGATTAAAATAACCAGTTGAAGTACACCAAAATCATAATTGGAAGTTACTCGTTACTGATATATACTAACTGGGGATGTGGCATAAGCATGTGTTACATTACCTGTAACTGTACTCGTGTCTTCACAACATCGAATGGAGTTGTAAACAGAGCAGCAGTTGACCCAGCAAAACCTCCACAAAAAAGCTGTAATGCAAAACACAAATCAATTAGTTTAATTGACCCACCAGCACTTCATACTAAAAATTAGCAATAGCCAATACGTAATTGAATCAAGCTCAGCCAAATAAGATGGAATCTTGTTGGTTCAGCTCAACCCATTTTGAAAACTGAGCAAGTCCAAAGACAGGAAGTGGAATCACCCGCTCATACCTAGGTCTACCAAACTTGAGTTGAATTTGTTAAGGGTAGTAGTGTAATAGTCATGTAAATGTTAGGGGTAATTATGTAATTGTAGTCTAGTCTAGGGTTTCTCTTTGTACACTATATATTGCCCCCTTTGACTCTTGCAATAGAACCAAGAATTCAGGCCCTCGTTCCTCTCCTCTCCCAAAATCTAACATGGTATTAGAGCCTAGATCCAAACTCTAGTCTCCATCATGTTCCACCGCTGCAGCCCCAAGGGGAGCAATCTCCACTCCCGAGTTAGCATCCAATCTTGTTTTTATCTTAAGTAGTTCCTTAATATCAAGTAGCAGCAGTAGCAACTCCCAAAAGCAGCATCTCTTCTTTATCATGCAGCGGCAGCTGCGCCGCCTCCTTCTCCGCCTGCCAGGTGGATGTGCCATCAGTAGCCACGGCCACATCCACCAGGTCGCCCATTGCTCGACCTCAAGCTCGGACGTCTCTTGAAGGACCTACACCGTCGGACTCCTCGTGCCTCCGAGCACCGGCAACCGTGACAATGCGGCCACACCCTCTTCCGCTGCCGGCCTCTTGTCTTTCAGGTCCTCATCGCCTAGCCTCCTCCAGATCTGGCCTCAAGATTGGCCAGCACCAAGTCGTCGCCGCAGTCCTCACCTCTTCCCCACTCGCCTCCAAGCGGTCCGTCTCCTCGCGTCGACCGGATCCGGAGCAGAGAAGGCCCGAGGTCGCCGGCCTCACCTCTTCAAGGCCACCGCGCGGCATCGACGTCTCCGCCGTCGCGAGCAAAGGCACCACCGCGTCTCCATCGAAGCTCCCCTCTCCTCCGGATTCGCACCGCCTCATCTCCTCCCGGCCGTCGCCGCCATGCCTCCCCTGCCTTGCTCCCAGATCCGCGTAGCACCAGCTCCTCCCAGATCGCACCGCCTCGGCTCCTCCCGGACATAGCTGCCTCGGCTCCCCTGCCCTGCTCCCAGATCTGTGCTACCTCTACTCCGACAAAGGAGTTCCGCCTCGGCTCCCCTGCTAGTGCTCTGCTTCAACGCCAAGCTCTGCTGCTCAGCTTCCACATCGATCTCCAGATGTCTTGGTGCTCTACTTCAACGACAAGATCTGCTGCTCTACTTCCACATCGACCTCGAGACGTGAAGCTCTGTTGATGCCTTGCTGATCAGCTCTGTTGGATCCGGAGCAGAGAAGGCCCGATGTCGCCAGGCCTGGATTCGAGCGTTGCTCATCATCACCGGATTGAGCTCGGATTCGTCGCCGTCGGTCCCTAGCTTGCTAGCTCCGAGGTCGCCTTCGTCATCTTCGTGCTCCGCCTTCGTCGTTGGCCATCGTCGACCACTATTCATCTTAGCGGTGGTGGGAAGCAGCAGCCGACCATCATCTTCCTCGATTTTGAGCTCCATTGTCATTGTCAGCCTCTTCGTCGTTGTCGACCTCATCACTTGCCATCGCCGGATCCTTCTGCTCTAATCTCATGGAAATCCTTTGCCACCACCAGACCACCACGAAGTGTTGGTGGTGCCCTGCAGGTGGCTCCTCCTGAGCACGTCATTGTCGCCGACCGGGAGCCCTTTAGCTCATCTTCATCCTTGCCAACCATCTCCACCATCCTTGGCTATTGTGTGCTGTGAGCTGCGGCAAGTCGTTGCTTGCTGTTTGGAGATGTGTGATCACTATTGCTACTAGTATCTAAGTCTATTGTCCTTTGATTTCCATTGAGCCCATCCAAGTCTGCTGCATCTCTCTTTGAGTTCGTCGAAGTCGTGCCAATTTAATAGTTCATCATATCCTTTGTCGATTAGTCGATTGCTTTTCCTTTTCAGATTGCCGCAGCCCGTCCATTGGATCGAGTGCGGTCACCCTATCATCGTTGTTGTGTGACTTTGGCCTCATGGTCCTCTCTTGTAGCCATCTTGCTACACATCTTCGCATCATTGCAACTCTTGACCAATGGCCTTCTTTGTCGTCGTCATCAACTGTTTATTCGTCTTTGTTTTCGTCGGGCGCCAGATTCGACACCGTCACCTCACGTCTTGGGTGAGCGGATCTGGTCCGTCGTCTTTGCCTTCGTCGAGCGCCAGATTCGATATCGTCACCTCACTTCTTGGGTGGACAGATCTGGTTCACGTCTTCATCTCTATCTCTATCTCTCTCTTCATTGGCTTGATTTGACATATCTCTATTCCTGTCGGTTTCAACATCTCCAAATCAAGACATTCGTGTGTGAAGAGCCAAAGGACAATTTTTGTTCAAGAGCTACATGCTTCGACAACATCTTCAAGCCCGGACTTCGGATTTATCTTTTATTTTAGTGTTGTCCTCTTCAAACTCAATGCTATTGCATACGTATTGAGTTTGAATGGGGGTGTTAAGGGTACTAGTGTAATAGTCATGCAAATGTAAGAGATAGTTATGTAATTGTAGTCTAGTCTAGGGTTTCTCTTGTACACTATATATTGTTCCTTAGGCTCTTGCAATAGAACCAAGAATTCAGATAGTGGTAGTCATATAAGTGTTAGGGGTAGTTATGTAATTGTAGTCTAGTCTAGAATTTCTCTTGTACACTAGATATTGCTCCTTGGGCTCTTACAATAAAACCAAGAATTCAGCCCTCATTCCTCTTTTCTCCCAAAATCTAACATTATTTAAAGTATAAAGTACGATGTTCAAATTTGTGTATATGTTGAAGACCATTGTGGAAACTACAAGAAAATTTTCTACTGATGCAATTTACTGTAACTACAATCAATTGGGTTGTAACATTACTATAAACAAGAAAACGGTGAGGACAACAGTGAATAGTGTTATGCAGTGCTGATCAGAGCAAGAGATAAAAGAATAAAAAGAGAGAGCATTGAATGGCTGCAAATAATCAAGGCTTAGGGTTACTAAGTCCAACTTTTTTTATTTTCAATCAAAATTCAACCATCTGACTAGAAAAATAAATCAGTGTATAATTATATGAACGAAGGACAGACAGACATGAAGCGTATATATACTGTATGTTAGTGTGTATACATGTTGCTGTAATTGTTCTCTAGAATAGGGGGTTTCTTGTATATTTCCTTTGTGTATACCTTGCCCTATTGGGCCTCAATGCAAAGCAAGTTGGGTCATTTGAATATGGTATCAGAGCCCATGGCTCCCGACACCAAAGCCTAGCCATCTTCACTGTCGCCGGCGACGAGATGCCAGCGACTCCTCCAGATCCGCCGTCCTTTCCTCCAGGGCTGCCGCCGCCCTCTCCTCCTTGGCCAAGTATCCAGCTTGAATGCTCAGGCTAAGTTGAGAGCTGTGACATCGGTAACTGCTAAGGTCACTTGGCTACAGTGGTTGCTTGCTGATTTTGGTGTTAGAATTCAGGGTCCCACTACCTTGATGTCGGATAGCATAGGTGCGATCAGCATTGCGCGTGATCCAGTGAAGCAAGAGCTCACCAAACACATTGGTGTCGATGCTTCTTACACACGCTCTCAATTGAGTGTCATCTCACTCCAGTATGTGCCCTCGAATCTTTAGCTTGCCGACTTCTTCACCAAGCCGCAGACCCAAGCGAAACATGCTTTCTATCTCTCCAAACTCAATGTTTTCAGACCCACCATGAGTTTGAGAAGGGGGGGGGCGCTTTGTGTAGCAAGTTGGCTCATTTGAACACTGTTTCAATACGAACTGCAGTTATGCTAAGCCAAAAATGACTGAGCCAGTTTGAACTAAAACTTGGAAGTTATTCAGTTAAACTAGCAAGATGACTCAGGCTTGATTTGACTTTTTTGTATTTGAGATCAGGTCAAACTATAAATGGGCCGACCCCAAGCTGCTAGCAGGTTTTAATTTTTTTCTTGCAGCAGTAGCATACAATACAGTATAGATACACTAACGAGTAGATCCATGGGCAAGTATTAGTTCATACATACAAGTATACAACATATTGGTAACATAACATCCTGCGAAGCATGTTAAATATTCTGAAAGTTATTGACGGAGTTTTAGTTAAATTCTGACTGATTAAACCAAAGTTTATGATAAGTGGCCAATGAGTACTACTTCAATTCTGACTAATGATAACATAGAAAATAAGATGGTTTAACAAGGTTCAGGAAACTAACTGTCTGGCCAGAATCGAGTTTAGCATTAGCAGGTGCTGACTTCAACAGAAATTGCTTCAGACTCTCATAGGCATAAAACTGTAAATTCAAAAAAGAGGTCATCATGTTCTGTAAACACCAAAAACAAACTGCGAAAGCAGCTTTAAAATTAAACTTTGGGGCAGCTCTAAAATTAAACTTTGGGGCTTGAGTGTAATTGTTTGAATTGAACACTGAAATACCTTTACAACAGAATGTGGGATATTTCTGCAAAGAACAGCACCCCATCCAGCATATAATGAAGCAATGCCACCCCTTTGAAGACATCCTACTAAAGCATTCCTGATGGCATGAAACTCTTATTAGAGAATGGAGAAGAGTATGGTAAACTGAGAGCAATGGTGGTAAATAATTTCTACGAGCGACATAAAAGCAGGTTATTGTCAGGATGCAGAACTTGGGGTGATAAATTGGTAGGTTTCTGTTAATCCCTTGTTATTTATTAGCACAGAAAAAGAAGCTTTTAAAATAAAGCTATAAATGAATGAACAACCCAAAAAGAGACAATAAAAAATAAATACCAGCAATTCTGATACTGTGAACCCACTTGCATCTGCTGTTTTATGCATTCGCTGGGTGTAAAAACAAAGGATGTTGCAATACTAGAACAACCACCAGCAGCGCAATGAGCAATTGAATGATAGTCCTAAAGAGATGTCAATGTAACAACACAGTACAAGATTAAAGTGTGCACTGATGAAACACTAGATAGATATCAGTTGAAAAATGAAACTGAAGTCACCTTTGCCAAAATAGGCAGAAGAGCTCCCTTGACTATTTCGTAAGTTAAGGTATAAATTGCTGAAATTGGTGCGGAACAAGCAATTTTGCTAGCAAGCCCTCCATAAAGTCCTAAAACACCTGTAGAAGAAATTTGTCAAGCATTAAAAAGTCTAGTAAATAATATTTCTCAACAGGCAACAGTACAATGAAATAAGAATAAGTTTATGGAAACTGCTAATATTGCGGTTTATGTGTATAAATTCCATCCAAAACATTACCTCTCTCAACAAGGGTGCGCCGTAGTATGTGGTAGAATGAACTTTGTCCAGAACTGTTAGCCTGAATAATGGTTTTCACTGTATCAACTGGATGCAGAAAAACACTGACTACTGTACCAGCTAATGCTCCTGCCACAGCATGCCTGTTCACAGTAACAGCACCATGAAATCGATGCTGAAAGGATGATTCAACCGGTGAACACTTGTTTACAGAATGCTGCTGAGACATGTCTTCCCCATAAGTATATTGATCTGCATTTGCTGAATTAACAACAATAACATCACTCACCAGACAAGATGTGCATGTTGAGTCTTCAAGCTGAACATGTTCACATGTGTTACTGGAAATCTTATTTCCTGGCATTATCGTTGCCTCTTTGTCAATCGCCATTTGCTGAAATGAGCAAACTGAAGAATCATAATATTCTCGAAAAATCTCTACATTGGATTGAGTATCATGTAGAGAAGTTTCACAAGCATGTGTGATATTAGCCTCTTCACTTGAGCTAGTACACAGCTCAGCTGGAATGTTTCTTGTTTGACTGAAATAGTTATCATCCCTTCCGAAGCACTGATCCTCCTTAGTGTCCGTATTGCTGGAAGCAGTATAAGCTTCCATCTTTTCGGTTTGCATGGGATATATATTCCGATGTTGCAAATAGTGCTTGTTCCCAAGTCTATTGGTGGCATGCACATGTCCCCATGTGGAAGAAGCACCAACCACGCTGCTGCATGATGTGAGCATTAGCATCTTCTTCACCGAACTAAGATCTTCAAAAATTGATTTTGGTGTTGATAAAGAGGTTTGAGAGCTGAGACCAGTTGAGCTTTCATCACAGCAAGATGTCAATGTGTGTCCTTTTTGGTCCCTGCTAAAGCACACAGGGTCTTCCTTATGCGAAATCTCATGGCTCACAGATCTTTGAGTTGCGCCAGACGATTCTGGCTGGCCAACAAGATTCCAGATCCTTGTCAATGCTGATACTAACTGGGGAGTGGTTAATCTTCTATCAGTACATCTGCTGCCTGATTCAGTACTTTGCTTTGATTGATGGGTGGCATCACGATCTTTAGTAAGAAATGTACCAGGCTCAAATAACTGGTGCTCATCTAATGGAAGCCAGTGATAATTGATTGTTGACTTTCCAGCTTTTGGAGCTCCATGTTTCGAGCTCATTTTTTACAAGCTCACAACAAGGAAGTGGATCGGGCGTCTTGCAGGGGGGGGGGTCAACCAATCAATTGATTGAGATCTGCAAGAGCCAAGAAACGAATAGAGGAAATTTAGCATAGCGGCCAAATACAATCATCCGACTAGCAAAGATCTTTGTGTGTGAAATACTAAGCATAGCAGCTAAAGAACACATTGCAGTACCCACTTTGAGGAAAGAATGAATAGCATCGGTGTTGCCGACAAACCTGAATTTTTCTTTCCCTGTCGTGAGTTGTGCAAGGTACCATCAAACAGGTAAGAATTAGGGGTGCAAACGGAGCGAATACGGATGGGTATCGCTAATCCCGTATCCTTTTCCATATTTTTATTCTCGGATTCGGAGTCGGGCACGGACAGTGCTGGATACGAATACGAATGCGGATAGTCTCGGTCACGAATACGGAGCGAATACATGCCGAACCGAATACGGATTGTCTCGGTCACGAATACTTACTCGGATATTGCGTGAAAACAGAAACCATATATGTCGCACAAATAAAGATCAATCAACCATACTACATGTCCAAAATACAACTACATTAGTAGTTTAACAAGCAAATTTAAATACATCACACGATAATAAAGGCTAGTTAAGCAAGTAGTAACTAGCAAGTACATAAAACGGGCTAGTTAAGCAAGTAGTAACTACTAACTAGAAAGTAGCAAGTCACAACTCTCACACCTCACACGGTCCAAAATTCAACTAGCCATAGCCAAGTACATCACTATGCAGAATATTTCTTCAGCACCGAAATCATGCAAAGTAACGGTGGATCCACCAGCTACCTTATATGCTCCCATCTATTACGTAATTGGCAATTATTCAAAGCTATAAGCATGTTCAGATGGCGATAAGACAAATCAAGATTAACATTTCAAGTTTCCAAATCTGCAAGTGGATCTACCCTTGCACTAGAATTTACAAGCATGGTTGATAAATGTAGCAAGGAGGGGTTCAATGTGGGCACCTACAACCACAAATGTGTGCACGGGTCAGACATAAAATGTAAAAAAGACGTTGGTACAATTCCAGTTTGAATTATGAACTTAAATTTTAATAGTTTGTAGGTGGCATGTGAAGCCAGTTAGCACAATGCTAGACATAAATAAACGGGAGGGTTCAATCTCCAACAAGTAGCAAGTATCCTACTTGAGCTCATTATCTAAATCGGGTGCCCATACTTCAACAGAAATAGGCATGGAGAGACAAAATAAGCCAAAAGCACGGTTAAATCAAGAGTCTCTCCCAAGAAACACTCTTAACTAGCACAAGCAAAACGACATCTCTCACCTCACACACCACTGGGAAGCGAAATCAGCAAGCAAAGATAAAATAAAACTAGCCCCAAGACCCAAAACGAAGAAAAAGGAACACAAACACAGCACTACAACTACATCAGAGGGTTTGTAACGGAAAACACTAGAACAAAGACAACATCATCTCGTTACACTCGACGGCCAGCTCAAGCTCACAACACAAACACAGACTTTACATCAGTTAGTTTTGGTAGTTCAGCATGATTAGCTGTTTGAGCACGCATGATCTAAAGTTGTACCCTGTAGGAGCTTCGCAACGTAACTGCACTGCTCCAATCCCTTTCTGTCAGCGATGTCAATAAGATACTATCGTTGTACTTGGTTTGCCACTTTGCCTTCACAAACGAAGGAATAGATGTGCAAGAGGACATCTTGCCCTTTTCAGATGCGGCAACAGATCGATCGCCAGCTGAGTAAATCGCATCACACCTTAGCCTTGATGTTTCTCACACCATACTACTAATACCTAACTAGGTAGGTTGAGCCCAATCATTGAAAACATCATGTACTTTATAGGCCAATGTGTACCTATGCAGGCAACGCAATCCAGTCAAATTCAGCATAGAAACTGTTTCTTTTCCCCATTTGCTTAGACCCAATTCTTGACCCCCTCGTATAGGCAAGCAATCCAACAGTTCATCAATTCTACTATGATGTTCTAATTGCGCTTAATTTAACATACCACATCAATAATTATTGGTTCTGTCTAAATTAAGATAAGATGATGTAAAGTTTCCTCCTCGATCAGGGATTGCCATTTCCAATTGTGCCTAATTGAACACACGCAGCAGGTCAAGAATTGAACTAAATAACTGGAGCAATTAAGTAAACGAGGCTCACCGCGAGCTCGCTGGTGTTGAGGAGGTCGTCGACGGAGTCGCGGCGCGTGGTGAGGAGCACGGAGGTGAACTGGCTGGCGGCGCCGATGAGCAGCGCGACGACGATGAACCTGCGGAAGCGGTGGCTGATGACCTTGAGCTGCTTGCGGATGTCGAGGTACTCCCGGAGCACGCGCTCCACCCTGTCCTCCCCTCCTCGATCTCGACGAGCAGCAAGCCGGCGAAGTCCTCGAGCCTGAGCCCCTGGAGGTGGCAGATGAGGCGGAAGAGGACGCAGGTGAGGAGGTAGATGGCGCTGCGAGGGAGGGGAGGCAGCGGCGGCGGCGAGGGAGGAGGGACGAGGCGGCGGCGGGGGAGGAGGGACGAGGCGGCGGCGGGGAGGAGGGACGAGGCGGCGGGGGGGGGCCGCGGGTGGGGGGAGAGGCAGAGATGAGGATTGAGGAGGGAGGGGAGGGGAGGCGGCGGTGAGGGTTAGGGCTGGCCACAGGGATGGGATTGGGAAGAAGATCTGGCCGTCTGCTCGAGTGCTCGGTGCTCGCGTCTAGAGCTGGCCAGACGGCCGTGCCTGTCGGGGCGGTCCGAGGGACGGCACGTTCATATTGTTTTATGGATCGTATTGACCCAACACGATGGCTTGTGCTGTGTTTGAACTATTATCTTAGCACGGTGGCCGGTTCGGTACAATACAAACAGTATTAGATCGTGCCAAACACTGCACGAGCTCGGCAGCCCGGCATGGCCCGCTATGCATGAACTGATGAACATCAGCTTAGAGCTTCAGAAGACAGAGAAACAAGCATATAATCATTTCATCTAAAATTATATCTAAGATAAAAAAAAATATGCAATCATCATAATCAATCACAGATTCATAGTTCACACCATTTATTCACAGTTCACACTGTCACAGTATCACATTCACACCATTCATTTACAGCACAAAATATGTGATCATCACAATCAATCAAGAACCGGAGGAGGAGGGGAGGGGAGGCAGCGCGGAGGGAGAGGGAGAGCCAAAGTCCGGAGTGGAAGAGGGGGAGGGGAGGAGGCGGTGCGGGCGAAGGGGCGCGGAGGAAGAGGGAGGGCAGGAGGGGACGAGGGGGAGGGGAGGCGACACGACGCGGGCCGGTGCTAAGGGAAGAGGTGGTAGAACCGTAGAGGAGCCGCCAGCATGGAGGGCGGAGTGGAGGGCGCCGCCGACATGGAAGGCGAAGAGTTGGTGAAGGCGGAGCGCTGTGTGTGGGTTGTCGCCAAAGCCGCCATGGCGCCCATCGGCGAAGTCTTGCCCAGACGCGGCAGCGAGAGGGAGAGTGGGAGTGGGAGTGGGAGACTGGGAGGGAGACAAAAGGGCAGGCGGCGAGGTGGGAGAAAAGAGGAGTCGCGCAGCAGAGTAAGTAGGCCGCGGGCAGTAAGGGATGGGCAGCCGAGCGGCCCTCGGGGCCTAACGGGCTGACCTTGGCCTAGCGGGCCAAACGGGCTTGTGCCGGCCCGACACGGCACAAACGGCCGACGGGCCGTGCCTGGGCCACCTCCCGGCACTTGGGTCGGCGCGACACGGCCCATTTAATAGTCAGGCCAGGATGGGCCATGCCTAGATGGACCGGGCCGGGCCACCCATTTGGCCAGCACTACTCACGTCACGCGATCACGGATTTGGTGTATTACGTGTGTAGGTCGTGGCATTTTCCCAGATAGTAATCTGATAGCATTTCGGATAGCTCCGATTTATTTCCGGATAGCTCCGAAACAGTCGGATATCTTCTTCCCGAATCCGTTTGTATCCGATAAAAAGTATCAAGATGATTCGGGGAGGAAATATTCAACGGTTTCGGAGCTATCCGAAAATTTATTTCTCGGATAGCTCTGAAACCGTCGGATATCTCCTTCCCAAATTCGTTTTCGTATCCAACAAAGAGTATTCGAATCCGAATCCGAACAAAATATCCGGATATCTGAATTTATTCGATAGGTCGGATGATCGGGAACTATCCGCTTCGTTTGCACCCCTAGGTAAGATTGCCATAAGCGGCACTAACTGACCGACACCTACCTTGTGTATTAGACGCATTGGGAGTTTTGGCCAGCACCATGAGTGGCAAGCTCCAAATCCAAAGCACCCCATTCCAGACATTTCGTCGAACCAGGGGTGAACCTAACGTGGGGCATGGTGGTTCAACTGAACCCCCAAAAAATTTGGAAAATATACCGCTATTAGTACTCCATCATACAACAAATTGCATGGATTGGAGTATCCAGGGGGTGGAGCTAACATGGGGCATGAGGGGTCAGCTGAACCCCCAATTTTTTTAGAAAATATACCGTTATTAATACTCCACCATGCAATAAACTACCAAAACTGCATGGATTGGAGTATCCATCCCAGGAAGAAATATTTGGATGAGATTGATCACAGAAAATAAAAAGATACCCCAAGAGGATGTTGACGGGGATCTCCAGCTAGAGCTCACGGGCCGGCCGCTAGAGAAGGGGGAAGGGGCTAGATCTAGGAAACGGTGGAAACGAAGGAAGGGGAGGAGAAGAGGATGAGAAGAACTCACAGCGTCGCCTGCCAGAGAAGGGGTACCGGATCTAGAGATGGTGGAAATGAAGAGAAGAGGCTAAGAACGTATCGGTTGCGCTCGATCTAGCGAACGGTGGAAGCTGGAAACGAAGAGAGGAGGTCGGTCGCCATATTTTGGGGGGAGGGGCGCCATTGCATGATGTGGAGACTACGTGATGTGGTAGAAGGCGAGGAACGATGTGGACTGTGGAGACCGCATGAGGTGAATCAGTACAAGAAAGACGTGATAGGGTAGAAAAGGAATCGCACCCTCTGACAGCCATTAGCAAGGCTGATAGTTGGATAAAAAAGAAACGCACCATGTTCATCTTAGCACCATTGAAAACATTGTACAACAATAAATACTGCTTTACTTTACTATAGCTATCACTGTGGCGATTCAATCTCGTCCATTGATCTTTTGATCCAACGGATGGAAATAGGTTAATGGCATGGTACTATTCCTCTTTGCCATTGCAGTTGCAATGTCAGATGATGTGATTCCAACAGAAAAATATTCTCCTTCTTAAACGGGATAATGACTGGTCATTAATCGTTAAAAAATAGTTGGATTTTCTATACACTTGCTCTTATTATAACCATATCCATCCTAGCGTAAGTCACAACAACCTCATTCTCCACCTCTCCACCACCTCCCTACTACTGCATATGTCATCCCCACCACCTGCCACCTCCTCAAGACCTAACTTGCTACTCACAATCATCCCCCTCTCCTAAACATCGTCAGCCATCCTCCTATGTACCCACGACCAGTGGCATCATCGCCGCCTTATCGCCTAATGTTAATCCATCACTGCTCTCCTCCCTATATAGTTGGGGATTTCGGTGAAGCCAAAACCTAAATTGGTGAATTCGAACTCTAACCTTATCATGGTCATCGGAAAAGTCAAAGACCTCTCAGCCAGAGCACAGATTGTGGGTGCAAATCAAATGATGAGAAAATCGACTAATTTCTTTAAATTTTTAGTTGAGTATTATGTAGCAATTCCGCTTAAATTATCGAATGATGAGTAACAATTTTTTTTATCAAATAGAGTAACATCTCACCCTACAATTCCATCTATATACTTCTTTGGGTAGCAACTCATAAAACTATATATAAAAAATATTTATCCTCACTACTCTACAAAGATAAACAAACATCATATAGTTAATTAGTTAGATAATTATGTTTCTGTCTTGTTTAACTATATATTAGGGTCTAGCACATAAGTTTATGAAAACACACATAAGCACACATTTGGATATAGCAATATCAAAATCCTTGTACCACTGCATTAAGAGCCTGAGATACGAATACACATATTATATATCTGTTCTATGCTTTCTTTCCAAAATTGCAGATATGAGGTTTTGACAATTAATTAAGGTAAATGATATTTCTCAAATTGTTTTGTACATAGTGTGTGCTAATTTCTCTTCTTAGCTCTATTTGTGTTTAATCAGTTCCATTACACAATTTCTAGGTACTACTGTAGTTTTATTTTTAACTTTTTGTTATGGAAAATGATAGCATGTACCATACCATGTTAATGATATTTCCTGCAATGTGTATGCACCCATCAAGTTTCTCAAGGATCAAAAGAGAGATAATTTCACAACAAGATTCTAGATTATCCAATTTAAAAATTCATAAATTCTTAGAAATATCTAAGTGCTTTAGATATTTTCTTTCAATGAATTAGACAATGTCTATTATCATGAATTAATGGTTATAATAGTCTATATATACAAGCAAAATAGCTCATTTCTCATATACGGTTATGCTAAGATAGAGCATAAGAAAAGAGAAGAGTGTGAGAGCTATATATCTATTTTAGTTGTGCTCAAATAAATGTATTGTTTTTTAAATAGGTATGTTAGTTGGACCGTCTAAATACTTAGTGTGCTACTCGCTCTAAGTTCTATTTCAAATGATTCTATGGAATTTTCAAGGTAAAACATTATAATTCTATACTAGTACAAATAAAAACAACAATTTTATGCAAAACTTTTAATGAAAATATCAATTTAGATCATTGTAAATATAATAATAGTCAAATTTTAGACATTTTGATTGCATTTAATTGTAAAATGTGACTTAAAAAGAACGAAAAGAGTATTAACCTATATTCAAAAGATATTATAATATTTTGTTTCGAACCACCATTGATAAAGTTTTGGATCAACCACTGGGAAAATGATAGCATGTACCATACCTTGTTAATGATATTCCCTGCAATGTGTATGCACCCATCAAGTTTCTCAAAGATCGAAAGGGAGATAATTTCACGAGAAGATTCTAGATTATCCAATTTAAAAATTCAGACATTCTTAGAAATATCTAAGTGTTTTAGATATTTTCTTTCAACAAATTAGATTATGTCTATTATCACGAATTAATAGTTATAATAGTCTATATATATGAGCAAAATAACTCATTTCTCATAAGTAGTTATGCTAAGATAGAGCATAAGAAAAGAGAAGAGTGTGAGAGCTAGATATCTATTTTAGTTGTGCTCAAATAAAATATATTGTTTTTTAAAAAATAGGTATGTTAGTTTGGTTTGTCTAAATACTTAGCGTGCTACTCCTCTAAGTTCTATTTCAAAAGACTCTATGAAATTTTCAAGGTAAAACAATATAATTCTATACTAGTATAAATAAAAATAATAATTTTATGATTTTTTTTAATGAAGATATCAATCTTGATCATTGTAAATATACTAATAGTCAAATTTTAGAAATTTTGATTGCACAGATTCTAAAATATCACTTAAAAAGAACGAAAAGAGTATTAACATACGCTCAAAAGATATTATAATATTTTGCTTCGAACCCCGTTGATAAAGTTCTAGATCCACCACTACGTCAAATAACCTACACGCGTAAGACAGGCCCTGAATCTTTAACTTGATAGCTATACTTCCCTAACAGACGTATCATCGAACAACTCTATGCGCGAAGAACGGTGCCTGATTTGATTCGAGCAGACCGAAGGAATGGCTCTCCTATGCACTATCGAGTGCTCTATGTGAGTTTGGGTCGAAAGCTTCTTACCTTGATATGGCTAGGGATGGAGCTCCCGATGGCGGCGGCTTCGCAGGTTGCAGGAGTGAGGGAGCAGAAGGGTAGGTAAGGGTTTGTAACATCCTAAATTTTCAATTTTGGTTAAAAATAAAATTTTATTATTTTCCTTGAGTTTTCTAGAATTTTTAAAAAGATTTTTCCTATTTATGTTGAAGCCAAAATAATTGAATTACAAAATTAAATACCAATGTTAAGTTTGAAATATTTTATTTAAGTCCAAATTGACTCAAGGAATTTCTGTGAATTTCTCCTTAATTTTTGGACCCTATTAGCTATTTTCTAAAACCCTAAATGAGTTATTTTAATTTCTGAAAATGATAATCAAAAGAAAATCCCCAAATTGACTTCGGGCTGAATTCATTCGGCCCATTCCCTACTGTTTCGCGCCACAGCCCAACCTCTCGGCCCGTGCCCCTGCCTCTCCCACCGACGGGTGGACCCCACCAGTCAGCCCCTCCTATTCCTCCAACTGCGGTCGGACGGGTTCCCAATAAGACCGTCTCGGCAAGATCGCCTCATCTCCATCACGATACCGAGACCCACGCCAGAGGTATCGCCTTCCACGACTCATTGAAAGCATCACCACGGCAGCTCGACGAGCATGCCATGCAACCCTCGCTAGCGTGCTACCTGCCCCTGGCTCCTCCTCGCGCGCATCACCCGCTGCCTCGCCATGCCCTGCGCCCCCTTTACCTGCCCTGTCTTTCGGCCATTAACCTCGCCCCATGCCCGAGAGTGGTGCGCCCAAAGACATCGCCGGCACTCTCGGGCGCTCCTCGCCAATTCATCGGCCCAAAACCTATAAAAGGGCACCATGAGCCTCCCTCTACTCCTTTACCTCCCCGACCTCTCCACTGCCTTCTCCTTCCTCCAACTAAGCCCGAGCGCACGGTAAGAACCGAGCTCCACTTTCGGTCATGGCATTGCCTCGTCGCCGCCGGCACTCCAAGGCTCCCTGTGTTCCACCAACCCCGTAACCATATGTTCTAGACCACCATCTCACTTTCCCCTAACTTAATTTGGAATTTCATGCAAGAGCTCGTCGAAGCACCCCCTCTTCCTCAGCTCCGGCCAAATCAACCAATCTCGCCGCCACCTTAGCTCTGGTGAGTCACTCCCCCAATTAATCCCCCTTAGAGCATCTCCTAGCCTCACTGGTCCTTCTCCAACCTTTCTTTTCCTCTCTTGTGGCCCAGGCTAGCCTCTCCACGTGGACGCCATTGCCGCCGCCGCTGTTCCTCGCCACCGGCCATCCTCCGTCAAGCTCCTTCTCCCTGAGACCATCCGGTGAGTTCCTAGTGCCCTAAAGCTGCCCATGCGTGCGCTAATCCGCCCAGTGTGTCGCTGGTTTTGTTGTTGCCATGTTTGGCTGAATGCCACCGCCGCCTAACCTTGTCGCGCCGCCGCCTCCGGTCACCGGAGACCACGCCGCCGGTGCTGGCGGGTTCGCCTGGACCATGCAGTTCCATTTTGACCACCCGGCCGTGCCACCATGCCCCGGTTCACCGACAATTGTCGGAGCAAATCGAGCCCGGGAGCTCCTCTGCACGGTCGAAACCGGACAACTACTGTAGCATTTCAATTAAAACCAAATCACTATCCTAGCGTTAATTGCTGAACAAATTCGGAGTTAATTGTTGATTTGTTCGGCTGACTTGTGGGGTCTTGCACAGAAATCCCATGCACTTTAATACCCCGGTTTCCGTAGCCAAGCAACTTAATGGAGGTCATTTAAATCCTGAGTTTCCACGATGTGCCACCGACGCACGGGCCCAAGGCCATTACTGCACAGGGTTCACCGTGTGGACCAAGTACTGTGCTATGGACCCAGTCCACACGCACTGTTCCGGTGAGCCGTGAGGCTGACGTGTGGGTCCCACCTGTAAGCACATGGTCATTACGCCATTAGTTATGACCAAAATGCGCTTTCCATATTCGAAAAACGTAAAACTCAAGCGTTCAAGAGATAATACGCTTTCCACGTTTTGAAAACATATTTTAGCTGAGAGCCGAGAGTGAATACGCTTTCCTTGTTAGGAAACGTATTTTCCTATTTAATTAGAATTTCTTGGCGAACCAATTTAGATCTTTAATAACTTTTACTAGGAAACTCCAAATGAGTTAATCTTTGTCTCTAAATTTGTATAAAATCAAGATCTACCTATCTATACTATAATTTTTCAATTTGGAGTTCTTTTTTAATCTATTTGAATTTGGCTCCTTTTCTCGTGTATATTTCGACGACTTCGGGGAAACCGATCTTTTTGAAGAATTAGACCCTCAAGCATACGAGCAAGGCAAGTTACATCCTTTGATCATATTTGATCCCAGTATTTCAAATTATTTAAATTTTATTTTAAATTATTATTGCATGCGTATTTCTATTCTCTGTAATTTAAATACATGTTTTTAAATTATAGTTATGCCTAAATCCTTTGTACTGCCAATCTTGATATTGAAATGAACCTACCTTGACACATTAGATGAAAACCTAGTTGATACAATAGTATGAGCTAGAACATATAGAAAAACTTTATGCTTAGTCATGCTTAGACAAAAAATATTGAATTTAGGGAATTTCAACCAAATGTTCAAATATGATTTCATTGAGTTTGCGGTATTGTTTTACCATAGGACTTTTGCAAATGATGTTTGGAAATCAAAACAAAATAAAAATTTGTTTGGACTTGGGCGAAATGAATGTTTGGTAGGTGCAGGTTTATGCACGGGCTCAATCGGGTATGGTTGAGGCCCATGGGTTTTGTCGGAAAGTCGCCCAAGTCAGTTAGGGACCGGTCTTCGAGCCGCATCTTGCTACGCCCCATCGTACTACCACATGTCCTGAATGGGCGGGACTTGGCTAAATAATTTGTATCATTTCACCGTGATTGTGCCATCCGGTTGCATGGGTGTCTTTTATGACCTACTTTTATACATTCCAACATGGCGCAAGAGGGGAATTGATTCGGCGGATGGTTCAATCCAAAAGAGACGAAACCTTAGCGAGGTGGTACTACGGTGGGATGATGCATTGTAAAAGCCTTGTGATAATGACTTAGTCACACACTTTCGCTAGTGTGCCATACGGACATTATAAGTCAATTATCTCTTGTGGATAAAGTTGTACAATCTCTGCAGAGTGTAAAACTATTCGAATAGCCGTGTCCACGTTCATAGACATGCTAGCAAAGCCACTCAAAGTTAGACTTTGATTTTGTTTTCAAAAGACTTCATCAAATGATTTATCCAAATGGGATATTGGGTGGGTAGCCATGCGATAGGATGATATCCTTCACCACTCTTGTGTAAATGTTATCTGATTATAAAACTAAGGATTTAGAAAATGAATTTTAGTTATAGAATATCTGCTTTGGAACTTAGTACAAGTATTTAAAGAAAACATCGCTTAATGCAAAATAAACCTTATAAACCATCCTTTGTTATACCCCCATACATTATAATTTGTTATTGTGTGTAACTTGTAGAGTACATTCATTTGTACTCACCTTGCTTAATAAAATGTTGATCAGGAGAGGACAACTACGAGGAGACTGAGAACGTGGACGACCAAGGGCGGAGATGGGCCTCGGGCCGGTTGGGCAACGGCCCGAGGCCTAGAAAAATAGTAAGTGGATTCTTTACTATGAAAATCTGCATTTTTTTTCATATACAGGGGGCGGCCCGAGGTTTACCACCCGGCCCGAGACGGAGGTGCGCCAGCCCAGCCCCCCGGCCCTGCCTAGCCGAGCGCCTCGCCTCCAACTCTCCTCACGTGCTCGCGACTCCATCCCTCCGCCTCCTCTCCACCAAGGCCGCCTCAGGCCCAGGGGCGGCGCCTCTGCCTCCTCAAACTCACTCGGCTCCACTCCTCTCCCTCCACCCGAAGCACGCAAGGTCCGCCAATTACTCCATGATATATGTCCGCATTGCAATCTTCTACTACCAAAATGAAATTGGTGTACTTGCTTCCCTTCGATCATCACATTCGATTCTTTTGGAAGGAAATTAATGTTTGTGTTCTTGTTGTTGTTGCTATCTCCAAGAGGATTCGAATTGCCCGAGACAACAGACGCCAAGGACATCACGGCTGTCGACAAGCAGGAGCTCAACGAGGCTCTTCAGAGGGAGGTATGTATATATCAATATATGCTTCACAAGTCGATATGTATGAGAATTTTATTTAGTGAAATTATGATGTTTCAGTGCCGCGATTCTACAAACTCTAAATGTTTCAGTATTATTACCAATTTTGCAATCGTTGCTCATTGCTGCCATTTGGTAATATTGAAGTTAGGTGTTAGTGTCACTCCTCCAATTAGCCCAGCCTGTTTGATTTCTCATTTTATTTTTGTTCTTCCTCAGTCGTCTATTGCCAGATATAGTATTCTGAGATTTTCCCATATCCTGTGAAGTGTTCACTTTGGTTGGAAGTACATTCTTCTATTGATAGAATAGACTAAAATGTGTGGACTCGAGACATTGAACATAACACGCGTAAGTCAGCGGACAGAAAATTCTTGAGTATGTACAGTATTACTAATGCTAGAGTTCTAGTTCATCTTGACTTTGGTTTTGCACTAAAGAAGCATGATGCCTTTGCATGTACTGCAAAGGCTATGGTGCTGCGTCAATAGTCTGTATAACTGTTTTATGAGGTGCCGTGGTTGACCTTGTTAGATTCTTGTAGTTGGTAAATCAGATTTTTTTTTTGCTCTTTTTAAAATAAAAGGATCAGAGAAGCAGCCTATATTGTGTGATCATAAGTATTTACTGGCAACATGTCCTGAAAGGAAATGTCTAAGTAAATGATTTGGCAATCTTCTAGACTTATGACTTTGCCTATTATCTCCATACTCATGATCAAGATTTACGTTTTTCTATCTGGTGAAGTCATTGAGTTTTTATACTCATAATACAAACACTAATTCGTCCCAACTTTTGTTTTTGAAAAAGTAAAAAAATAAATAGCAAAGCTTGGTTAATATAAGATTATCGAGTTCAGACATTAAATTGACATGCCAAGATTCAATCTTTGGCTACCTGAGTTTTGGTTTAGTATGGTTCTCATTTCTACATGCAGAAGGTTGTTGCAGAAGAACCTCAAGATTTTAGTTTTCATGACAACTATAACGCGTATTGTCTAAACTCTATTTTCCTATGATCATTTTAGTATTTGAATGTTATTTTCTTGCCTAAAAATCTGCTAAAATCTGGTATCACTTTATTTACTTCCCTCTATTATGTTCAACCTTTTGGAGAAAAGGTTAGAGAGGGCTGCATTAAGCTGCCATTTGTCTTGTTTTGTAATAATTATGTTTCGGCTAATTTAGGCCCTTAGTTTTGGGTCCGAGGCCTTGTGAAATCCTGGCTCCGCCACTGTGGACGACTAGGCTACGCCTCCAGACGATTGCCTGTGGCGAATCGTGTGATCTACTACTACTTCTTTTGCTTCCGTTGTATCTTACTTTTGGACTTAGGCTCTTTTTTGTAATAATTTTGCACTTTGTGAATATATCGCGCTTTATGATTATGTTATCACCTTTGTGAATATATCGCGCTATTGATCATGAGACTAGAGTAGAATATACAGAGGATCCGGGATCCTTTGCTCTCGGGTCCGACAGAATTGATCTCCGCCGCTTCTCCTCTACTTACTTGCGAGAGGAGTGGACTACGGCGTTGTGGGCGCTTGGACTTCCGGGTGGTCCATCTCCATCTGTCTCTCCTCCTGTTCCGAGGGTGCCGCCCACTGCCGTCCGGCCGCAGCCGCAGAAATAATCGGGCACCAGAAAGAACAAGGGGAGAGAACGTTCCTGATCTGGGTGTGAAGAACCCAAACAGAAGGCGTAACAACCGTGATGTTCAGAAAAGGATTGTGCACGGCGCTCGGGGTGCATTGCCTGGGCTCTCTCGTCTGCTCCAAACGTTCCAAGCTTACCTGCTCCTAAAGACATTCAAGAACTTTTTGATGCATTATTGAGGTGACCATATCATATGAATGTGCTTAATTACGTTGGAGAGGAACTTGAGGCCAAGTTTGAGCTCTCCCTTGTACGTGCTGTCCTCGAGCACTATGTTGTAGGGAGCAGGCTTCATCTGTAGGAACTCTCTCTCGCTCCCCTCCCTGATGGTGTCGCCAACATGCACCCTGCGTATATAACGTTCACATCTAGGCTGTCGCATCAGTCACAATATGTCACGTACCGGCCTGGCTTGGTTGGACCTCGTCGTTGGGCACTTGGTGGGCGACTCGGGGACGAGAGCAGCTTCTGCACGAGGAGCCGCTGCCGCTACGGCATGGTCCACCGCGGTGACAAGAGTGGCTGTCGGTGCGGGCACAAGCGGTGGCAAGGCACGAACGGGTGGTTCTAGCGGCTGAACGACGGCCTTCAAGCCGACCGTGAGCTCGTTCATGCGCTCTGCCAGATTCTCCATCTCCAATGTTTGTTTCTTCATGACAGAGATCAACTGGTTCAACATCTCCTTGCACCGGGCTTTGCTCTCCTTCTCAGCGTCAGTCATGGCCACTTCGCAGCACGGAACCATCATGATCAGTGGCTCTGATACCATTTGTTACAATCCCTCTCGGATCAACACGAATGAACACCAATTCACTAGCTTTAGTACCAAATCTAACACAAGATTCAAGTACTTTGGGGATACAATTTGAGGGATTAGAATCAAGGCAGGGAAGATCACTCAAGATAAGGAAGAGGAAGCAGGAGACTTGGAATTAAAGGAAGATAATTGGGGAAGAAGAGCAGTAGCAAGGAGGAAGGAAGAGCCTCGGTTCAGTGTTCTCTTCTTCGATTCCATCTTCCGTTGCTAGCGCATGCTTTTGTAGTTCAGTCTCAATCTCTTACTTGCCATTTGGCCCACGGCCCAACGACGAGGCCCAACCAAGCCAGGCCGGTACGTGACACAATAAATTGTACTTAAACTTTGGAGGGTGAATTTGAGTGTTATATTGAAGTATCAGTTTGTACTTTGTTTCGCCGACCGAACTATCTTCGGAGAACTTGTCGCTTTCCAGAACTTTTTTTATTAATTAACCTTTTTTGAATTTTATTTTAAAGTTAACCTCCGACGTACTTTATTTCCAATTCTAATCCCTTTGGTCACGCCACGGGTGGTGGCGTGACAAAATAACACTGTCACACACCAGGATAAGTCCCAAAATAGCGTTTTTTGTCACGCCACTGGTTGCGACGTGACCAAATAACACTGTCACGCCACTTCCAGTGGTGTGACAAGAGTTTGGCCAGAAATAGGCTAGCGTGATAGTGTTGTTTTGTCACACCACGGGTGGTGGCGTGATCAAAGAGGTCAGAATTGGAAATAAAGTGCGTCGGATGTTATCTTTAAAATAAAATTCAAAAAAGGTTAATTAATATAAAAAAAATCCGCTTTCCATGATCCTCATTGTGACCTTTGCCAACTCTCTGCATTTGGCGGATGATAGTGAGAATCTGAACTTTTCGTTCCACCAAATCTTTTTACCTTTACCTGAATGTGAAATTACAAACCAATGTCAATACTATCAGAAGTTAAAACTCAGGCATTCTATCTAACTTTGCATTCGAGCAAACATAGAGAAACATGGATACATATACGCTGTGTGTTTTTGCTGGTGACTATTTGGTCGCCAAACTGAATGGTCACATAGTGTACTTACAATCCTGCAAGCGAAAACCTCACCGTGAGCCTAATGAGTTATATGAGATTTATCGTTTGTGAACTAGAAACATAATTACAGACCTCAGTGATGGGCATTTTTCAGGCCCTCGGCGCTGATCAACAGAAGTTCCAAAACTCCATCTTTCGTCTCCGTTGGAAAGGGGCTAGAGAACAGAATGCATGTAAGAAGGCAACATATATATTGCATACACTTGGGAGTAACAATGTTGTAGAGCTCTCTCTTAACCTCCTCCTAGAGTAATAGAAATGCATTCAAGTAGGAGAGGAGTTTCAAGAATGCATTACGAGAAACGCCTAGCCGTTAATGCAATGAAACCTTAGTAGCCCCACCGCCCCACGCCTGCTGCTCGCTTTCTTCTCAAAACGCAACGTACTTGGTGTACCATCCCTACAGAAAATACGAGTACTGGACGGGAAGCTGATGGGGGCATGTACCTCACAAAGTGGTCTGTTTGCACCCTGTAGTTCAAGCAAGACGAGCTTCTTTCCTGTAGAATTTCCTTGTTTCAAACCGAGCAACCAGTACTACAACTATAGCATATATAGTTTATGCGGGTATTTGGTCGTTTGCCAATCTGTACCATGTGAAGTGAGACGAGATTGATTTTTCATCGGCAACGATTCAAGCCACAACAGTGACACGCCACACATCAGAATTTGGAATCGTATCATCCTCCGGTATAAACGGAGCGAAACTTCACGCGCAAATCGACAGAACACGTCATCCCGATAGTTTTGGCACGCACGATCCCGCGCGCCTCCTCGCACTCGCCATCCGATTTTTGTTTCGTTTTGCGCGCATGGCCTTCTCCCCGCTGTTCGTGCGATTCGGCAACGCGTTGCCTTCGTCCGCTCGATCACGCGGTGGCGTGCAGCTTTTCCTTCCGCCTCGGTTGCTGGGTGCCCAAGGGCCAATGGCATGCGGCTTCTCCGCCTCGTTTGCTGCACGCCCAAGGGCGTGCCCGGGATACTAGTATCTACTATGTGAAATCGGAGGTACGTCCTACATCGTTTTGTGATGCTGATAAACTTAAGTGGCAAGTTACACTTTTTTCAGCCTCATTTCCCAACTACCTGGTCTGTTTGCCAAAACCTACCACTTTGGGATCAAGAAATGGGCCGTAAATCTACGTCTGGGGAATTGATTATTTAACATTCGCTTAGATGGGTTTTTAAGAATATATTGTCCTTCCTGATGTAATTTTTTATTTACTCTCCACTTAGTTGATTCCTAGATAAAATACCATGTTTACAATATTATATTAATATATGTTTTTTTTTGTTTTGGCTAAGCGAAATGTCCGAATTACCCCTCCAATAGATGATTGTATTCTATACTCCCAGGGCCTCCCACCTTTCCCCCTCCAATTCCAGCTTCTCCCAATGCGCAACTCCACCGCCGCCGCTTCGACCCCTCCAGTCGCCATGTACAGCTCCTACGCCCGCGCCTCGTGGCGGCCAAGCAGCTATGCCAAAGCTCCCCACCTACCCACCCCCTCCTCCTACCCCAACCCTAACCCGCCCCCGCCTATCGCCTCGGCCTCGACACCGACCCCAATCCAAGATCCCAAGGCGTCGCTGTCCCCGTTCGCCAAGGCGGCCGAGCTCGTCAAGCGCTTCCGAGAGCAGGGCTAGGCGCTCATCACCGCGCACCACCCGTGGGCCGAGGTCTTCCACGCGTCGGCCTTCTCCAAGCCGCCCAACCTCGGAGACTTGTATCGTGTGCCATCTGTTATGAACATATTAATCCAGTACAAAAGAACCACATTATCCTATTTGAGAATAGAGATGGTACTATGCCTGGAGAATGATTTGAGCTCCAATTTGTGCAGGTGCTTGATGGTACTCCGGAGGTGGCATTTGAAGAAGCTCTCTGTATGGGTTTTTGAGTATTTTTGGTATTTTAGACCAGGACTTGTGTTTGTGAGTTGTAAACATTTTGTTTGGCTATTTCAATTGAGGAATTGTGTTGTGAGTTGTGTTAGTGACGAGGATCTAATAACCCTCAATTGATTAAATTATTTATATGTAATGTTTATTATGGATAATGGTATCTTTAGCTACCATTAGAGGTACCCCTTTGTCAGGACCCAAAAATGCAATTCTGGACCCTCTGTGTATAATGCACTAGTCTAGGATCACACTAGTGCACACAGTGTCAACATAGATGAATATCATTTCACACAAGATGAATATAAGAATAAACGACTAATTTGAATAATAAATAGCAGTTGTGACCTTATGGTCGAGTTTACAATTATTAAGCCACGCAAGGCTAACACTAAATAAAAAAAAGGGCAGCGAAACAAAAGCAACTCCAGTGGCAACCCATCGACTTGCCACAAGCAACCAGCTAGGATCAATACCTAGCGATCACCATCCTCGTACAGCTCCTCCTCAAAAGCAGATGAAGATTCCTCCACTTCAGCTGAATGATCACTGCAAGAATAATTACTCCGAGTACTCAACAAGTTGTACCACATAATGTAATTATAGATGATGGCTTATTCTAAAGGAAATGGCTTCTATGGTTATTTTGCAATAAAGCAGTATTTGCAATTGAATACAAGTAATAGATTGAAAGCGTAATTCAAAACAAATAAACAATTATAATTTAACAATTGTTTTCACAAAGACACTAAGCCTAATCAATTTCTTTCGCATAGCAGCATAAGTGTCCCCACACAGCTGTCCATTCCCAATTATTTTTATGAAAATCTACCCCTCATGTGAAATCCCTGAGCCTGTCCATGAACGCGGACGCGGCTATTCGAATAGATTTATTAACACTCTGCAGAGGTTGTACACTTTACACACACAATATAACTAGTGTAGCTAGCACCAATCATAACAAAACCTTTTCGAAACTTCACCTTGACGAATGACCCTCCCGATGTGTTTTATCATTGTACCAACTCTACCACAACGCTTTGGTATGACGCACACCGTTGGACCTGAAGATGGCGAACCGCTCATAAATGTGACCCTACCACAGTACACACCTCCACCCTGGTACATAATCTATCCTACATGCCTGAGTAGTCAATGCCAAGATTCCATAGCTTACTAAGTTAGGTCTATCTCATTAGGCATGTGGTTGCACAGTTATGGCCCAGTTCAATGGCATACAAAGTTAAGTCCTTAATTGACCAAGACGAGGCTACCAATTTCTAACTACATTACCAAGATTTTATATTTTTTCAGTCCACAATTCCACCATATCACACAGTTTCATCCACTCGCCTCAATCTAAATCTTTTTCCACCCTGTTGGTTAAGTGCAACACATGCCATCAACGAGTAATAGCATATTGCACACAATTTTACACAAGTTCCATAATCACTTAGTCAAGTTTATATTTGCAACTCAAATGATATCAACGACCTGTTGCATGACTAAGCAGACTATTCGTATCTAACCAACCTATATTGGTGCTATAATAATACCAACTAATTATTAACCAAGCTAGGGAAACAAAAGATCATGGCAATACAATGAGTAAGGTGGATATAATCAAATTGGTGTGTAACTATTCCCAAAACTTTTAAATAAATACTTAAAGTAAAATGCAATAATTTGAATCAAGCTAATTTTGGAAAACTGGGTTCAACATGGTCAAAGGTACAACTTTCCTTGAAACAAGTCTTAGTACTGGTCTTGAGCTTGGTCAACTCCTTCTTCTTCAAAAGCTCTCGAAGTATCCACGTCTACTCGCAAACGAAAGAAAATAACCAAATAAATATAATAACAGAGACATAAGCAAACTCCAAAAATTAAATAAAAATCTCAGAAAGGTATAGCTTGAATTTAGATAGATTTAGAAACTTGAGTGAGTTTAATCGGAGTTCGTATGAGGAAGAATGGGCTTTTGGAAGATTTAAATCTAAGAAAAAGATAAAGGAATTACTATTTTGAATTTTCAGAATTTTCTTTTCTAATGGAAATCTTGAAATATTACATCAGCATGAATTCAGCAACAATTTTGGAATGAAAAGAAAATCCAAAAAATAAGAAACAGAGGCTGACATGTGGGACCCTAGGTCTATGGACCAAGTCTACGGTTCTGGTCTATGGGTCTTTCGCTCACAGGTCCATGGCACTGTAGTTCTGACAGGTGGGGTCCATATGGCAGTGGGTAGGCTCACAGTAGACAAGCTAGGGTTAGGTTTAGGGTTTGGGTACAGGTTTGCCACGTGGCTACCACGCGATGATGACGAGGATGACGCAAAGGCGATGGGGTGACGTGGGGCTGAGGTGGCAGTGAGGTGGCATGCCACGGTGGCTCTACGACGGCGGAGGCTCTAGGCCTAATGAGTTCCGGCGAACGACGACTCTCCGGCAATGATGGAGGTTCGGATTTGGATAAAAGTAACACGGGGAATATGATGACACAGTTGATTCACGTCGGAGATGACCACAGCGATGACAACGAGGAGTTGGGCGGCGGAGCGACTCGGCTTGCGGCGGCGACGGCAACTCAGGGCTTCCTTCGGGGATGTAAGCATGCTCATCACATAGAACACGAGGAGGCGATCTCGTTTCCGACAATGAAGAGGGCGAAGGCTCACCAGCGGCGACACAATCCGGCGAAGAAAGCTTTGGTGGCCGTAGGCTTCTTTGGCTCGATTTGGCGAGAAGGGGACGACGCTAGGACAAACAGGAGAGGAGGATGGGGTGATGATTTTGATGCAGGTGTGGGGGTTTAAATAGGATCGAAGAGGGAGAATCCAGGACAGAGACGGTGGTGGCTTCGTGTGCGAGACGGACATGGCAGCCCTCCAGGTTGAAGACGACATCGACGTGGTGGCACAGATCTGACAGGGCGGGGCCACTCGACAGCGAGAGGAGGAGGGGAAAGGCGGCTAGGCTGCGGCAAAAAGAGAGCTGGGCTTTGGAAGAAATGGGCCAGGGCGAAAGGAAATCGGCCTGAAGGGATTTCTGAGATGTTAAATAAGTTTTGCATTTTAGAAATAACAGTAAATCCAAATGGCAAATTAAAATTAGCAAATGAACTAGAATTTGTTTTAGAAAATCTGGAAAATATTTCCAAGCACAAAGAACTCAAATAAAATAGTTTTGGAATTAGTGGTGTTGAGATTAGTCACTTTAAATTGTTTTGACAATTGAAAGTCTCATTTCAGCTTTATTAATTCAAATAAAATTTGGTGAATTTTTCTATATGACTAAACTACTCAAAAGGTTTTGAAAGTCATAAAATTGGGATGTTACAAATCTCCCCCCTTAAAGAAATCTTGACCCCGAGATTCAGGCTAGATAGAGAAAAGGTTAGGAAACTCGGCTTTTAGCTCTTCTTCACGTTCCCACGTTGCTTCACTTTCTGAGTGATTACTCCACTGAGCTTTGCAAAAATGAACGGTCTTATTTCTAGTCAAACGCTCTGCCACATCCAAAATCTTGACTGACTGTTCTTTGTAAGTGAGATCCTCTTTTAATTCAATTGAATCCAAGGGATTTTGTTCTGTTGGCACACGAAGACACTTTTTTTAACTACGAGACATGCAAGACATCATGTACTCCTGCTAACGACTACGACAATTCAGGCTGGTAAGCAACTTCTCCTCGGCGCTTCACAATCTTGAAACGACCGACATACCTAGGGGCAACTTCTCCTCGGCGCTTCACAATCTTGAAACGACCGACATACCTAGGGGCAAGCTTCCCTTTGGCACGAAACCTCCTAACACCTTTAAGAGGAGTAACTCGAAGATAAACAAAATTCTCTGGTTCAAAGCTGAGATCACGACAACAATTATTAGCATAACTCTTTTGTCTTGACTAAGCTATCTTTAATCTTTCTATGATCATAGACACTTGGTCTTCTGCTTCTTGAATAATATCTGGTCTGAATACTAAATGTTCAGTTATTTTTGTCCAATTCAGAGGGGTTATGCATGCACGACCATACAAAGCATTAAATGGTGACATTTGCAGACTGACTTGATAACTATTGTTGTATGAGAATTCTACATAAGATAAACTCTTATCCCAACTAGTAGCATGAGCTAGAGCACAAGCTCTCAACATGTCCTCCAATACTTGATTTACTCTTTCAGTCTGCCCATCTATCTAAGGGTGATAAGCAGTACTAAAATTTAGATGAGTCCCAAAGCTTCATGCAAACTTTGCCAAAAATGAGAGATGACCTAGGATCCTCGATCTGGCACTATCTTCTTAGGCACACCATGCAAACTGACAATCCTTGATATATACAATTCTGCAAGGCGATCTCCTGAGTAAGTGGTTTTGACTGGCAAGAAATGGGCAACTTTTGTCAAACGATTTACTATTACCCAAATGGAATCGTAACCCGATTGAGTCCTGGGTAAACCGGTGATAAAATGTATTCCAATCTCTTCCTATTTTCACTCTAGGATTTTCAAGGGTTGTAATAGGCCTGCTGGTCTCTGATGTTCTACTTTTACCTTCTGACATACGTCACATAGGGCAACAAACTCTGCGACTTCTCGCTTTATATTTGGCCACTAGAATTTGTTCTGGTTGAATGGTTTTGTCTATAAGAATGTTGAAGCTTGAGGCAAATGATCTGTAATTTGTGGTTTCAGTTACGAGTGATAATTTGTGGATTCACTTTCGTGAAGAGAATTGTTTGTGTAAATGTGGTTTGCGCAAAAAAAAGAATGCTTTTGTTTACATGAACCAACATTTAGTACGAATAGTATCAGGGTTTGCTTTCAAGTGATGACGACAATATAGAACCTGGCTTGCAAGAAATTCACACATTTTTGCTGCACATGCTTCTGGCAAGTCAGTGGTGTTGATACATGAAACAAGAGAAGTTGATCATGTTGACAGTGAGAGCAGAAAATGTACAGGTGCGTATAAGCTCAAACAGAGTACATGGAAAATGGGCGTGGTTGTAACACCCGGGGCCAACAATGAGTCTGGAATGTCACCACACTACACTAGCTACCAATTTCAACATTAATTTATAATAAATTTCAGCAAGCACATAATGAACAAAAACCCATCCACGGGTCACAATCGAAAATATAAAATACAACTAAATTGCATAAGAATCAACATGCTAGATAGCAATACTGAATAAAGAACCTATAGGTAATAAACAATCCATAAATAGTCTAATGAATGAATAAACAGGTTCCAACCAATCACCTAGGATTATTCAATGATTATCAAGTCCTACAAAGAATAAATCATCACATTATATTAAACATTCTCATGGCCATATAATTCAAGTATTTGAAGTGAGTGCAATTATTCCATGTGCGCTATCCCTTCCCATGAGCAATGCTATCACCGACCGCCTAAAACAAGAACAAAGCAAGGGTGAGTCCACGACTCAACAAGTACAAGATACAACAGTAAATACATGAGTTCATTAAACATTTAATTCATTATCATAAATCACATACTCCTCATTATCAATTCTCATCAATATCTTTCTCATGAATGCAAATGTCATGATGCACCTGTTTCAGCTAATACTGGTATAGCGAAGTGTTCACCCATCGGTGACACACTGCCCCCCCCCACCTTCTTGAGGGTGAGGTCCCTACCTCTGTAGGATTTTAACACAGGGCACGCCGAATTAGCCATAATCATGGCAATACTCACCGCCCTGGCCCGTATGCAAGTGAATGATGCAACAGTTCATTTAACAATAATAATCTCACCATGTCATCCCTATGGTAGTTGCATCAATATCACCATTGCATCAAATATCACAATATAACTCTTTTCATTAATATTACCATGGCAAATATTTAACTTAACAACATGTAAATAAATCTCATGGTAAATAAACTAACATAACAACGACCACCACCTGTTGTTCACCATTATACCCAGCACTTGTGTCGGTGATCTAGAACCTATCTTACGTATGATTGTTTGATTCGGGGGGTCTCCTAGATAAGAATCACGCGGAGAATGACACAAGGATTTTATACAGGTTCGAGCCTTCTCCGAAGAGAATAACAACCCTACTCCTGTGTGGCTATATTGAGTATGCTGATTACAATCAAGGGAAAGACTAGGGCTTGTACTCCAGAATGTGTTTGTCTTTTTCTGCCTTCTGATTTCAACCTTATATAACGTATGAAGAGGTGGCAGTTCCTCCGCATTTAAGAGGCGCCCCAACGCTTTGATTGACGAACCGCTTGATGGAAGTTGCGCTAGGGACGTGGCACCCCACGCTGCTAGGCGCTTGTTATCGAGATGTAGTAATTCATGCGGTTACTCACAGAGAGTAACAGCGTATATTAAGTACCCCATGTGTTAAACATGGCGAATAATACTCCCTAACTGATTAAGCCCACAAGTCAGCAAGCCCTATCAATTACAGGGTTATTGAAGCCAGGCTAGTCGAAGCCAACTAAGTCGTAGAAGATCTTACAACCGCTCGATAGTCATAGAAAGGCTTACGACTATACCATGGTCATAAGAAAACTCATGACCATGTAATAATAATTACAGATAAATAAATAAATGAGGATTATTAGATCCTCGTCATCTAGCCCCCAGCTTCAAGTGAAAATAACATACTTGGAAAAGGGAGTCGTAGAAAGTCTTACGACCACAAAGTAGTCGCAGACGGACTTACGACCACAAAGTAGTCATAGAATGATGGTCAAAAGTAAAAGCCTTTTCGATTGGTATTTCATTTTGACCAGAAAAAGACTTGGTCAAGAAGGTAATTTCGCTTGAGGTGTAAAGACAGACTCAGTTTTCTCGAGCAGGCAAATTAAAGAATCTCAATCGACTCTCACAAATCTGTCCATTGGAGCGGTTCCCGAAGAGGTGGCAACTGTTGAGTTCTCACGATCTTTAACTCAATCGTGCGGTTATAAAAACTTATCGCGGGTATGATTCTAGGGTTTTTACTTTTTCCCCTCTGCTTCAACTGTTCCTCGAGCTCTTGCGTTCTCCGCCGTCGACCAAATCACCTCCTTCCTCGAAGCTTTTCCAAATCCAATCCAACCTCATCTAGAGAAAATAGCCAGAGCCGCTTCTAATTGGGAGGAATCGGAGATGGATTCAACCAATATAAAAGTTTTGGTCGCCGCCAAAAAGATTTTGAAGAGAGAATTCGTGAAGTGGATTGAGGCTGCTAAGCAACACTGGCCATCGGGGGAGATTGGTTAGATCCCTGTCTTTCAAGCATACTATGAGTGTGGCCCTCGACTACCCACTCATACCTTCCTTACACTTGTACTCGAGCACTTTGGGGTGGAATTGGTGAACTTTGTTCCCAATTCCATCACAATGTTAAGTGTGTTCGTGTACTTGTGCGAAGCTTACCTTGGGATCCTTCTAGACCTGGAGCTATTCCAATACTACTATGGAATGAGCAGACAGTCTGGAATCATCGGGAACTACGGTTTGAAGCTCGACGACGAGAAGGCCAAAGAGTATATTTTAGATGTTCACCCGGTCATCGTGGTCGGGGTGGAAGAAGAAGTGGTTTTACTGGGGAGACGACAAGTGAAGACATCCTTTCCTTTGTCGGGAAGACTGCCAAGAAGATTTCTTCTTGGGATTTGACTCCCAAGGATCTTGGCCGGATCGCCCCCTATATTCAAGCCATCAAAGACTTAAAGGAAGAGGGGCTCACCGGATGGCACGTGGTGAAGGATTTCATCACGCACCGTATTAGCCCTTTGAAGAAACGAGAACATCCTATGTGGATGTACTGGGGGTTAAGGATTCGACCAGAGATTATGAGAAAGGTAAGTAATCTTTCAACTTAGCTTTATTTTGGTTAATCTCAATCCTAACCACGGAATGTTTTATCTACTTGCATAGATCTCTCACAAACGAAGATTGACATCCGAGTCAAATTCGTTTGTGAAAAAGCTTCACCACCTGACGTGGTGGCTCCTCAAATCCTTGTGGTCGTATCCGTAAAGGAGAAGGAGGAACGCCTAAAGGTAACCAAGGATTGTTTCCTTCTTTAGACCCTCGTAGTCGTAGGAAACAACCATTAAATAATTTTTCTCTTTCTAACCTTTGCAGAAAGTAGGCATGGAAGACTGTTAGAATGACCAAGAGGTCGAACTGATGGTTATTGGCATGGAAGCAGAGTAAGTGAAAGCTCCTCTGGCCAAAAAGCGTCTATTTTAAAAGACCGTCGACAAGCAAGAGGCGGACTCAAGTTTCGATCCGACTAGGCCCTTTGCGAAATTCTTTACAGACATAGTTGCTGCAGAAAAGCCAATGCGATTGAAGCCCGTAAGCACAAAGCCCCAAAGACCAAGGTACCATTCTACTATAATGACAAGACTTTTTCAGTCTTAGATTCTCATGGCTTTGTTAAGCAACTAGAAAAGGAGAACCGAAAAAGCTTTGTATCTTTTGTGAAGGATATCGCTGCGTTGGCAGAGCCTATGGTTGAGGGAGGTGCTGCTTCTGAGGTGGTCAAGACAGGTCTCGACCATCCGGCGAGTCAGGAGGGTCAAGGAGTGGTAGCTCTCGCTCAAGATCCATGACCAGACGTGGTCATGGCAGACCCCATTCCTCTACTCGAATTTCAACCAGACGTAGTCGAAGAGAAAAAGTCGAAGAAATCTTCTTTAAGGAAGGTTTCTTCTGGATTTAAGATCAAGTCTGTAAGACCCGAGAATTAATACTCCCGAATCCTCTGTGCATTTCTGAACTAGTCCTATGATCAGTAGCTAGTTCACACAGTAAACAAATATGGTAACAAAATCATATCACAACTTTATTAATAAATAACAACAGAGTTGATTACAAAGGAGGCTTACGAGCCAACAATAAAGAACACAACGGAAGACGAAGAAGACGTAGTAGAGTCCAGTTAATCTGCCACAGGCAATCGACTGGGGTAGCGGCCTAGTCGTCGAGATCCACACCGATGGTAAAGTTCTTCTCCTCTCAAATTTGTTTATGAAGCAAGTATGAGCACAACCACTGTGCTCGCAAGTTACACCCACAAATAATGTAATGACATGCATACATGGATGTAACAAAGGATGGCTTAATATGGTTGATTTGCATAAAGCAAAGATTTTCTTTAAATACTTGTACTAAGTTCCAAAGCAGTTATTACATAACTAAAATTCATTTTATAAATCAATTTTATAGTCGATAACATTCACACATGAATGGTGAAGGATACCTCCTATCACATGGCTTCCCGCCCAATTCCCATTTGCATAATCCATTTGATGAAGTCTTTTCAAACAAAACCAAAGTCTAACTTTGAGAGGCTTTGCTAGCATGTCCATGACCGTGGACACGGCTATTCAATAGTTTTACACTCTGCAGAGGTTGTACACTTTACCCACATGACATGATTCCTCTAGTTTGTCTTAGATCCGTCAATGCCACCTCTCACTACCGAAGGTAAGAAGTCTAGAGTTCATGACAAGGCTTTTACAATGCGCCCTTCCACATGAAGCCCGGCCTCGCTAAGGTTTCGCCTTTGACTAACCATCCGCAGTTCAGGCCCTCTTGCGCCTGTGGGAATAAAATAGTCACGAAAGACAAAGCCATGAAAGACCACCCACTGATGCATGTGATAAACCGCGATGGAACTCCACAAATTAATCACCAGATCCCACGCCCATTCTCGAGACATGTGGTTGTACGGTGAGGCATAGCCCATTATAGGCATAGCAAAGGAACGCCAGAGACCGGTCCTTAATCGACTTGGGCGATTTTTCAAATAACCCCTGGCCTCAATTCTTCCGGATTGATCCCTGCATAATCTCGCACCCACCAAGCATCCATTTCGCCTGTGTCCAAACCAACTTTACTTTTGCTTTTCAAAATCCTTTTCAAACATCCATGGCACACCAATGCTATGGATACCATTTTAAACAACATTTGATTTTTATCAAATTCCCCAAATCAGGTATTTTGGGTCTAAGCATGGCTAAGCATAATTTTTTCCAAATGATCCTAGTTCATACTATCGTATCAACTAGATTTTATCTAGGGTGACAATGTGTTTGATTCAATTATCAAATTTGGCCATACAAAGGATTTAGGAATATCTATGAATTTAAAACAGGCATTTAAATACTTGATAAAAATAAGCATGCAATAATAATTTAAAACAGAATAATTAATTTGAAATAATGGGATCAATATGATCAAGAGTGTAACTTGCCTTGCTTAATGGATTATTCTCAAACGGCGTTGAAATCCGGTCGTCCGAAGTCGTCGAAATCTATACGCGTAAACGATTCGAATTCTAATAATATTCAAATAAAATCCAAAAAAAATTATAAAATAAATACTACTAGAAAGGTATCGAATTTTTATGAATTTAGGAAGTTGAATCGAAGGAATCGGAGTTCGTATGAGTGAGAACGAAATTCCGGAAGGTTGAATGTTACATGAAATAATAGAATTCCGAAAAATTCACTATTCACAGGAAATTGTGATTTCGGATGACTAGAAATAAAGAAAGAACTTTATGGCCATGGAGAGAAAGTACGATGTAGAACACGTTGAGGCGAACACAATGGTGTCGACGGCTCAGCGAGATAATATTCGATGGCGACGACTCGACGGAGAAGACCTTCACGACTATAACTAACGGCATTGCGGGCAAACGGAGAGGAGTTAGCGGATAAGGTTTGTGGCGATTTGAAGAGGAAACCGTGAGGAACGTAACGCTCGCCTCGGTTGGGGTGGAAAGCGGTCGATCGGTACGGCGGCGGCATTTACGCCAGAAAATAGACCAAATAATTAACGGAAATTAAATAAAATCTAAAAATTATGAAATAAATACTAAAAATAGTAGATGAATTTAGGTGAAGAAATTATCGGATTTGGAGCTTGCATGTGAGAGAACGAATTTTTGGAAGAATAAAATGGACAAGTATGAAGAATGAAGCATGTAACTAATTAATTGCTACTGTAGACTTTCTTCAACCTTCGGCCAACAGAAACGCCATGGAGGAAAAAAAATAAAGAAATGGTGACGGTGGTGTTCCAGAGGCGCAGGGAATGAACGGAGGTGAGCACGGGCATGGCCTCGGCCCAAGGAGCGCATAGGTGCAGTCGGCTTGGCCAGATACGGTTCGAGGCGATGCCTCCAGGTGACCGGCGGCCGACGGGTTGGCATTGGCGCCCCAGACAAACGGAGACGAGATAACGGGTGGAGAAGAATGCAGGGAACACAATGCTCACCTCGGTTGCGTAAATGCGCACCGGAATCACCGGCGGCGAGGACCTTGGCGGCGGCGCGGTTCGGCTCGACGACGGCGACGGGCTCCGGCGGTCTTGGGCTCGGGTGAGTGCAAGCACCGGGTCGGCGGCGCGATGCTGAAGATGTTGGTGTAGTTTGGGTCACGGGAGTCGATTTACGGCGGCGCAATAAGCGGCGGAGGAGCTTGCCAAAGCTTTTCTCCCATGAAATCCGCCAAAAGAAGAGGAAGAGGAGGAACGAGTTGAGGGTTTGGATGAGCGAGGAAGAGGGCTCATGGGCCTTTTTTATAGGCGGAGGGGCCGAGAGGAGATCGGGTCGCATGCCATCACGTTGGTCATGGCGAAAATCCAAAAACGTGTGCGTGATGGAGGGGAAACGCCGAGAGTGGGCGCGGATTGAGGGCGGTTTGAATGCCACAATTTTCGTGAAGAAATGGAGAGGAAATAATGTGTTTTGAAAAGCTTGGTTGCTATTAATGGTCAGCATGCGTCTTCGTGTGTGTCCTTTGGAGAAGAAACGGTTTGGGAAGAAAGAGAAAGCAAAGAGGGAATAAAAGAGTAAAAGGAAGCCTTTAATAACTTCAAAGAAAGATGGAAAGGATGGCAGCACATGCATGAGAAACTTGCACGTTAATTGTGCTTGCCTGGGAGCAATTTGAAGAGGGGTGACCCGACGGGAAGTGGCTACCCGCGTGTAAGAGAAAAATATTTTTAATATTTTTTTCTTCTAATTACTGTTCACTATTTTTTTTCGAGTTACTGTTCACTATTTTCTGCTGATCCGAACAGATTTGTTATTATTATTATTATTATTTTAAATTCGAAATTAACACCGGTTAAGCAAAAGTCCAATTATATTTTTACAACAAAGCAAACAGAGACCAAAAATTCTAGAAAAATTTACAAAAATTCCTAGAATTATTTTGAACTTAATAAAATTATTTCCAACTTAAAGTTAGTTACTAATTTTGCAAATAAATTAATTTGGCTTTAAAATATTTAGGAAAAAGCTTTTAAAAAATCCGTAAAATTTAGAAATTAATTTAATTTTTATTTTTCAGATTTAACCCAAATAAAACTTCAAAAACTTTAATAAAATTTATTTTTGACTTTTAAAACTTCAGAAATTCAAATAAAGCAAATAAACTCTTTCAAATTTCAGAAAATTCAATAAAATGATAACTTTAATAAATATTAAATTGGTAATGTAACTTTGGGCTATTACAAAGTCTAGGAAACGAAGGTATGTAAAAAGAAAAAGTATAAGGATAGTATTTACCTTTTTCTTTCTACAAATTTAACATGTTTTCCTTTCTGTGATCTTAGCCCGAACCCTCCAGCCCCCGAGGATGCTTCTGTCGAGAAGCCCGCTGCCCTTTCTTCTGATGTCGAGGAAATGGTAGTGGGAGTGGCCACTACTATGACCACTATCCCTGTGGTGGGAGAAGCCGTTGCTGCTCAAGCGACAACGACCACGGAGGTGGTCACGGGATCGACCGACGTTCCTCCAGTGGAGGTGGTCGTTCCTGCCAAAGCAACGATAACAATTAAAGTGGTTACGGAGCTAGGGGTAAAGATGGCGAATGATGCGACGGAAGCATCTAGGCGAGGTGGCAGAACTTCCGATCATCGTGCTGGAAAGGAAGTCATTGCGGACGTTCCCTCAGGCTCGCAAAAAACTGCCGACGCTGTCATCACCGAAGGAGAAAAAGAAGAGTACCTTAACTTCTTCTCTGAGTCCTTTGGACCTGTTTCCATTGTGGGATCTTTCGCATTCAGGTCTCGTAACCGAGTTCCTCACCCTAAGGACATTCCTAACATGGGAATATTTTCGATGACGAGCATCTCGAAAAGGTGTAGTGGAACTAAGTTGAGGAGATCGATGAATTGAATGATCCCACAAGGGTATTCTCCATGTTTGCTCGAACAAGCATAAATATAAGCATCTGATGCCAAACATTTACATATGTGGTTTGTTTCTCGCTTCTCATTGTCTTTCTTTATACAGAAAGCTTTGGAACAAATTGTCACTTTTAGTGAATACAACCAACAACTTATACAACTACGATAACAAAAAGCAGAACTCTACGAGCAGGCAGAGAGATGGTAAGCTACCACCATTCGTAATCATTTTTTACTCGACTACTTGTGCAGTTCTCATGTCTATCTTTAACCTTTGCAGGTTTAAGAGTGACAAAAAATCCCTGACTGACGCACTCGACCACAAGAAAGTCGAAACGGAGAGGCTAAGGGATGAAAAACTCGACCTGATGAAGAAACTTCTGGAGGCTAACTTTGCAGCTCTCGATCTACAAAGTGAGATAAACAGTAAGTTCTGAACTTAAGACTGCTTATGGTAATGATCTCATGTTCTTTCTCTAACTCTTATTTCTTTTTAGAAAATGAGGTCGAAATGGGTAGACTCCAAACCGAGGCCAACGAAAAGGCCTTGGTTCTTCACGAACTATCCCGTTTCGCCAAAGAAAAAGACCAAGTGATAAAGTCATGGGCAAAGAAATATGCGAAGAAAGATGCCTCCCATGAAAATGAAATTAAGCAGCTTGATGCTCGACTGACGGGTAAGTAACTCTTTATTGACGACTAGTGTTGCTTACGAGTTGTTTAGGGATATGCTTCTGACTGGTCGTTCCTTGTTTTAGTGCAAGTAGTCGAAATCAAGCAACTCCACGAAGCTTTGACTCGTAGTCAAGAGGAGATGAAGTTATTGAAGATCAACCTTCAAGATAGCATCTCACTTCTAAACAATGTACTCGGTGAGCTTAGTGTTGAGGAAGTTACTCTTCTTAAAGACACCCTAACTGCTCAATCGAGTATTATTGGATAGCAAGTCAAAGCTTTAAGGGAGCTGATCACTACTCTGAAGGCCAACTAGGCTGACTCGATAAGAGAAGCGGTCGAAGGTGCAGTATGTTATGCCTTGGCAAAACTTAAGGCACACGACCGTAATCTCGATCTTCAACCAATCGAGGATGACTTCGACTGCTCCAAAGCAGAAGCAACTCATCTGATCGAAGAGGTAAAGCCAGTCAGCCAGAAGGTCGTGGAGGAGATGCAAATTGGATCTCCTTCATCAGAGTAGATTGTAATAGGAAAACTTATAAAGACAGGTCTTTTGGTTATGAATATATATGCCTGTTTTTTCTTGCAAATTTATCTTGTCGAGTAGTTAGTAACTCATAAGATAATGAATAGAAAAAGAAAATTGAATTTAAGACTAAGAATTGAAGTCATATTAATGGCTTTATCCTAGCCCCCGACTATTTGCTTAGTTTATATAGATAAACTAAGTAAATAGTGTATATAAGGGTTTGCTTAAAAAGAAGTTTTTCCTACTTGTGTTATCGATCTTGGTTGTCATGTTCTGGTCGTAAGAGTTTAGTAACAGATAGACACTAGGAAGTTCCTTCTAGTGGGCAGGACCACGTGTAGAGAGGAAAGACTTCGACTAGTGAAGTTACGTTCTCCGACCATAGTAATCGAATCAAGAGCATCAACACGAGTGGGATAAACTCTTCGGAGTGTCTTAAAAGTTTATTCAACTGTTTCTAGTAAACTTAATTTGTTTGACACTGATAGCAAGAGTTGGAAACAGTACGACGCTACGAAGTTCCTTCTAGTGGGCAGGACCACATGCAGAGAGGAAAGACTTCAACCAGGTGTTGTATCTTTCTCCGACCAGTTTAAACGCATTTGAGGTTACTAAAAGGAGTCAAACAAACTATAAAAGTATACTCTACTTAGAGAATTTTTCAAAAGTAATAAAAAAATAAACTAAGGTAAAAAAGAGCTGGCTTGAGAATGTTCCGACTAGATTTGTTAAACCCAGTCTCTTTGTATTGGTAACAAAAGTTAGGAACAAGGCGACACTAGGAAGTTCCTTCTAGTGGGCAGGACCATATGCGGGGAGGAAATACTTCGACTAGGTGATGTGACCCTTCTTCGACCAGTGTAAAGAAAAACTAAGTGTATAAAAATGATCAGAAGACTATCCATGCACTACTCCAAAGTAAGACGATAAAGAGTGAAGAAACCTAAAACTTTATTGATATAGTAATGAGTTACACATAAAATTTGCATAACTGGTCGATGTTCCAAGAATTGGAGAGAACCTGGCCATCTTCCATTGCCGATCCCCATCAACCCGGTCACAGAATCTCGACCATCGGGTAAGGACCTTCCCACTTGGGGAAATCTTATTCCGATTAGACTGGGATTGAATTGTCTTCAACACCAAGTCACCTACAGCAAGGCTGTGAGGTTAGACCTTACGATCGTAGTATTTACGCAGGGCTTGTTGGTAGACCGCTGAACAGATCAAGGGTTGATTCCTCTTCTCTTCAAGCAGATTGATGTCATTCGCTCGAAGTTGTTCCTGGGTAGAGTTGCTGAAGGTTTCGACCCTTGTCGATTGGATCTTTAGTTTTGGTGGAAGCATGACTTCAACCCCAAAAACTAGAAAAAATGATGTTTCACTTGTAGCCCGACTTGTAGTCGTGCGAACTGCCCATAATACTGAAGGTACTTCTTGTGACCAAGCCCCCTGAGTGCTTGACATGCTGGTCGAACACTCAGATTTTTATGCCCTACATTATTTGGCCAGTCGCTCTTTCGACTGTCCCATTACTCTATGGGTGGGCAACAGAAGTATAACATAACTTGGTACCCAACTCGTCGTAAAATTCCTGAAATTTTGCGCTCAAAAATTGCTTACCATTATATGTAATTATTCGACTAGAAACACCAAATCGAGTAATCACGCCTCATCATGAACCTTTTTGCGGCTTCCGTTGTTATCCCAGTCATAGGTTCGACTTCAATCTATTTTGTGAACGTATCAATAGCCACAAAAAAGAACTCAAAGCCCCCTAGTGCTTGTAGGAACGACCCTAGGATATCGAGACCCTAGTTCGCAAAAGGCCATGAAAGAGGAATATTTTGCAATGCCTGAGCCGATTGGTGTATTTGCCTGCTATGAAACTGACATTGTACACACTTTTGAACAAACTTTTTGGCATCACGGAGGGCCGTTGGCCAATAAAAACCTTGTCGAAAAGTTTTACCGACTAGCGTTCTAAAAAAAGCATGAGTTCCACAGATGCCCCGTGTATGTCATGAAGGAGATTTAATCCTTCTTTCCACGATATGCCTCGCATCAAAACCCCTTGAGTACCTCTTTTATAGAGGACTCCTTCGACTAAAGTATACATTTTGGCCTTCCTAGATAAACGATCTACCTCGAGATCATCATCGGGTAGTGTACCCTTCTGAAGATACTCGTAGATGGGGTTCACCCAGATATCCTCGTACTCTAGAGAGGCTGTCTTAATAGGAGGTGTTTCTAGTGCTTCGACTAGAGATGGCTTCTGGAGCTGCTCCAAGAAGACTCCTTGTGGTACTTGAAATCGAGAAGAGGCTATTCAAGCTAACTGGTTAGTGAGAAAATTATCCTTTCGAGGGATATATTGCAACTCGAAAAAATGCTTTTCAAGTCTTTGAACTTCCGATAAGTACTGAGACATGGTCGGATTAGAGAATTGGTACTCTTTTCCAACCTGATTCACGACCAGTTGAAAGTCTCCTCTCACGAGTAGTCGTCGAATCCCAAACGCTTTCACTGTGTGTATGTCAGCCAACAAATCTTCGTATTCTGTCATGTTGTTAGTGGCAGGAAAGTGTAATTGAACAACATATTTTAAGGTCTCTCCGGTAGGAGATTCCAGGACCACCCCAGCCCCAAGCCACTTAACGTAAGCAACCCATCAATGTACATCGTCCACTGGTCGTGGGTATCATACTAGGGATCCTGAACAGGTTAAGGATTTGTCTATTCGGCGATAAAGTCTGCCAAGATCTGGGATTTAATGACCATTTGGGACACGAAATGGAGGTCGAACTCTCCAAGTTCTACTAACCATTTTGCCATGCGTCCCGTTGCTTCCCTGTTCTAGAGGACCACTCCTAGGGGAAATTCAGACGACACAATCATCTTGTGCGCTTAAAAATAATGTCGCAGTTTTCTCAAAGACATGAGGAAGGCATGTAGAAGTTTTTGAACATGAGGATATCGCTCCTTAGGACCGTGTAAAACTTCACTTACGTAATAAACCGGTCGTTGGACATTTTCACGTTCTACGACTAGTACTGCGCTCACTGCCTGTGGCGTGGCAGCTAGATAAATTAAGAGCGTCTCTTCTGGTTTCAAAGAAACTAAAACAGGAGCACTCATAAGATACCTCTTGACATCCTTAAAGGATGTGTTTGCCTCTTTTGACCATTGAAAACCCTCATATTTCCTTAGAAGTTTGAAGAAAGGAAGGCCTTTTTTCTCCCAGTCGTGTGATGAAACGACTTAAAGCCGCCATGCACCCTGTGAGTTTCTGGACTTCTTTCTTTGTGGTCAGAGGGTGCATTATTTCAATAGCCTTTATCTTTTTAGGATTTGCTTTAATTCCTCGAGCAGAGACAAGGAATCCAAGCAATTTTCCTGAAGAGACTCCGAATACACACTTTTCGGGATTGAGTTTTAAACGGTGTTTTCTGAGGTTGTCGAATGTTTCTTGCAAGTCTGAAATATGATTAAGTTGCTTGATGTTTTTTACGACTAGATCATCAACATAGGCTTCCAAATTTTGTCCTAGTTGAGGTGAAAAAGTCGTTTGCATCAAGCGTTGAAAAGAAGCGCCAGCATTTTTTAGACCAAATGACATTTTGACATAGCAAAATATCCCAAATGGTGTGATAAATGCGGTCTTTTTTTCATCATCTAAACACATACTAATCTAATGATAACCATAGTATGCATATAGAAAACTTAATACTTCACAACCAGTAGTAGAATCAACCAACTGATTGGTACGAGGTAAAGGAAAATCATCTTTTGGACAAGCTTTATTGAGATCAGTAAAGTCTACACACATACACCACTTACCATTAGATATTCTAACCATTACAGGGTTAGCCAACCACTCTTGGTGGTCAACTTCTCTTATAAAGCATGCTTTAAGCAACTTGTCCAATTCTGATTTGATGGCTTCTCGTCGATCAGGTGCAAATCTCCGTAATTTTTGTTTGACGGGTTTTTTGTTAGGCCGTATAGCTAGCCTGTGCTCGATCACTTCTCTGGGGACTCCAGGCATGTCGGATGCTTTCCAAGTGAAGACATCTACGTTAGCTCAGAGGAAAGTGACGAGAGTGTCTTCCTATTTGAGGTCGAAAGTAACCCCGATGCGAACAGTCTTCAAGGGCTCCTTTGAATTCAGAGGGACTTCCTTGACTTGATCGTTCGGCTTTGGCACAGCTTTAGGCTTCAACTGCTTGGTTGAAGGCTGTCCCTGGCTTGCTTCTCGAATCGGTATCTGGCCAACCATCTCGAGGGACTTGTGGTCGCATGTAAGCACCATCTTCTTGTCACCGCGTACTGTGATCACAACTTTGGGACCTGGCATCTTAAGACATTAATACCCGTAGTGAGCAGCCATTAAGAATCGTGCTAAAGTTGGTTGTCCGAGTATGGCATTATACGCCGTATCGAAATCGACCGCATCAAAGGAGATTTTCTCTGTCCTGAAATTGCTTGGAGAACCAAACGTGACAGAAAGAGAAACTTGGCCAGTGGGTTTGGCCAAAGACCCTCATACAATCCCATGGAATGAGTATCGTACATGTTTTATTCTGGTCCGAGGTACTTGCATTTCGTCCAAGCACTCGTAAATAGAATATTTAACGAACTACAACCATCAACTAACACGCGATTCACTCGACAATTGTTGATGGTGGGCTTGATTGCGATCGGATATCGACTTGATCGAGTGGAAGTGATCAGACAGTCCACCTTCCCAAAAGATATGGGAATTTCTGACCACTTCGGTGATTTAATGACAAGAGGAGGGTGTAACATCCTAAAGTAATGTTACCAAAATTAAAATTAATAAAAATAAATAAAGTTATTATTTTATTGGATTTTCTGAAATTTGAAAGAGTTTAATTGCTTTATTTGAAATTTTTGAAGTTTTATTTGAGTTAAAGTTGAAAAATAAAAATTAATTAATTTCTGGAATTTTCTGAGATTTTAAAAGCTTTTCTCTAAATATTTTAAAGCTAAAATAATTTATTTGCAAAATTAAAAGCCAACTTTAAGTTGGAAATAATTTTATTAAGTCCAAAATAACTCTAGGAATTTCTGTGAATTTTTCTAGAATTTTTGGACTCTATTTGCCATCTTCTAAAAATCTATTCGATTTGTTGTTTAATCTGAATTAATTTCGAAATAATAATAATAAAAAAAAAATATACTCAGTTCCCGCCGGAAAATGTCGCATTTTCTCAGGCGAAATCCCGGTGATTCAAACACCTCCTCCCCTATATAAAGGGAGCACCAGAAGGCCCTGTCCATCCCCAACCCATCACCCAAAACCTCTCCTCCCGTCTCCATCTTTCTTAGCCGAATTTTGGAGTTGAAGTTCGTTGGTCGATCACTGTTCATCGGTCAATTGCGCCTCCTACGGTGGAGCCCCGGCACCATCGACCACACTGCTAGCTTCGTCTCAACGCGTTCTACGCTGTGCTCCCATCGCCTTCGCCGGAGCATCACCGGAGCACCGTCGCCACCGAGAGCCCAAGCCACGCCGACATCGTCGTCCTCGCCTCCGGCCACCCGTACGCGTTCCTCCGCAACCGAGGTGAGCACCGGCATCCCCGTCATCCCCTCTCTCCATTTCACCCCTCGCCGGCCGTCGGAACGCCGTCGTTTGCCGGCAACGTCACCATCCGAATCTTAGACTGAAGCACCTTTTTTTTTTGCGAATTGCGTCGCCGTCGAGCTAGCTCCGGCCGCATCGTATCCACCCCTGGCATCGCGATGTCGCGTTCTCCGTTATGCTTCCCTCCCCTCATTGGTACCGCTGTCCGAGCACCGCCATATGTCCAAGCCATGAGTGCATGCTTGCTGCTGTGTTCGGCTTGAAGAACCATGAACAGTAGACATTAACTAGTCTATACTTTAAGCTTAGTACGTCCATTTAATTTCCTCCAAAAAATCGTTCTCTCACATGTAAGCTCCAAATCCGTTGATTCTTTCTCCTAAATTCATCTACTATTTTTAGTATCTATGTCATAATTTTCAGATTTTATTTAATTTTCGTTAATTATTTGGTCCATTTTGCGCATCGTTGCCGCCGCCGGCCGACCGTGCGCTTTCCACCCCAACCGAGGCGAGCGTTGTGTCCCCACAGTTCTCTCTTCGTTTCGCCACAAAACGCACCCGCTAAATCCTCTCCGTTCGCTCGGAACACCGACGTGAGCCCGTCGCCCGCCGAAGGACTTCTCCGTCGGACTGCGTCGCCATCGAAGGTCATCTGGCCGAACCGTCTACACCGTTGAGTTTGCCTCAACGTGTTCTATGTCGTACTTTCTCTCCATGGCCATAAAACTCTTTCTTTGTTTCGAGTCATCCGAAACTACAATTTTTGATGAATAGTACAACTTTCGGAATTATATCATTTCATGTGATTTCCAAACTTCCCGGGGTTTGTTTTCCTTCATACGAACTCCGATTTCATCGATTCAAATTTCTAAATTGATATAAATTTAATATCTAGCTAACTAAACTAAAATTATTTAATTTGGAGTTCATTTGAATTGTTATTTGAATTTTGTTTGAATTTGGCTTATTTTTGCGTATAGAATTTAATTTACTTGAGAGTCTCGATTTGACACTGCTTGAGAATAATCCATCAAGCAAGGCAAGTTACACTCTTGATCATATTGATCCCATTAATTCAAATTATTTATTCTGTTTTAAATTATTATTGCATGCTTATTTTTATCAAGTTGTTTAAATTCATGTTTTAAATCATAGTTATGCCTAAATCCTTGTACTGCCAATCTTGACATTGAAATAAACTTACCTTGACACCTTAGACAAAAATCTAGTTTATGCAATAGTATGAACTAGAACATTTTGAGAAAAACTATGCTTAGCCATGCTTAGAACCGAAATATTTGATTTGGGGAATTTTAGCCAAAAATCAAATGTGGTTTAAAAGTCTATGGCATTGGGTTGTAATGGAAGTTTGCAAATGATTTTGAAAAATAAAATCAAATTGAAAATTGGTTTGTACTTGGGCGAAATGGTTGTTTGGATGGTGCATGTCAATGCACAGGCTCAATCTCGGTTTGGGTTGAGGCCCATGGGTTTTAGTGAAAGTCACCCAAGTCAGTTGAGGACCGGCCTTTGAGCGATCCTTTGCTATGCGTATAATGGGCTATGCTTCACCGTACAGCCACATGTCTCCAGAATGGGGCATGAGATCTGGTGATTAATTTGTGGAGTTCCATCGTGGTTTATCCTGTCTGTACGTGGGTGGTCTTTCATGGCCTGTCTTTCATGACTATTTTATTCCCACCTGGCATAAGAGGGGGCACCCACAAACTCAGCGGATGGTCAGTCCAAAGGGGGGATTTGCGAAACCTTAGTGAGGGTGGACTGCGGTGGAATGATGCATTGTAAAGGCCTTGTCATGAACTCTAGACTTCTTACCTTCGGCAGTGAGAGGTGGCATTGACGGATGCTGAACAAACTAGAGGAATCATGTCATGTGGGTAAAGTGTACAACCTCTGCAGAGTGTAAAACTATTCGAATAGCCGTGTCCACGGTCATGGACATGCTAGCAAAGTCTCTCAAAGTTAGATCTTTGGTTTTGATTTCAAAAGACTTCATTAAATGGATTATGCAAATGGGAATTGGGCAGGAAGCCATGTGATAGGAGGGTATCCTTCACCATTCATGTGTGAATGTTATCTGACTATAAAATTGAGAATTTATAAAATAAATTTTAGTTATGTAATAACTGCTTTGGAACTTAGTACAAGTATTTAAAGAAAATGCTGTTTTATGCAAATTCAACCATATTAAGCCTTCCTTTAAGATATCCATGTATGTATGTCATTCTGTTATTTGACGGGTGTAACTTGCGAGCACGGTAGTTGTGCTCGTACTTGCTTTATACAGACAAATTTCAGAGGAGAAGGACTTCACCATCGGTGTGGATCTCGACGACTAGGCCGCTACCCCAGTCGATTGCCTGTGGCAGATTAACTGGACTCTACTACATCTTCTTCGTCTTCCGTTGTGTTCTTTATTGTTTGCTTGTAAGCCCCTTTTGTAATAAACTCTGTTGATTATTATTAATATATTTGTGTGATTTATGGATGTTACCATATCTGTTTAACTGTGTGAACTAGCTACTAATCATGGGACTAGTTCAGAAGTGCACAGAGGATTTGGAGTGTTAATCCCGGGTCCGATAGAGGGTCAATAGAGTTTACCTCTCGTGCGACGGCTTTGAACTGTCGCTTTGACTCGTATGCCCCAGATCCGCCAAAGATGTGATCGATGGTATGCTTTGGATCTTAGAACGACATCTCCTCATCATCATCCGACTGCTTGTGACCACTCGTTTGTCCTACCTCCTCGACTGTAGGGAGTGGTCCTTTGCCGGTAGAGTAGTCGTCGAGTTTTTTTTGGAAAACCCAGCAGTTGTTCCTTTTTACGGAAAGGACACCACCTGAGCTTGTCGTTCTTCCGCTTGGGGCGCTTACTTTTGCCCCGTTCAGAGTATGTCTTGGAACTTCGTGGCTCCTTATCGCTTACGGCCAAGACTTCCTTAGAACTGTTGACTCGAGGCTTTTGACCCTTCGCCTTGTTCTTGGATTTCTTGGCCTTCTTATCCTTCTTCTTACTGTTTTCGCCCGCTTCTTGGGGATCTTTGTCATCCTGATCGATGGTTTTGTTCTACTCGACTGCTTCAGCAGCAGTCGCATATCGATCGGCCATCTCAAAGAGCTCAGTGACAATAGCCGGGGGATTCAAAGCGATGTCCTCCGTAATCCTTCTGCTACAGACTCCCTACTTAAAGGCCCTAATAATAGATAAGTTAGAAGCTTCTAGAATCAAATTGCGAACCTGACTAAAATGCATAATTCTCATGTTCATTTTGTCTCATCATGTGCAGGTCGTCCTCCTTTCTATGGCGATTGTAAGTGCCCTTGAAGTTGGCCAGCAGAAGATTGCAGAGGTGTTGTCACAAATAGATCGACTCGAGTGGTTGGTTTAGCAACCACGATCGAGCGGACCCTTCGAGCACAGTTGGAAGGTAATTCACCATGATGTGCTCTCCTCCTCCTACTGCTCGGATAACGATCGTATAGATCTTAAGAAATTCGATGGGATTTTGTGACCCGTCAAACTTCTCCATGTTCACTGGTCGAAACCGCGGCGGTCAGCACACAGCTCAGAGATCAGACGGGAACACCTAGCACCCGGTAATGACATCATACTGCCTTAGAAAAGAAGGGTTGGTATCATTACGTGATCGTAGACGTCGATACCCGGTCGTGGGTGGACCCAACCTATGATAGGTCTCAGTCCTACGAGGGTAATACTCCTCGTATTCCATCTACCGTTGCAGATTTCTGGGTCGTAGTGGTGAACGATCATCTCCCCTGGGAGCTTATCGATCATCAGATGTTCAAAGAAATTTTCTCCAACTAGAGTTAAGGTTAGGGGAACGACGTAACCTGCTGTCGCGCTGATCTCCATGAGGCGAGTTGTTCGAACGACTGGTAGTCGATGGAGTCGTACCGCTACGACTTCCAGAATGATGTCGGGGAGGATGCTCAAGTCTTGCCATCGTGCTTCGGAGCCTTCGAGCGATCTCTTAGGCGAAGAGTTCGTACCCTAGCGCTCGTGCGAGTTCTTGAGTTGGGTTCTCGGGCAGATCATTTATGTGCTGGAGTTCTCGAGCCTCCTCCGACTGATATTGAACGCGCCCAGGTAAATTTCTTTGAGCCGTCATCCTTCTCCTTCGGGTTGTCTCAGGATCATCTACATCTGATCCTTGAGTTTGCCTTAATGGAGTGTGATCATTTCGAGGATTTCTCCCACGCTCATTAGAGTGCTGATCCCGTTCATTGACGGAGGCATCCTCATCATCGCCACGAGGAGTCATAGGGTGTGATCGGCGAGGAGCATCGTCAGGCTTGCTTCTAAGAGAGAGATCATGATCTGAGGGGAGGGCGAAGACCTCCTGTGTATGATCTCCACTTGTGTTTGAGGTCTCCTGGCTTGAAGAGTGGTCAAATGGCACTGTCTGGTGACTTGGAGTAAACCCCTCTAGGAAGGGGGAACTCCGAGTTATAACTGTCTGTTTGCAGGTGAGTCCTGCGAATGTGTGGTCGAACTCGTAGGAACATGGTGCTCCCCCATATCCTCTGCGAGGGTAGCCGTAGAGTTATGACCACCAGATATTGATGGAGTCCTGGAATGATGGTTTTCAGGATTTTCCTCTCTAGGTCGAACTGTCTCAGGCGGACTTGAACATTCGGAGGGAGAACCCTTGTCATGTTGTGAGCTTGCCTGGTTGCGGCCCTAATTGTGGTTGGATGGACCCTTGCCCTCTAAGGAAACTGACCCCTCAGTTGGACGTACTGTTGTGGGGGAAAAGGATTCGTCCTTAACTCTATCGGTGGCATGGTCTCCTGGATCCAGTGAATGATCTCTGGAGACGGTATTACCATCGGATAAAATGATACTCAGCTCGTAATCGAAGCCGATATCCATGTTGATGTCTGCGTAGTCGGCCAAGTCGAACCATTTTTTCTCGTTCCACTCTCCTGCCGCGGAAGCATTAGGGAAAAAAGAGACTTTGTTGACAAGGAATCATCGGAGATTTCTCCATGGACGGCGCCAATTGTCGGTGATCTAGAACCGATCTTATGTATGATTGTTTGATTCGGGGGGTCTCCTAGATAAGAATCGCGCAGAGAATGACACGGAGATTTTATACAGGTTCGGGTCTTCTCTAGAGAGAATAACAACCCTACACCTGTGTGGCTATATTGAATATGCTGATTACAATCAAGAGAAAGACCAGGACTTGTACTCCAGATTGTGCTTGTCTCTTTTTGCCTTCTGACTTCAACCTTATATAACGTATGAAGAGGTGGCAGTTTCTCCAAACGAAGAGGCGTTCCAACATTCCAATTAATGAACCGCTTGATGGAAGTTGCCGCTAGGGACATGGCACCCCCACGTTGCTAGGTAGTTATTGTCAGAGACAGAAGTAAGTCATGCGGTTACTCACAGAGAGTAACAACGTATATTAAGTACCACATGTGTTAAACATGGCGGATAATACTCCCTAACTGATTAGGCCCACAAGTTAGCAAGCCCTATCAATTACAGGTTATCGGGCCAAATCGGTCGGCCAACCAAGTTGTAGAAGATCTTACGATCGCCGATAGTCGAGAAAGGCTTACGACTATACCATGGTTGTAAGAAGACTCATGACCATAGGGTGGTTTATGACCAGCAATTTTGACCTCTACCTTATAAATATTAAGGAGTATACTTAAGACTAATATGGAGATGTTAATATCTATAATAATAATTACAGATAAATAAATAAATGAGGATTATTATATCCTCGTCAACTTGCCTCTTTGTTCCTTTGGAGTCGGATATCGAGGGGCAGAGAGCACTAGAGGTCACACTTCTAACAAATAATTTAAAACCATCTCAAGATCACAACATCATAGCACCAAAATATTACACTAACCGCCCTCACATATCTACGTCAAGACGACACAATTAACCCAAATCTACCGGACGCACTACCCATTGTTCCAATAGTAAAGACACCATAACTTATTCAACCCAACTCCAAACCCAGGAAAACGAAACTTTCTGGAAACCTTATGAAATTTTCTACAACTTCCTAGTTATAACGAACTTCTGATTCTGTCGTTTTCTCCCCCCGTTTCCATCCCCGAAGGCCGTCCCGGAATCTGTCAGGACAGTCCCCTTCACAATTTCATATCTTTAATTATAAAACTTGAAAAGGTATGAACGATACCAATTCTGGAAACTACTCAAAAATTCCTAACTTATTCAAGTTATTACAAAATTTTAATTCTATCATTTACAAGATGAAATCGACCCATCTTTGTAACAGCCCAAAATTTCAATTTTGGTTAAAGTTTAAAACTTATTTGAGTTTGTGAATTTTCTGAAATTTTAAAAGCTTTGTCCTAAATGTTTTAAACCTAAAATAATTTAATTACAAAATTTATTATCAAGTTTAAGTTGGGAATAATTTTATTAAGTCTAAAATGTCTCTAAGGATTTATGAGAATTTTTGTAGAATTTTGGACTCTTTTGCTATTTTCTAAGTCTAAAAAGAATTAATCAGATTATTTAAAATAGAAAATCAAAATAAAACCCTAAACAGTGTTTAAATAAAGCCTCCAGCCCATTACATCACACACGCACACGCCCACCCAAATTGCCTCAACTCACTGTGGCTCGCCTCTAGTGACCGTCCGATTCACATCGGACGGCCTCAAGAACACGCCACCCACGCCGCCTCACCACCCGATCTCCATCCGACGGCCCCCGTCATCTTCTCCCGCATTCTTCTCCAGCGGTCAAGCCGCCTCGCCATTTTCGCTCACGGCGAAGCCAGTGGTGGCCGTTTCAACCTCCTGTCCTCAAGCACGCAGGCGCACGACTCGCGCGCCCAACCGCCTCGCCTCACCTTCTCCCTCTCTTGCGCCGGATTCCCCACGCCGCCACAAATCGCCGCCACGATCTCCACTCGCTCGCCGCCTCGGACCTCCTCGCCCCTATAGAAGGCACTCCGGGTAGCCTCCTCTCACCGCCTCCCGACGCCGCCACTCACCTCTCTCTCGCCTGCGTGCTCGCCGGAATTGGGAATTCCTCGCCGGTCCCGGCTTGAAGCTTGATTACGCCGCCGAGCCGCTCCGCCACCGCCGACCACACCATCGTCTTCTCTCGTCGTTGCGTAACAAAGAGCACCTCCTCTCGCCGGGCGCCACCGAACGCCTCATCGCCGCCGAGCCCGTTTGCGCTGCCGCTCTTCACCTCGCCGCCGGCTATCACCGCCACCTCGGTGACCAATCTGTGTGCATTGTGATCCTCGCAATCCCTCTTCCTCCTCGTGCCTCGCCGAGCCCAACTCGCTGTTCGCGGTTCCTAGGGTCGCGGCGCCGCTTCGTCCGGCACCGACGTGGCCATGCCACGCAGCGCCAACGCGGGCGCCACCTCAGCCGAGGACCAACGTGGCGGCCTACGTGGCAACCACATCACACACACACGCCACCTCACTCGTGAGCCAAGCCGTGGACCAAGTCCATATGGACCTGATCAGCGACACAAGGGCCCCACGCGCACGTAATTATTTTTAAATCAGAGGATTCCGTCTGTGACGACGTCACCTTGCGCATTAATAGATTTTCTTTTAGAAAAATAATTCGGGAAATTGATTAAAAAAGCGATTTAGGATTTAAATTGTAAAATTCATAACTTATTCATCCTAGTTCCAAATTAGATGATTCAAATTGCTAAATTCTTAGAAAATTATTATCTAACTAAATAAAATATAATTATTCAATTTGGAGATCATTTTAGTTCTGTTTTAGAATTTAGAAATTCATTTAAAATCCAAATTTAGATTTAAATTTGTAAAATTCATATCATCTGCTTTCCAACTCCAAATTTTGTGAATTTAGTTTCTGAGATTTTGTAAAAAGATTATCTAGCTTAATAAATTAAAATTTGTTTATTTGGAATTAGTTTAAATTGTCTCTTTTAAGTTAAAACTATTTAAATTGCAAATTTAGAATTTAAACTTGTAAAATTCATATCTTTTATTTCCTAATTCCAAATTTAGTGTTTCAGACTTATAAAGTCTTCTAAAATTATTATCTAGCCAAATAAAATATAATTATTTTATTTGGAGTTAGTTAAACTATTGTCTTGTTTTTATTGAATTTCAATTGATTGTCGTATTTTCACGTTTAGATTACTATTTATTCCGGGAATTTGATTCTTAGAAGAATTAGAATTTCAAGACTTCAGCGAAGGCAAGTTATACTTTGATCATCTTGCACCTACTATTTTAAAGTTATTTAAATTCAATTTTCAAATTATTAAGTGCATGCATACTTTTATTCAAGTATTTTAAATTCTGTTTAAATGATTAGATATTCCAACTGTCCTTGTATGGCCAATATTGAATATTGAAATGTCATCCCTTGTCCCCATAGATAAATTGTTTGGAAATGCTTAGCAAATACTTAGACCATGATTTTGATTTTGGGGAGGATTTAGCCAAATCTTTACAAACTTGTTTTAACTTGAACCTATGGTATTGTCTTACCATAGATTTGTTGTAAAGGTGGTTTTACTAAATAAAATAAAGATGGTTTGGACTTGGGTGTAACGGATGAAAGGTGGGTGCAGAGTTTATGCACGGGTTTAATCTGGTTAGGATTAAAGCCGTGGTTTAATTTGAAAGACGCCCAAGTCAATTAAGGACCGCCTTTGGCGTTCCTTTGCTATGCCAAAACGCGTACCACCACATGTCCTGTATGGGAAGGACACGGCTTAATAATTTGGGATACCTCATAGATATTCGTGCCATGTTGTATGAGTGGGTGTTGGTTAGAGCAAGTAGTCCCACATGGCGCAAGAGGGGCTCCGGAGGATGGTTAGTCAATGGAAGCGAAACCTTAGCGGGCATGAGTATTGTGAGGTAGATCATTGTAACGACCTTGTGATATTTGCTCTGTCACGCCTTAGGAAGCGTGGATTGGCCGACACAAAGGGTATAATATCTCGTGTGGGTAAAGCTGTACAAACTCTGCAGAGTAGGAAACTATTCGAATAGCCGCGTCCGCGGTCATGGACATGCTAGCAAAGCCACTTTGAGTTAGACTTGTTTTTGGTTTTAAAATGAGTTCAACGGATGTTTTCAGGATGGTTAGTCCTGTGGGAAAATTGGGCGGTTAGCCATTGTGATTGGAGGATATCCATCACCTTTCTTGGAGGTTATCCACATTATTCCATTGTCATTTAAAATCTGATTTTAATTACTGTATGAAAATGACCTTGCAATCTATTATGATTATTTAAATTAAAGCCGCTTCATAAAATAACCCTGCCAATGTCCTTTGTTTACCTTATGCATGCATTACAATTCCATATTGGGTGTAACTTGCGAGCACGGTAGTTGTGCTCATGCTTGCTTTATGCAACAAAATTTCAGAGAAGACTACTATCGTGACGGTGAGGACACCGACGCTTAAGCTCGCCCAGCGATTACTGTGGCGGATCGTTCGCCTACTACTATCTTTTTATTTCATTGTGTTATTTACTTCTTTATTTGGCTTCATGCCCAATTGTATCGAACTCGATTTACTATTAATGAAATGTGAGATTTGGTTATGTTATCATTTTTGTAGCTGTACACCGGAAATCTTGGTGGTGTATGAACACGAGGGTTCGGGATCTTTCGTTCCGGTCCGACAAAAGTGGTATCGAGCCATATCGATCGTAGGTCGTGGCCTTAGAATTGCCTTAAGGACTTATCTTCAAAAACTAAAACTATTTTGAGTCTATCCAGAGTCATTTCTCAACCTTTCTCTTTAAAAATGTTTACTAACTCCTCTCCTTCTCAAAATTTTAGATGGCTGAAATACCGGACGCTACTTCCCACGGAGCCTTTACTGGATACTGGGCCGAGATACTTTGGGAAATGATCTGACACACTGGTTACCGAAAGAGGCCAACTTTTCAAGGATTCAAGTACCAAGTGGGAGAACAACAACTGTGGAGAGTAGAAGTGCTCATCTACTCCAATCTCGCACCGGACACCGTCTTCCACGTCTTTGACGCTCCGATCCGGCGCGATACCTTTGATGATGGCATTCAGGATGCGGCAAGAGAGGCAGTCCGCCACCTTCGCTACACCTACAATCATCGCCTTCAGGGCACCGGGTTTCATTACTACCCGATGCACATTCCGACCCGACTCGACAGTACTTTCAACTCCGCTAGAGACGAAGATTCCCCCGAACTGACACACCAGGTGGATCTGGCTAAGGCTTTGGATTACGCCTACGGAAACACCTTGAATGACTTGCTCACCGCTCAGAACAGACTACAAGAAGCAGAAGAGAAGTCAAACCGTAGAATCATGAGCTAGCTAGCTACAAGGCGCGAGGCTAGCTCGATGAGCCGGATTATACCCCCAGTACCCCATTATAGTTATCTTCCCTGTTAGCTCGATCTTTAGTTGCGAATTATGAGCTACTATCTTATTTGTGGTAGCCATAATCTTTGAATAAAATGACTTAATAAAGGAACTTTTTGGAAAAATCTACTCTTTGTCTGGTGTGCTCTTTGTGATCTTGGGCTGTTAGAATTTACCCCTTTAGAACTTCCTATCTGTCTATCTCTCCTAAATCTTTGGAGTTCTAGCAGATGGTGACCACCGTCATGCGGCGAGGGCAAAGTGTCCGAGTCGGGACAACGAAGATTAGACGGGAGGATCGTGCAAAGAACCACCACCGCCACCGGTGAAGGACCAGATTGGCGTCGATGATGGAAAACCGTAATCATTTGATTAACCTCCTAGCTCGATCCCTCAAGCGTCACAGAATGTGCGAGCAACGGCTCGATCGCACCACCACCTCCACCGCAGAGATTGACCATGGCAGATTTCATGCGCATGCGCCCACCGACCTTCTCCAAAGAAAGCCAGAGCCGATGGATGCCGATGATCGGATCCGTGCTATCGGGAAGAATTGGATATCACTCGAGTCTTGATCGTGAGAGAGTCTGCTTGCCTCTCACCGGCTCACGGTCCCTTGATCGAATGGTGGGATAACTACAACATCTCCCATCCGATGCGCAGACTATCTCTTGGGAGGAGTTTGTGCGGGCTTTCCGCCATGCGCATATTCCCACGGGATAATGACCCTAAAGAAGAAAGAGTTCCAGCGCTCAAACAAGGCAACCGCCGCGGTGGGTGAATACTGCACAAGTTCAACCGACTTGCTCGCTATGCCCCAAGCAGATGTGGCTAGTGATGAAGAAAAGCGAGAAAGGTTCATGGATGGTTTGAGCGATGAGATCTCGATCGGTGGTCTCCAATGACTACACCGACTTCCAAAGCGGTTAGTGAATAAAGCTTTTCGCCAGAGGCCAAACATCTGCAGATGGAGAACTGCAAGCGGAGGATGGCGCTCGAAGTTCAACTCGGAGGGCAACCCAAGCCTCGCTTTGCTCGGCCTCGGCCACCTCGAGTGGAAGGTTCGATCTTCTACACCCGAGCTCCAAGACGCACTGGCGCTCCAACTCTTCCGGCTTCGCAACAATGCATCTGCGGGGCGGTTTCAAAGAAAAGAACCCAACTTCATCGGCGGCAGGAGTGACATGCTTCCATTACAACGAGATGGACATTACGCCAACAAATGCGAAGAGCAAAGACTGCGACACATACCGAGCAAGATCGAGTACCGCCACCGGCGGCACCCTAAAGCGGCGGGCGATTCACGAAAGGACATGTGAATCACGTCACAACAGAGGAAGCTCGAAGCGGCACGGACGTCGTCTGGTGCGTTTCTTGTTAATTCGATACCAAAGATCGATTCTGTTTGATTCCGAGCTTCGCATTCTTTTGTATCCAATAAGTTTGTGGGCAAAATGGGTTACCTATTTCTCCATTAAGTAATCCTATGATAATCCATTCCCGGGCTCGAAATGAGAACCAATTCTCTATGCCCGAATCTTAACTGGAGATATCAGGAGTTTCCTTCATGGCGACTTGATAGTCTTGCATTCTCAAGGTGCGGATGTAATACTTGGAATGGTGGCTAGCCAAGAATCAGGGCGGATAGATTGTGCCAATAGGTCTATTACTCTCACCAATGAGGAAGGAGTCACAATTGAGTTCAAGCCCAATACTGCATCTGGGAGGAAGTTCCATTCGACCGGCTTGAAGGAGTTAAAGCTTGAAGATATACCGGTGGTGCAAGAATTCCGGATGTCTTTTCGATGATTTACGGCATGCCACGGACAGGACATAATGTTCTTAATTGACTTAGTCCTGTGGACCGCTCCAATCTCGGCGACCCTATAGAATGCGGCTAATGAATTGGCGAAATGAAGAAACAAATTGAAGAGTTGCGGAGCAAAGGATATATTCGCCAAGTTCATCACCTTGGGGGCACAGATCTTGTTTGTCAAGAAGAAAGACAACAAGATATGAGGATGTGTGTGGATTATAGGTCACTCAATGAAGTGACAATCAAGAACAAGTACCGCTACCTAGGATTGACGATCTGTTTGATCAATTGAAAGAACAAGCGTATTCTCGAAGATTGATTTGAGATCCGCTATCATCAATCGAAGATCGAGACGTAAGATATTCGAAGACGGCCTTCACCACTAGATATGGATTATGCGAGTTCACGATAATGTCTTTCGGTTTGTGAACGCCTCGCTTACTTCATGAATATGATGAACAAAGTGTTCATGGAATTCTTGGATAAGTTTGTGGTTGTTTTCATCGATGACATCCTCGTCTATTCGAAGAATGAAGAAGAACATGAGAACCACCTCAGATTAATTTTGGGAAAACTCAGGGAGAACCAGCTTTATGCCAAATTCAGCAAGTGCGAATTTTGGCTAAGTCAAGTGGCATTCCTTGGACATATTGTGTCCACAGGAGGAGTTGCCGTAGATCCAGCCAAAGTCGAAGCGGTAATGGATTGGAAACAACCCAAGTCTGTCACAGAGGTGAGAAGTTTCCTTGGATTGGCTGGGTATTACCGCAGATTCATTGAAGGTTTCTCCAAGATAGCAAGACCAATGACTCAACTTCTGAAGAAGGAGAAGAAATTTGAATGGACAAGTGCTTGTGAGGAAAGTTTTCAGGAGCTGAAGACGAGATTAGTTTCAGCACCTGTATTGGTACTACCGGACATTCATAAGGATTTTGTAATTTTCTGCGACGCATCTCGTCAGGGACTCGGTTGCGTATTGATGCAGGAGGGCAAGGCTGTATCTTACGCATCTCGTCAGTTGAGGCCACATGAAGGGAATTATCCAACTCATGACCTTGAGTTAGCAGCGATTGTGCATGCATTAAAGATCTGGCGGCATTACCTCATCGGTAACCGCTGTGAAGTTTTCACGGATCATAAGAGTCTTAAGTACATATTCACTAAGTCTGACCTTAATCTCCGACAGAGAAGATGGCTAGAATTGATAAAGGATTATGACCTTGAGATCCATTACCATCCGGACAAGGCAAATGTAGTTGCGGATGCCCTGAGCAGGAAGACGTATTGCAATACCATCTCGGTTCAGAAAAATCAGCCAGAGTTGTATGAAGAATTGAAGCATCTGAACTTGGAGATTGTTGATCAAGGATGTGTGAATGCTTTGGAAGTTCAACCAACACTTCAGAGTCAAATCAAAGAAAAGCAATTAGTAGATGAAGACATCAAGGAGATCAAGAAGAATATGAGAAGAGGCAAAGCTTCAGGATTCACCGAAGATGAGGAAGGAACAGTGTGGTTCGGGAACCGCATCTGCGTACCGGATCAGCAGGATTTAAAGCAGTCGATTCTGAAGGAAGCCCATGAGTCGCCTTATTCCATTCACCTGGCAAGTACCAAGATGTACGGGATCTTAAGGAAAGATATTGGTGGGTCAAGATGAAGCGGAAATTGCCGAGTTAAGAGGGCCGTTGTGATGTTTGTCACGAGTCAAGGCAGAACATCAAAGACCCATGGGTTTGTTACAACTGTTACCGATCCCGAGTGGAAGTGGGAAGAAGTTGGTATGGATTTCATCACCGGACTTCCTAGGACTCATCCAGATGTGATTCCATCTGGGTGATAATTGATCGGTTAACGAAAGTAGCTCACTTCCTTCCAGTCAAGACCACCTACCCGAGCAGTAAGTTGGCAGAATTGTATATGGCCAAGATAGTCTGTCTGCATGGAGTACCCAAGAAGATCGTGTCCGACAGAGGATCACAGTTTACGTCAAGATTTTGGCAGAGTCTGCATGAAGCTTTGGGAACCAGACTCAATTTCAGCACCGCCTATCACCCGCAGACGGATGGACAGACAGAACGAGTCAACCAGATTCTTGAAGACATGCTTCGAGCCTACGCCTTGGATTATGGAAAAAGTTGGGACAAGAATTTGCCCTATGCAGAATTTTCGTATAACAATAGCTACCAAGCCAGTCTTCAAATGTCCCCGTTTGAGGCTTTGTATGGCAGGAAATGCAGAACTCCACTTCTATGGGATGAAGTAGGAGAGCATCAGTTCTTTGGGCCAGAGTTGATCAAAGAAGCTGAAAGCAAGGTCAAGGCAATAAGAGAACATCTGAAAGTAGCTCAAACCCGACAGAAGAGTTATCGATAATAATCGTGAGAGTTGACCTTTGCGTATGAGATTTTGTCTATCTCCGAGTTACTCCACCGAGGAGTAAGAAGGTTCGAACCAAAGGAAAACTTGCACCCAGTTGTGGGACCTTACAAGATTACGGCAAGAAGAGGTGAAGTGGCATATCACTCGAGCTACCAAACATCGTTATCCGCCGTCCACAATGTCTTCCATGTTTCACTGCTAAAGAAGTGCCTTGAGTGCTCAAGATCGACCACTCGAAAGCATTGAGCTTCAAGAGGACCTCACTTATGTGGAGCAACCGATCAAGATTACGGGCGTCACAGAGCGTGTCACACGGAACAAGATCATCCGTTCATACAAAGTTTAGTGGAGCCACCACCACGAAAGTGAAGCCACTTGGGAGCGGAAGAAGACATTAAACCGGGTATCCCCACCTTCTCTTGATCAATCCCGAATCTCGGGGTCGAGATTCCCTTAGGGGGAGGTTTGTAACAGCCCAAAATTTCAATTTTGGTTAAAGTTTAAAACTTATTTGAGTTTGTGAATTTTCGAAATTTTAAAAGCTTTGTCCTAAATGTTTTAAACCTAAAATAATTTAATTACAAAATTTATTATCAAGTTTAAGTTGGGAATAATTTTATTAAGTCTAAAATGTCTCTAAAGATTTATGAGAATTTTTGTAGAATTTTGGACTCTTTTGCTATTTTCTAAGTCTAAAAAGAATTAATCGATTATTTAAAATAGAAAATCAAAATAAAACCCTAAACAGTGTTTAAATAAAGCCTCGGCCCATTACATCACACACGCACACAGCCCACCCAAGTAGTCTCAACTCATGTGACTCGCCTCTAGTGACCGTCAGATTCACATCGGACGACCCTCGCCAAGAACACGCCACCCACGCCGCTCTCACCACCCGATCTCCATCCGACGGCCCCGCGTCATCTTCTCCCCGCATTCTTCTCCGCGCGGTCAAGCCGCCTCCGCCATTTTCGCTCACGGGAGAGTAACAACGTATATTAAGTACCACATGTGTTAAACTTGGCGGATAATACTCCCTAACTGATTAGGCCCACAAGTTAGCAAGCCCTATCAATTACAGGGTTATCGAAGCCAAACTGGTCGAAGCCAACCAAGTTGTAGAAGATCTTACGACTGCTCGATAGTCATAGAAAGGCTTACGACTATACCATGGTTGTAAGAAGACTCATGACCATAGGGTGGTTTATGACCAGGCAGCTTGACCTCTACCTTATAAATATTAAGGAGTATACTTAAGACTAATATGGAGATGTTAATATCTATAATAATAATTACAGATAAATAAATAAATGAGGATTATTATATCCTCGTCAACTTGCCTCTTTGTTCCTTTGGAGTCGGATATCGAGGCGGCAGTAGAGCACTAGAGGTCACACTCCCTGAACAAATAATTTAAAACCATCTCAAGATCACAACATCATAGCACCAAAATATTACACTAACCGCCCTCACATATCTACGTCAAGACGACACAATTAACCCAAATCTACCGGACGCACTACCCATTGTTCCAATAGTAAAGACACCATAACTTATTCAACCCAACTCCAAACCCAGGAAAACGAAACTTTCTGGAAACCTTATGAAATTTTCTACAACTTCCTAGTTATAACGAACTTGATTCTGTCGTTTTCTCCCCGTTTCCATCCTCAAGGTCAGGAATCCTTAATCACAGACAGTCCCTTCACAATTTCATATCTTTAATTATAAAACTTGAAAAGGTATGAACGATACCAATTTCGAAACTACTCAAAAATTCCTAACTTATTCAAGTTATTACAAAATTTTAATTCTATCATTTACTAGATGAAATCGACCCATCTTTGTAACACCCAAAATTTCAATTTTGGTTAAAGTTTAAAACTTATTTGAGTTTGTGAATTTTACGAAATTTTAAAAGCTTTGTCCTAAATGTTTTAAACCTAAAATAATTTAATTACAAAATTTATTATCAAGTTTAAGTTGGGAATAATTTTATTAAGTCTAAAATGTCTCTAAGGATTTATGAGAATTTTTGTAGAAATTTTGGACTCTTTTTGCTATTTTCTAAGTCTAAAAAGAATTAATCAGATTATTTAAAATAGAAAATCAAAATAAAACCCTAAACAGTGTTTAAATAAAGCCTCCAGCCCATTACATCACACACGCACACGGCCCACCCAAGTAGTCTCAACTCAAGACGGCTCACCTCTAGTGAACGTCAGATTCACATCGGACGACCCTCGCAAGAACACGCCACCCACGCGCTCTCACCACCCGATCTCCATCCGACGGCCCGCGTCATCTTCTCCCAAGATTCTTCTCCGGCGGTCAAGCCGCCTCGCCATTTTCGCTCACGGCGAAGCCAGTGGTGGCCGTTCCAACCTCCGCGTCCGCTTGCGTGCAGCGCCACGACTCGGCGCCCAACCGCCTCGCCCCTACCTTCCCCTCTCCTTGCGCCGGATTCCCCGTCGCCGCCACAAGAATCGCCGCCCGATCTCCACCTCGCTCGCCGCCTCGGACCTCCTCGCCCCTATAGAAGGCACTCCCGGGTAGCCCTCCTCTCACCGCTCCCGACGCCACCACTCACCCTCTCTCTCTCGCCCTGTGCTCGCCGGAATTGGGAATTCCTCACGTCCCGGCTTGAAGCTTGATTACGCCGCCGCCGAGCCGCTCCGCCACCGTCGACCACACCATCGTCTTCTCCGCTGCTATAACCCGAGCACACCTCCTCTCGCCGGAGGGCCACCGGAACGTCTCATCGCCGTCGAGCCCATTTGCGCCGCCGCTCTTCACCTCGTCCGCCGGCTATCACCGCCACCTCGGTGACCAATCTGGTGCATTGTGATCCTCGCAATCCCTCTTCCTCCTCGTGCCTCGACGGAGCCAACTCGCCGCTGTTCATGGGTTCCTTAGGGTCCGGCGCCGCTTCGTCTCAAGACCGACGTGGTTATGCCATGCAGCGCCAACGCGGCGCCACCTCAGCCCAGGGACCAACGTGGCGGCCTACGTGGCAGCCACGTCACACACACGCGCCACCTCACTCGTGAGCCAAGCCCGTGGACCAAGTCCATATGGACCTAGTCACTGACACAAGGGCCCCACGCGTCAGAATTATTTTTAAATCAGAGGATTCCGTGCGCTGACGTCAGCCTTGCGCATTAATAGATTTTCTTTTAGAAAAATAATTCGGGAAATTGATTAAAAAGGCAGATTTAGGATTTAAATTGTAAAATTCATAACTTATTCATCCTAGTTCCAAATTAGATGATTCAAATTGCTAAATTCTTAGAAAATTATTATCTAACTAAATAAAATATAATTATTCAATTTGGAGATCATTTTAGTTCTGTTTTAGAATTTAGAAATTCATTTAAAATCCAAATTTAGATTTAAATTTGTAAAATTCATATCATCTGCTTTCCAACTCCAAATTTTGTGAATTTAGTTTCTGAGATTTTGTAAAAAGATTATCTAGCTTAATAAATTAAAATTTGTTTATTTGGAATTAGTTTAAATTGTCTCTTTTAAGTTAAAACTATTTAAATTGCAAATTTAGAATTTAAACTTGTAAAATTCATATCTTTTATTTCCTAATTCCAAAATTTAGTGTTTCAGACTTATAAAGTCTTCTAAAATTATTATCTAGCCAAATAAAGTATAATTATTTTATTTGGAGTTAGTTAAACTATTGTCTTGTTTTTATTGGAATTTCAATTGATTGTCGATTTTCACGTTTAGATTACTTACGATTCCGGGAATTTGATTCTTAGAAGAATTAGAATTTCAAGACTTCAGCGAAGGCAAGTTATACTTTGATCATCTTGCACCTACTATTTTAAAGTTATTTAAATTCAATTTTCAAATTATTAAGTGCATGCATACTTTTATTCAAGTATTTTAAATTCTGTTTAAATGATTAGATATTCCAACTGTCCTTGTATGGCCAATATTGAATATTGAAATGTCATCCCTTGTCCCCATAGATAAATTGTTTGGAAATGCTTAGCAAATACTTAGACCATGATTTTGATTTTGGGGAGGATTTAGCCAAATCTTTACAAACTTGTTTTAACTTGAACCTATGGTATTGTCTTACCATAGATTTGTTGTAAAGGTGGTTTTACTAAATAAAATAAAGATGGTTTGGACTTGGGTGTAACGGATGAAAGGTGGGTGCGAGTTTATGCGGGTTTAATCTGGTTAGGATTAAAGCCTGTGGTTTAATTTGAAAGACGCCCAAGTCAATTAAGGACCGCCTTTGAGCGTTCCTTTGCTATGCCAAAACGTACCACCACATGTCTGTATGGGAAGGACTGGCTTAATAATTTGGGATACCTCATAGATATTAGTGCCATGTTGTATGAGTGGGTGTTGGTTAGACAGTAGTCCCACATGGCGCAAGAGGGGCTCGGGAGGATGGTTAGTCAATGGAAGCGAAACCTTAGCTGCACGAGTATTGTGAGGTAGATCATTATAACGACCTTGTGATATTTGCTCTGTCACGCCTTAGGAAGCGTGGATTGGCCGACACAAAGGGTATAATATCTCGTGTGGGTAAAATTGTACAAACTCTGCAGAGTAGGAAACTATTGAATAGCGCGTCATGATCATGGACATGCTAGCAAAGCCACTTTGAGTTAGACTTGTTTTTGGTTTTAAAATGAGTTCAACGGATGTTTTCGGGATGGTTAGTCTGTGGGAAAATTAGGCGGTTAGCCATTGTGATTGGAGGATATCCATCACCTTTCTTGGAGGTTATCCACATTATTCCATTGTCATTTAAAATCTGATTTTAATTCTTGTATGAAAATGACCTTGCAATCTATTATGATTATTTAAATTAAAACCGCCGCTTCATAAAATAACCCCGCTTAATGTCCTTTGTTTACCTTATGCATGCATTACAATTCCATATTGGGTGTAACTTGCGAGCACGGTAGTTGTGCTCATGCTTGCTTTATGCAACAAAATTTCGGAGAAGACTACTATCGGGACGGTGAGGACACCAGCGCTTAGCTCGCCCCTGCGATTACTGTGGCGGATCGTTCTCGCCTACTACTATCTTTTATTTCATTTGTGTTATTTACTTCTTTATTTGGCTTCATGCCCAATTGTATCGAACTCGATTTACTATTAATGAAATGTGAGATTTGGTTATGTTATCATTTTTGTAACTGTGTACACCGGAAATCCTAGACTGGTGTATGAACACAAAGGGTTCGGGATCTTTCGTTCCCGGGTCCGACAATCTTCACAACATCTGTCAACTCCGAAGCTAATGATCGAGACCTTCCTAGGAAGCTAACAAGATTATCTAACTTTTCTCTAATTGGACAAACCTCTGAATCTGAGCATAGGTACCTCGAATTGCCTCCGCAAGGTTCTGCATTGAACCTCGACGAACTATGGCATGCTGAAAATTAATATTCCCCTAAACAAAATGATCTACGAACTTAACAGCGACTAAACCATGGCAAATCTAGGGACTATTAGTCATTACCCTTGAAGATCACGAGTTCAACACATGTTTTCCCGCGAAAATCCTTCTCGTCCTTCCTTCTTTTTCTCCTTTGATCAACAACAACACCATCTGCCTCCTTCCCCTAATCTCTCTCTCTCTCTCTCTCTCTCTCTCTCTCTCTCTCTCTTCCTCTCTTAGCTACTACTAGCAAGCACATGCATGCAGCAGGGCACATGCATCCAGCAACAAGGCTAGCACAGATTACCATGCAACAGCTAGGGGATAGGGCATGTAGAGCAGCCAATGGTAGCAGCACGCAGGAGGGAGATGTGTGCAGAAGGGAGGTTGGCGCAAAGGGCTAGCATACAGGAGGAGGCTGGCGCATGGGGCTAGCACGCAGTGCTATAGGGAAGAAGCATGTAGGCGGCGTCTGTTGATTGTGGAGCAAGAGCATAGGGGCTAGAGGCGGCAGAGGGATGGAGGTGCGGCTAGGGCTGGGACTCGGCCACCCCTCCCCTCTCTTTTATGTGGCTGTCTAGCCCTTCGCTTGGGCCATGGGTCGAAGGCCCACTTCCTTCCCCTAAATCCTCAAATTCTAAATTTTTATCTCTCTTAACTCTATTTCTATTTCTTTTAATTACTCCAAGATGAACGGGGTATTACATTCTACCCCCTAAACAGAATTTGACCCTGAATTCTACTCGTCATTCTACTCACGAGAACACCAAATCTGAAATTAAACAACAATTAACACGTACCCGTCATGAACAACTCCAAGTATTGCTCACGCATACAAGACTCCAACTATCAAGTCGCTTCCTGTTGGTGATATGCCCTAGAGGCAATCATAGAGATGATTGTATCACGTCTATGTTTATGAGTTATTGAATAAATGTTATTCCGTTCCTTGAATGAATCATTGCTTATGAAGATTAACAAGTATGTGACTTGTTGGTGAAGTTCTTTTATCTTATATGATGTCGTTCTAAAGATATCCCTAGTCGGATGTCACTAGTCGGAACATTAGTGACTTATCGACCAACACATGTATTGATTGATGACCATGTTTTACCGGTCATGTATATAGGAATATCGAATCAATAATGTGAACACATGTTAGAGAATATGGGGTTGGATTGACCCACCTTGAGACACTGTTGAGATTGTTATAGTTTCATGTGTCATCAGTTGGTCTCAAGAAATGATGATGTATCATCCTTAGACCTGAGATCAGCATGGTTTTCTACATGTGTAATAGTGTACTTAGGGGCTGCCAAACACTACTCCATAACTGGGTAGTTATAAAGGTAGCTTTCGGGTATACTATAAAACATACGGAGGAATGTGACTGGTCGGATATAGTATTTGTCTCTCGTAACATAACAGAAGAGATATCTCTGGGCCCTTCGATGTGGTCGGAAAAAGAAAGTGCATGGCCATGCTACTAGTGGTTGAAGAGTCGACCACATAAAGTTATCCGACACTTGATCGAGAAAGTATTGAACAGTCCATGGATGACATAATATCTCACCTGGAGTTCAACCAGATATCGTGTGACAAAGGGAGAATATATGAACAAGTCTTTCAGTTCGATCAGATACGGACTAGTCGTATGGAGATACGAGTTGGTCATAGACTGGTCGAACATGATCACTAACTGGTCTGAACTGGTGTAATACCCCGTTCAATCTTTAGAATTATAATTAAATTTCAAACCTTTTTATCGGGATTTAAAATGGAATTTTAGAATTTCTCTAAAAGAGGGATTAAATCTTGGGCCAAAGGCCCATAGCCTTGGCCCATTAAGGGTAGCCAAAAACCCTAGGGGTTCTTCAGAGCACATGTGCTATAGTACCGCCATCTGATACCCCCTCGCCCTTCTGCTTTGTCCAAGAAGAAGGAGGGAGGGAGAAGGACCCTTCGGGTGCCGCCGGCCATTGGGGAAGGAGAAGGAGAGGAAGGAAGAGAGGAAGAGGAATAAGAAGAAGAGTGTAACGTCCCAAAATTTGGCTTTTCAAAAATCTTTCGAGTAGTTTAAGTCCGTGGAAAATTTCACCAATTTTATTTGATTTAATAAAGCTTAAATTAAAAATATTTAATTTGGCCAATCTAAACATCAATTAAATAAAAACCTGTGTTATTTGGTTTCCTTGTGTTCCAAAGAATTTTCTAGATTTGTTTGCTATTTATTTGGTCCCCTTGATTTTTGGGATTTTCTTTAATTATGAAAAGCTTCCTTTTTCTCTCCCGCCGTGCTACTCTGATCATCGTGAATCCATTGTTCATCTTTTTTCCTTCGGAACGAACCGAACAGCTAGCCAGGAGTCCAGTACGTGTCCGTTTCAAACTCAAACCTTCCAAACTCCATATCTTCCTCTACAGTGCGTATAAAAGCGAACCGTTTGCGCCCAAACGTCGTATTGATCTCCTCTTCCAATCTCCTGAATTGGTTTCCTCCAAACCAATCTATTTTCGTCGCCATCTCTAGAATACCGAGATCTACCCAAAGGACTTCTCCGGTGAGTTGCGCCTTCATCCGACGTCCGCCGGCCGAACCGTCTATGGCGTTGGCTTCGCGTCGTCGTCCTCTACGTCATGGTTCCATCCACTTCACCCGAAGATCGCCAGAGCCATGTCAAGCCGTAAAGCCGAAACGTATTTATCGTGTTGCTCACTTCCTCGGTGAGTTTTTCCAAAATCCGACCGTGCATCACGTCCGGCTCGTCGTTTCCTTTCTGTTTTGCCCTTCGCCTTGTATTGCATTTCGACCGCCGGCCTCCCCACAAGACTTGTTCATGCATAGCCTCAGTAGCGTTTCAAGTCTGTGCGTCTGTGCTTCGTTCTTAGCTCCGTTCTTGATTGTCCAGAACCGGCCAAAGCCTTCCCCTAATTCTTTCTCTCTCTGCTTTCCATCGTAGTGCCAAAAATTGATGCCGCCATGCTGACGCCGTCATGCTCCAGAACCGGCCAAAGCCTCTGTTCTATTGCTTCCTGTGTGTAAGTGTGTCCAGTTCCTTCTCTGGACATTGCACTGCATGCCGATTATTGTTTCCAACGCAGGTTCTGTTGGGTTCTCAATCCAATCTGATCTCTATTGTCTTTATCCTTTCTTTGCTTTGTCACTTCATTGCTATCTCATGTCATCAAGCCGCCACCCTCTTGTGCCATAACCGAACGGCAGTAGTTCCCTGCTCCTCTCTATTCTATTCGGTTCTTGGATGTGTTAGCTATGTTTGATGCTTCTTTGTTTCCATTTTTCTCTCTCACTTCCATGTTGGTCCCACATGCAAGTCATTGTATCTATCTCTCTCTAACATGTAGACCCCACACGTCATCATCCCAATCAAAATCCTAGATTAGTTCTCTCTCTTACATGCGGGTCCCGCATGACAGTCAACCCTTAGTCAAACCCTAGCCAGGAGTTTGGTCCACCGTGGACTAGCATATCTCTGTGGACCTGGTCCATAGACCAGTGGCCCCACATGTCAACCCTAATCCTATTTACGGGAATTAATTTAACTCCTGAAAAGTCCTTTTATCTTATAGGTCCCACATGTCGCTCTCTCAACCTTATTTCTGGAATTATTTTAATTCTAGAAATTCATAAATCCAGTGGGTCCCACCTGTCATCCACTCACCATTTTCTAGAATTTCCGAAATAATTTAATGAATGAATATTCTGTGGGTCACAATTGTCATTCTCTCTCTTTATCTTGTTCTCTCTCCAGCACCTTGGCCCACATGTTATCCAATGAGTTCTTCTCTCTCTCACTTACCAGTGGACCCCACTTGTAAGTATCCAATTCTTTTTATTTTATTTAATCCGAAGGAATATTCCCTGAATATTCTTTTCTCTCTCATTTCATCATTTTATGTGAATTCCAATCTTCTGATAGCCATATCTTCTTCATCCGAATTCCGATTGAACCCATTCAAGTTTCTAAATTCATCTAAATTCATTATCTATCTTCCAGTACCATTCAATTTCAATTTGGAGTTTATTTTATTTGTAATTTTGATTTTTTTTGTTTTTGCACTTTCTTTTTCGTTAGACGTTGAAGTCCCGGAATCGTCCGAAGGAGCTGAAGATCAAGGAAGTAGAAGATTGAAGATAAACTAAGATCATCAATGCTAAAGCAAGGCAAGTTACACCTTTGATCATTTTGAACCCAGTTTTCAAAAGTTATATTGATTCAAATTATTGCATTTACTTTAAGTATTTATTTAAATGCTTTTGGGTTTAGTTATTAATCCAATTTGTTATATCCACATTGTCTATTTGTTATGTCATAATCTTTTGTCACGCTAGATTGGTTCACTAATTAGTTGGTATTATCATAGCACCAACGTGGGTTGATTAGATACGATTAGTCTGCTTAGCCATGCCACGAGTCATCATTTCATGTAAGTTGCAATTATAAACTTGACTAAGTGATTATGGAACTAAGTGATAAAACTGTGTGTACTATGTGGTATTACTCGTTGATGGCATGTGTTGCACTTAACCAACAGGGTGGGAAAAGATTTAGACGGAGGCAAGTGGTACTGTGTATTGTTATGATGGAGCTGTGTGCATGGGCTTTATAAGCTATGTGCATAGGGAATAATAGTAGAAATTGGAAGTCTTACCTTGGTCAATTGAGGACTTAACTTTGTGCGCCATTGAACTTAGTAAGTTATGGGACGGGCCTAACTTAGTAAGTTATGGAGTCTTGACATTGATTACTCAGGTAGTAGGTTAGGTTGTGTTGCATGGGTGGAGGTGTGCTACCATGTAGTTACATCGCGGGACGGTTTGCCGCTTCCCTGTCCAACGAGGTGTGTCGGACTTGCTTCCTGTGTGGGGTAGTCTAGCGTAAAGCACATTAGGAGTATCAATACTTGAGATGAAGTTTCTGAAAGGTTTTGTAGTGATCAGCTCCGTACAAGTTGATTGCATCTTGTGGGTAAAGTGTACAAACTCTGCAGAGTGTTAAATCAATCTATTCAAATAGCCACGTCCGTGGTCATGGACATGCTCGGGGATTTCATACGAGGGGTAGATTTTCATAAAACAATTTGGAAGGGACACCTGTGTGATTTTAAGTCATATGGCTGTGTGAATAAATTGATTAGGCTTTGTGTCTTTGTGAAAACAACTGATAAATTAATATGTTATTTGTTTTACTTTATACTTTCAATCTATTATTCATATTCAATTGCAAATGTTGCATTTCTGCAAAAGAACCACAGAAGCCATTCCTTTGGAATAAGCCATCATGCATAAATTGCATTCTGTGGTATGACTTGCGAGTACAGTTGTGTACTCATGCTTGCTATAATCAATCAACAGAAGTGGAGGAATCATCAGTCAACAAGGTCTACTTCAAGGATCGTGGAGAACTAGGTCACGCTACCTCAGCTGATTGCTTGTGGGTATATGGATGGGCTTCACTGAAGTTATTCCGTTACGTTCCGCTGCAGCTTCATTGAGCTATTCGCGTTCTGAGGCATTAATTGTAAGCTTTGACCTTAAGGTCTTTACTCTGATATTTATTGTTATTTGCCTATTTATTAGTCATCTTTGTTTATAGAAATGATATTTCACTGATGTTGCCACTGTGTGTACTAGCGTGATCTTGCACTAGTGCAGTATACATAGAGGGTCCAAAATTGCATTTTGGGGTCCCGACAAAGAGGAGGGGCAGTCTTTGCGAAGGCTTCAACGGTGTCTAGCGTCGTTCTTGTGGGTAATTTCATATTCCCCATTCATTTTGGTAGATTGTTCATATGCGAAATGTCTCCAATCGCCAGATTGTAGCTGCTGTGTAGATCGATTGATTTTGCTGATCTGTTGATGCGCGAATTTGAGATAGGTCCAAGCGGATCCAACGTTTAGTGTCTGGTGGACTTATGTGGGGTTTCACGTGGGCTTTCCAGAAAGTATTAATTCATAATTTTTGGATGAACGATGAATTAGTTATAAATTTTACAAGTCTAGAATCTTATTCAATCTCTAGATTCGGGCAGCGAGCTTAATTATGTGAATTATGGGTTTGAGATGGATGAATTTGGTAATTTGATCTCCATGAGATATGTAAATATTTTTATGATGATTCCAGGAAGATAAAGTTCATATTTTTTGGACATTTATAATGAAAAATATGAATTTTAGAAATTAATGCTGTAATCTGTCCTTCTGTTGTGGACAGAAGAGAATTACTTAGTTGTTTTCAATCTTTGTAGCACAGTGGGGATAATTGTGATAAATTTATTGAAGAAGCTAGTTTCCTATAGTTTCCATAAAGTCTTAGAATAGTGAGATTGGATGTACCAAATAAAAGTTATGAAATTCCCAAGTTAGTAATACCGAAGATGACAGAACGGTCATCGAGGTTAAAAACAAGGGCTTAGATGAGTTAATTTGATCTTCGGTCAGCTGAGAAGTTGTAGCTATGCCTGTTTAGATTCCAGAAAAGTTGGATTCATGATGTTTGGAGTTTGGACTCAAAAGTTATGGATTTTCCTTTGATAACTCTCAGTTTGGACAGATTGGGTTTTAAGAGTGTAATGATTAAGTTTTGGGTTGCGATTAGGGCGAATGATTTCATTTTGTTCCATTGCTATGCTGAGCACTTTTGAACGTTATTCTTAGAATGCTTTACGGTTGTTAGGTTGTGGTGAGAACTGGGGTTAGAGCCTTCCTGTCATCGTCTTCCGTCTTGCGGTTGAGGCAAGTACATTGTGAATTGTATTGACTATTATTTGTTCGTAGTGCTTGATGCCATACTATGATTAAATTCTATGGACTGCGAGTAAATTCCAATAATTCTTCTTTCTTTCCATGGATGTTAATCCATGCTTCTTGAGATGATGTCTTCAATATCAATGTATTCGTTTATTCGTTCATGATTCACCCACGGGAGTGGGAAGTAAAGTCCCATCATTCCAGTATGGGCAAGTAAGACCCATCATTCCAATATGGGCAATTTGGATCCCTATTTTGAATGTTTCTTCAAACGGGCCTTGGATCCCCGTATTTTGGATAATGCGGACATGAGTGAACACCGACAGGTGTTCACTGCTATACCGGTATAAGCAGAAGAGAAGAGCATGCATTTCATTCTTACATAAGATTTTTGCCCTTCTACATACATATTCGAATATTGTGAATGTTATATTCTTGTTCTAGTATTTTCCATGTTATTCTGTTGTACTTGTTGAGTCGTGGACTTACTCTTGTTAGTGTTTGTCTGTTTTAGGTAAACACTGAAGACGGCATGCTTTGGGAGGGAGTAGGCACAAGGATAATTGCACTCATTCACATACCTCACTTTATAGTTAATAAACCTACTATTACCTTTCAATTGAGAGTTTGGACTGTAATAAATAGTGACATGATGATTATTTATGCCTGTCGTTATGTTTTGGTGCAGCTAGTTAATGTTGATGCTCATTAGATGTATTGTTGATAGTAATGCTCTTGAATGGATTATTATGATATCTACAATTAGAGCTTTGTTATGTTGCTGTAATTTAGAACAAATTTTATAATCGTCCTCTAATGTGTTGGACTTTAACTGTTAGTAGTTGATAAAATGTTGAAATTAAATTGTATTGTTGATTTGTGTTAGAGTTTTAGGTAACATTTTGGCTTTCGCATAGCCAGGGTGTTACAACTGGCCGTAAGAAGTTACGAACTAGTCATGACTATATATGAACTAGGTTGTATAGGGATACGAGCTGGTCGTAAGTGATAAGGACCTACTTGTAGATCATATTGCATTAAGGTTCATCCGATCTAATTCGTGTGTATTTGGGAATCGTTATGTCCTGCTAGGAGCCGCTAACGACTCGTGATCGGAAAGGAGTTTCCGAGTTACAACCGATTATACATGAACCTAACGGGTCACACACTTAACGGGTTGGAACAAATGTGTTCGGATAGGATCCGTCATGGGCACTATATAAGGAGATGCTTGAGGCCATTGGGAAGGTGTGAGAGGGAACACAAAACACACATGAGTTGTTCCACCGAAACCCTAGCCGCCATCTTCTTGAGAGTGCCTTGTTGTGCGAGTTGGTGCTAGCACACAGGCGTATGGAGTTCCATCCCTGGACGTGTGGATATCGTAGAGGCGCTACTGCGGTTGTTGTTGCGCTTGAGGACGATCTACGACTTCTCAAAGAAAGCGATTGGTTACTGGAGGAGACGATCGACATCAGGAACGCTGGACGATCGAACACGACCACTTTATCGATGCGCTCTGCGTTGGATTAGGCTATTCCAACTCTTCTTCTGCTGTACTATGCGTCTGGTGGTGATGACCAGTGATCTCTTGCTTGCATGGAAACTTGGTTTATGTGGTAGAATTTTTGAATTGTTAGCTAGTGTAGCCTACCCGTATCCCTTCACTTCCCTCTCGGACTGATGCAACCACAACACCTTGACATGTACCAACGTCTTGTGTTTCAACACCTGCTCCGACCTCTCTAGAAGGTCTTGCTCAATGGTCAGCGGGTCCAAAGAAATCTCATGCTCTGGATCTCTCAAATACTTTCTCAACAATGAAACACAAAGTACGCTATGCACCCCACGAATGAACTCATGACGGTTCTAGTGATACGCCATCTTCCAAAATGCCCGCAACTATCGGAAACTATCCAATATACCTTATGCCAATCTTCCCTTTGGTACCAAACCACACAACCTGCACATAACACATAGAACTCATGTTCCATCTCTCAATCGATCACTTCACCTTTGTAAGGAGCATCTCCTTTAACAAGGAGACACACAAAGAACTCACCTTAAACCAACCTTCTTACAAAAATTACCCAATTGAAAAACAAAGGATTCCCAACACAACCACCCATAACCAACTTCCCTCCAAAAGACTCCAACCAAATATCCAAAAGATTCATCATGAAAACTTTTCATCTTCCCAAGTAGGCATTTTGCAAATAGATAACACATAAAGCTAAAGGAGAAATCTCTTGATGTCGACGATCGATTTGCCGATCTTACGAAATAAAAAGAGGAAAATAGCAAAGAATTCTTAGGTAAGAATGGGGTTGCTCTTTATTGCAATGGACTGGATCTTTACAAGTGGATGCCCTGAATAAGGCGACAGACTAGCCCTAATTACACTTGGTGTATTGATTGCTATGCTATTGCTTCAATAGTCTTCAGATCGCTAAGTCTTGCGTCCTTTGATCTTGAATCAGTCGTCCTTCCTGCCGTTTGTATTCTCCTTTAAATAATTGATGAGGTGGTGACAGTTACTCCTGGAAGAGGCGCCCTTTGGAAGTGTCGCGTCTAGTCGGAGGAATGGTGGTAGTTGGTAAGACGCTAAATGACCAACAACTGATATTAGTAGGAGACAAAACTATGTAGTGGTTATTGTCAGTGACTCAGCGTTGTAAACGTCGTGTGGTTTAGAACAAATTAGACATGTGTTCCATTCATCACACAGGAGAGAAGTACTTGGAATCAGATCCAAGTGCCAGTTCAAAGCTTTTACAAGCAGTCATCTGGTCAGGTAGTAGATAGCGAACCTCTCCGACTAGGGTACCCATGAGTAACCTCTGGAGTTCTTATGACCACAAGGGCTATTAACTTTAGAGATTACGACCACGAAGAACGTACACTCTTTAATTAAATATTAAAGTAACATTTAGAGACTTTAATCCTGGTCACTTGATTGCCCAAATTAACCATTTTTTTTTTTTCTTAACTGGGAAGAACCACGCATACCAACAAGAACCAACTCAACTTGCAATTTACATCCATCATAAACACATAGCTCAAATCAGAACAAAGAGAATATTTCACTACCCGAGAACACACCCTTTTTCTCAAAATTTTTAAGAATTAATGTTATCTTAAACCATAAGATTCTAAATTATCGCATAACACACTAACTCATTTCTCTTAAATTGTCAACCTCAAAGCTATGTTCAAACCGAAACATCACCCACATCAATCTAGACAGACTATTGTCCACAAAAGATACTCTAGTCTACACATCTACCAAAAGAATTACTTTGATAAATAATTCACAACACCTCACTAAAGATGTCACCTCGAATCACATCATCTCAATCCTTTAAGGATAATTGATGAGGATTAAATTCCTCAATATTAATTAAAAGCCACATAGCTTATGTGGGCGTAAACCTCGGGGCTAACAGCCCATGTGGTCGTTAGAACCTCAGGGGCTGCTCTGTGAGTAACCTGGTCAGAGGGGGTTCTACACCCATTGCTCGACCAGATGACTGCTCGAAGAGTATTTGAACTGGACTTGGACCCAGTTCTAAGTACATTTCTTTCGTGTGATGAATGGAACATGTGTTCTAATTGCTTCAAACCACACGATGTTTCCGGTCCTAAGTCACTGACAATAACCATTATATCGTTTTGTCTCCCACTGACATCAACCGCTGATCAGTTGGCGTTTCATTAACCGCCACTATCCCTCCAACCAGACGTGCTTCTTTAAAAGGGTGTCTCTTCTAGGAGTGACTGCCATCTCTTCGCTAGTTATTTAAAGATGGATAATGAACATCAGAGGGAGAAGGCCAATACAATCCCAAGACAACTGAGGGAGAACAACCGCAACACATCTGATCCATCAGAAGGCAATTAGATTCAAGCAATACACTTAGCGTAACTAGGGCTAGTCTGTCGCCTTGTTCAAGGCACCCCCCTGTAAAGATCCAGTTCATTGCAATAAAGAGCAACCCCATTCTAATCCCAAGAACTCTTAGCCATTTTCCTCTTTTTATTTTTGTAAGATCAGCGACTTGATCGTCGACAATAATTAACTTCAAATTCACAGCGCACACACTCATTTACTACACCTAAAGGATGCTATCAATGACTATTAGAGTTGGCCAGATGGGCCATGCCATTGGGCGACTTACTGTGCAACACGGCCTACTGCATTCATGGGTTTGTCTTTGGCACGACATGAAAGTCCGACATGGCACGAATAGTGTCGGGCCGTGCCAGGCACGGCACGAGCCCAGCATGACCCATCGGCTCAGATTGATTGACAAGCCACGGGAAGCAGAGGAGGTAGTCGACAAGGCGAGGAAGAAGGAGGGAGGAGGAAGGAGGGGGGCCTAGAGGAGAGGAGGCGGTCTGACGCTTAGCAAGCTAGGAGGCGAGGGAGGAGGCGAGAGGGAGAGCCGAGCGCCCGAGCCAGAGTTGTCGGGGGTGTTCAAAAATCTATACTAAGACAATGATAGTAACACCGACACGTAGAACAATGATGTATTATGTATGTAGAGCTATATGTTGTACTCTTTTTCCTTTACCAAGGTTTTCTCATTTTGAGTTTTTACTTGGCAAAGGTTTTAATGAGGCAGCCAGTTGGACATTAATAAAGCTCTTTATTACTTTTTCAATATGATTGTCTCTTTTTTTTTTTCAATTTTCATGTCTACTTTTGAATTCTACACATTTTTCTGGATATTTTTTTTTATTTTTTTCCCATTTTTTCAGGCCAAACAGGCTAAACGGGCCACACTTGGCCTGATAGGCTAAATGGGCTCGTGCCGACTCGGCACGGCACGAATGGCCGACGGGTTGTGCCTAGGCTGCCACCCGGCACGTGGGCTGGCCCGGCATGGCATGAATGGTTCACGGGTCTAAACGGGCGTCTTGAGCATGGGCACATGCCATGCGGTTGAGCCGCTCGTTTGGCGACTCGATGACCATCACGCTATTCCGGATCCACTTTTATTCTACTACTTCTACAGATAATCATTGGGAAACCAAGGTTCTTGTAATATCCCAAAATGCTTTAGAGAGATAATTAAAATAATTAGTCAGGTTTTTTTAAAAAGTAACAAAACTTGGGCCATGGGCTTCCAGCCCACGGCACCAAGGCCCAAGGTGGGCTGGCTCCATAAGATGACCAACGGTGCTTTATGACCGAATTGCCACCCTCCCCTTGTGCACCCCCCTTTCATTTGCCCTAGCCTTGCCCTTGCCACTTCTTGCCGTCTTGGCTCTACTGCTTATTGCCATTGGTACTTCTTTGGGAGGAAGGAGGTCAGCCAAGGAAGAGAGCAGCAAGGAGAACAAGAAGGAAAAGAAGGAGAAAAGAGAAGGTTTTAGCGAATTTCCCGTGGTTCATTGTGATCATCAGGGGTAAACCCTGATAATCCCTAGGTTTTTCCATGGATTAGTCACTGTTAATTTTGTAGGTTGTTTTCATTAGGGGGAAGTTAGGTTTCAATCTACCATAGTTCGTCAAGGTTAGGTGCAGAACCTTGCGGGGGTGATCGATTTGGGGTATTTAGGCTCGGATTCAGAGGTCGGTTCAATTAGAGAAAAGTTAGACAATCTCAATAGCTTTCCAGGAAGGTCTAGATCATTAAAATTGGAGAAGCGAGTGAAACGATGCGGCCTCGGGAAGGTCACTATCCAGAATTTGGACGTAGTTGGCAAACGTCGTGAAAATGGGTCGGTTTTATATAGTATATGGTAAAATTAAATTATGGTGACAACTTGAATAATGTAGGAAATTTTGTATAGTTCCCAGAACTCGTATCGTTCATATATTTTCAAGTTTTAAAATTAAAGATATAAAATTGTGAAACAGACTGTTCTGACAAATTCTGGAACGGTCTTCGGGTAAACAAACGGGGTAGAAAACAATAGAATAATAAGTTGTAGGTTTTTTCGTGGGGATTCCGGGGCCGTAACTTTTCGCTTGCTTCTCCAAAGCTAATGATCGAGACCTTCCTAAAAAGCTAACGAGATTATCTAACTTTTCTCTAATTGAAAAAATCTCTGAATCTGAGGCTAGATACCTCGAATTGCCTCCACAATGTTCTGCATTGAACCTCGACGAACTAGGGCATGCTAAAAATTAATCTTCCCTTAAGCAAAATGATCTACGAACTTAACAGCGACTAAACCATGGCAAATCTAGGGACTATCACTAAACCATGGCAAATCTAGGGACTATCAGCCATTACCCTTGGAGATCACGGCGTCGAACACGTTTTCCCGCAAAAATCATTCTCTTCCTTCCTTCTTGTTTCTCCTTCGATCAACAGTCTCCTTTCCCTAATCTATCTATCTCTCTCTCTCTCTCTCTCTCTCTCTTCCACTCTTGGCTTCTGCTAGCAAGCACATGCATGCAGCAGCAGGGCTAGCGCAGATCAGCATGCAATAGCTAGGGGACAGTTCATGCAGAGCAGCCAATGGCAGGGGCATGCAGGAGGGAGATGCATGCAACTAAAAGGCAATGCATGCAGGAAAAAGACAATGCATGCAGGAGGGAGGCTGGCGCAAGGGGCTAGCATGCAGGAGGGAGGCTGGCTCAAGGGGCTAGCATGCAGTGCTGTAGGGAAGAAGCGTGTAGTGGAGCAGGATGATCATGCTTTGAAAAACTTCCTGATACTACATGTGATGTTGTCTCAGTGCTTAAGCATGCAAGCAGGAGGTAGCAGCGGCAGCATGCAAGCAGCAGCAGGTAGCAGCGCAATGCAATTCATTCATGTACACAATCTGAATTTTTTCAGGTTTACAATTCACACAACAACCTAAACAGTAATGAAAAGTATCAAGTTTCTTTTTTTACACGTCAACATAATGAATAGTGCCAGAAGAGAGCATTTTCGTCTTTTCGTGTGGCTATAACAGGAAAAACCGCTGGATATTATTAAAATGATAAAACATAGGGCATTTTATCAAGAATCAAACTAAGTGATGAGTAAAAAACAATTGGATGCGACTAGCACTCGGACATACGTTCCGAGCGCCAGCGCCATACGCCACGCCTTGCCGTCCGATCTGGCGCTATGATGCTCAACCGTCCGATCTCAATATGTTTTTTCGTCCTCCTGAAACAAACGAAAGTATTATGCAACATCACGCACCCCTAACGCAAAAAAAACTCTTCCTCCGCCCAATCTCCTCCAAAAAAACATTGGGAAAAATAACATATTTTCACCGAAATCGCATGGAAACCATCGGTATAGAACCTAGTTGCGCTTAAAAACTAATTTAAATATACCAATCAAACAAAATTTGATGTTACAACATTACAACATTTGAAAATAAGAGTTGTAGCATCAAGAAATTTGCATGATTTAAAACTAACTTATGAAACATTTTGATTTCATGTATGCAACAATCGCCGACAATGGTTGCAACGAAAATCCTTTTCCTACAAAATTTCAGGAAGATCTATTGCAACAAACCAAATCACTTTCTGCAACAATGGAGAAAGGTTGCTCCAACAATTCGAGTAACATTTGCAACAAATTGTACCCAGATAGGAGGTGCATGGACTACAACAAGTAGTCTAGCTCATTAGAGGGAGGAGAGGCTAGCCCGCTGCCTCGTTGCTAGTAGACCCAGATCTGGAGAAGTCAAGGCCAGCGCGGTGCCTCATCACCAGCCCACAGCATCACCTCATCAATGGGATGTGCCACTGGTCCTTCGCTCGCAGCCAGTCACCCCCATCTCCCTTCGCCCGCCACCTACCGCCCCCGCTCTCCCCGCCGCCCTCCCCTCGTCGATCGGCTCCTGTGCACACACACAGAGAGAGAGATTAGGGCAAAATTTCACCTTTGGGTGCTCACCCCATCGCTAGTCACCTTTGGGCTTGGAGGCAATGTAGATTGCAGAGTCATGAACTCACAACCAAAGGAGGAAAAGCTAGATGGGTCACTAGTCAAGTGCAGCGAAAGGAACTTGGGCGCATAGGGAAACGTGTGGCCGAAGGGAAGCTAGGCACGTGGACAAGTCACGTGGGTGATGAAATCGTCTGTTTTTTTTTGTACTCCTATCGTACGCCCGAACAATAGCATTATCCAAAACAATTACATGGAAAATGATAGTATAATCTTGGAACCATCTAAGCCTAAATAATCAATTCCTAGTCTAAGTCGGGTTCACACTATTAAGAAACCGAGCCCAGGCTGGTAGTCCTGGCCCACAATAGGCTCCTCATCTATCCAGTAGCCTATATAGAGGAGGGGGAACCCCAACCATTGTACTATAGTTTTACAGAAAAGCAATAAAGAGAAGATAAAAGTCCCATCATATCTCTGTGTTCAATCTACTATTCTGTTCTTGTGTTCTTGCATCGTTCTTACGATTCTAGGTTTGTTTACGAGGTAATCGCTCGGACTAGACTCGCCAGCGATGGTTCCTCAACACATTATTAGCACGACTATGCTCTCCGACCTGCACGGATTGAAAAGGTAATCGTTGAAGCATCTCTCGAAGAGTGAATTGAATTTTCTAGTTCGCGTTCTAGATTTTCCCTATGATGCAAATTCGCCCTAATCTACCGTGAGCAGACTTGAAGTCGCCGGCCAAGCCAATCAATAGATTGCACGAAAGGGTGGATGTCGATTACATCGCAAATTGCATGAATAACGAACAGTAAACCATACATCGCATTGCATGAACAATGAAAAAAAACGGACGATGGCCTCGTATGGCCATGGCCGGTGGCGGCACCTATGACCTGCATAGCCATCATCCATTGAGCCGACTGACCGTAGCAGCGCACTGCAGAAGCGAAGCCGTGACCGCGCCACGTCCTCCTCGACTGGAGCCACGGCTTCCTCGCCTCAGCGTTTGTAGCGCCAACTAGTCCGCGTATGAAGCGCCGCTGTTGCGCCGCCGAAGCCTTGGCCCCGCAAGCGCCAGCGCCGCCGCCTCAGCGCGCCGCCCCAAACCCATGCGTGTCGTCGCGTCGTGATGAGCCCCACATGGCCACCTCGCGCCGGCAAGTCACCTAGGCGACGTGCCGCACCGAGCTTCACGCCGCCACATGGCGCCTGGCCGGACCTTGCATGGGCCGCCCCTCGTCGTGCCGATCACAACCCACGCACACTGACTCGCGCGCGCGCGACGCTGCTCCTAACGTCGGCCATGGAGCAAAGGCTGCCACCACCTTTGGGTACTCGGTGCTAGGGGAAACCCTAGCACCAATTTTCAATGGCCACCGGTTGGGCCCTAATGGGCCAAAGGAAAAGGCTGGCCCAAGAAACCCAAAACCGAGCTGAAAAGGATGGCCCAGTCGGAAATAAAGCCAAAAAAAGAAAAAGGGGGGGTGGGAAAATCCTAATTTTTTTTTTGCAAATTAACCCTCGTAATTCTGAAAATTACGAGGAAGTTTCGCGGATAAGGAAATTTTGTTAAAAACCCCTCGAATTTTCTGAAATTATACGATTTTTTCTCAGAACTAAAATTTCACGATTTAACCCTTGGAAATTGTAGAATTCGCCAAAAAAATCATTTTCCAGCAGAAAAGGGCCTTGAGAATTCAATTTTTGAATCAATTTTAGCATTTGAAGCATCTTTAACTTTGTTATTGTTATTTCTATGTAATTTATTTATTGTATTTACTGTTTTGATTATCTGTGATTGTTTATATTGCTTTAATCATTAAAAATAGCAGTAAATCATGAAAAATGCATAGAAAAATACGAGAACATTATGAGAATTTTTGCAACCATTTTATACAAGTTACCAGCAGTAATCTTACGAACTCTTTGCATGAATATGCATGTGACTGGTATTACGAACCAGAAGTTCGAAGAGCTGGCCCAACATAGCTAGAATTACTTGACTTGGGCATCAGATGTCGAGATCGTACTAGGAGCCAAGAAGCTCTGTGCTGCTATTAGACTTGGCACCTCGAAGGATGCCATTCCAACTGCTAAGAAAAATGATCAGGCACTTCATTTCCTCGGACACCATCTCTGCCTAACGCTCAAGAATGAGTATATGGCAGAGAAGATCATACTAGCTTTATGAACCGTACTGAAGAAGCGGTTCAAGTAGCTGAAGTACACCATTCTTCCTCAGGCAGAGCAGGAATGGAACCGACGATGTTTTGCTGACTACAAGACCGTGGGGGAGTACAATTCTGCTTTGCATAGAATTTGTACCAGTCTTTAGCTCTGTGGTAAGGTAATCACGGATGAGTAGAAGATTGAGAAAACCCTCTCTACCTTTCACCCGAATGCGATGCAATCTGCACGCAACTATCGTCAAGATGGCTACAAGGAGTATGCCGAACTGATTGACATCATGCAAGTTACGGAAGCTCAATATGAGGTTCTAAGGAAGAACTACATCTCACAGGTACCTAGTAGCAAAGTTGACCATAAAGTCAACGCTAGCAGTTACAAGGTGAGGAAGTCTCACTCCAAGGAAAGAGGCAAGAAGGGTAAGGTCTTGTGTCGCAAGACCAAGCAGAATGCTCAAGCCAAGAAGGGCGAACAAAAGAAGCGCGATGAGAAGCCCTATGGCCAGCAGGACCAAAGTTGCTACAAATGTGGCACATGGGGACATTGGTCAGGTGTTTGCCGTGAGCCGTAGCACGTGATTGATGCTTTCTAGTCTAAGACAAAGGACAAAAGACAACATGAGGCACACATCGCCATTGTAGGTACAGAGGATCCACAGTCATTAGTTGCACCTATGGATGTGGACAGCCCAGTAGCAGCCCCCATCACACCTTCTTTGGACATCACAGCGGCCGCGCCGTAGTTGCCGAAAAAGAGAAGATGGACATGGAGCAGATTCGGGCATAAGTTTCTTCATACTTCACGCATTGCACTTAGATTTTATAGTCATTTGTAGTTTATGGTTGTGATTGAACATTGAATTATTGAATAATAGTTGTAAGCTCTAGGAGAGCAAAGCATTAAATTCTTATGATGAGTCCTACAAGACTTTTTCTCGTATTAATAATAGCAAGTTATGTTTTGTTTTGGAGTATTTTATTTATGTGTGGATTGCTTCCTACCTCATATTAATAAATACTTTATATTAGAATGCGTGTGGCGCCCTATGGAGAAAGTGTGTTTAGCGAATAGCGGCACAACAAATACCATCTTGAGAGAGACGAAGTTTTTCTAGTCGATCAGCAAGAATGCTGGTAGTCTTACGACAATCGTAGACAACGAAACTTGTATAATAGGCTCAGAAAGAGCCACAATTATACTCCCGATGGGCACAACATTGGTAATTGAAGAAGCCGTTATACCCATAATCGACTAGAACTCTTCTAAGCTTTAAGGATATTCACGCTAACGGTTTCTATGTAGAGACTGAAGAAGAGTATGGTAAGGAATACCTGCTCATTACAAAGCATGAAGAAAATAGAAAAAAAAGGTATTAGAACGACTTCCTTCGTATGAATCTGGGCTATACTACACTAATATTAAGGCACCTGCAACCTATACTGTCCTGAAAACCACTTTTAGAAGCTCTGAACTCTTCTGTCTCTGGCATGATAGATTAGGTCACCTCGGTCTTAGGATGATGAGATATATAATTAACAATTCTCAGGGACATAATATCAATATAAAGAATTTTCCGAATCAAGAAGATTTTGTGTGTCCCGCATGTGCCATCGGAAAATTAATTACTAGACCTTTTGCTCTGAAAGTGAAGGATGAGATCATTGCTTTCCTGGACCGCATTCAGGGAGACATTTGCGGTCCTATACAGCCCCTATCAGGGCCATTAAGGTACTTTATGGTGCTTATCGATGCTTCCTCGAAATAGTCACACATATATTTATTGCCTACGAGAAACCATGCTTTTACAAAGCTGATCTCGCAGATAATTAAATTTAAGAATAATTTCCTTGATCATGATGTGAAGTCCATCAGGATGGACAACGCTGGAGAATTTACTTCAATGGTATTTGATGATTGTTGTATGCAATGGGAATTGCCGTTGAACATTTCATACCACATGTCTACACCTAGAAAGGACTAGCAGAGGCATTAATTAAACAAATTAAATTTATTGCCCGACCGCTTTTGCAGAATTGTAATTTGCCAACTACATGTTGGGGCACGCGCAAATCTGCCTTGACAACTCTCATCAATTTTAGGCCGTCGGCATATAACATCCATTCACCTATGTAACTAGCGCAAGGGTCAGCATCGAAAATCTCTCATCTTCGCATGTTTGGTTGCAAGGTTTATGTAACTATACCACCACCACCACCACAGTGAACTGCAATAGGACCTCTCCGAAAGTCTGGGATATACGTTAGTTATGAAACAACATCCATAATCAGGTATCTGGACCCTATGACTGGAGATTTGCATACAACCTGCTTCGTTGATAGCATATTTGATGAGGATAGTTTCCCGTCATTAGGGGGAGGAAATCAACCCCTTCATGAAAAATATTGGAAAATAACGTGGCAAGCCACGGGAGTCCATGCATATGACCCGCGCACTTGTGAAGCAAATAGAGAAGTCCAGAAGATAATTGATTTGCAAGCATTAGCGAATCAACTGCCTGGCCACTTTAGTGATTTGAAGAGCGTGACCAAGTCGTATGTGCCTGCATGCAATGCACTGGAGAGGGTTAAAATACCAAAGAAAATTGAAGGTATCCCTCATCCCGTCCAGAGACCTCAGAATAAAATGACGAGAACTTCGGCCCCTCGAATCCCAAATGGCAAGGGGCGCCTAGCGAAAAGGATAAGAAGGACTTAACACGGTAGATCCTTTGAAGTTCCCTAGAACGGAAGGGAGCAGTTGAGACGACATTAGTATGGAACCTTGATAAAAGGCATACCGAATTTGAACATCCCCACGGAGGGAGATATCAGCATGGATGTTTGCGCATACATCAGAGCTGAAAACTAAAGGGACTTGCCCCCGCAATTGGAAGCAGCGGTAAGCGAGTAGAAGCATTAGAAATAGCTATAAATTATGTGACCACAGGACAATCTATGAATAGAACAACAGCCAATGTCAATATTTATTTTGCAAAGAAAATTACCACAATTATCGATCTTGATCCAGAGCCTGCATTGCTCGCTGAATGTAAGAAAAGATCAGATTGGAAAGATCAGAAGAATGCAATAGAAGCAGAATTATTATATTTGAATAAAAGATAGGTGTTTGGGCTTATAAGCCGCACGCCTCCCTATGTGCACCACATAGGGCATAAGTGAGTATTTGTTCGAAAGATAAATGAAAATAATGAAATTGTAAGACATAAAGCAAGACTCGTTGCACAAGATTTAACTCAACAACCAGGAGTTGATTATGAAGAAACTTATTCCTCGGCCATGGGCGGAACTACCTTTAGATATTTAATCTCAATGGCATTAAACCTGAATTTAGAAATAAAATTGATAGATGTGGTAATTGCATACCTTTATGGAAACTTGGATTCAGACATTTATATAAAGGTACCTGAAGGTATCACTGTCCTGACCCAAGACAGAGCAAATAGAAATCTGTATAGTGTGCAACTCAGAAACTCACTGTATGGACTGAAGCAATCAAACATAATGTAGTATAATCGTTTAAGCGACTTTCTCTGCAAGAAAGGCTACACGAACAATGATGATTATCCCTGTGTATTTATACGACGATCCTGGGATGGATTTTGTATAATCTCAGTATATGTAGATGATCTGAATATCATCGGGACCCTAGAAGATATTAAGAAAGTAAGCTCTTACCTGGAGTCGCAGGTCGAAATGAAAGATTTGGGTAAAACCAAATATTACCTAGGCTTGCAGCTTGAGCATGCCCCTGAAGGAATTTTAGTACATCAATCAACCTACACTTAGAAAGTGTTAGAAATGTTCGATTTTGAAAAGACATATCCTTTGAAACTGCTGATGGTCGGAAGATCGTTGCAGCAAGACAAGGACCTGTACAGATCTAAAGAAGAGGGAGAGGAAGTCCTGAGACCGGAATTCCCGTACTCGAGTGCAGTAGGAGCACTCATGTATTTAGCAAACTGTACTAGGCCAGACATTGCATTTGCCGTAAGCCTACTAGCAAGGTATAGTGCAGAACCTACCAAAAGGCATTGGCAGGGGATAAAAGGACATCTTCCGATACCTCCAAGGAAGCAAGGACATTGATCTATTCTACAGAAAAAAAACCAAGACCTAACTATGGTAGCTATCACGGATGCAGTACTGTCGGAACCAGCATCTGACTAAGTTTCAAGCAGACTATGTATTCCTATGTGGTGGAACTGCAATTTCATGAAAATCGTCTAAGCAAAGTTTTGTATCAACTTCGACGAACTACTCGGAAATCATAGCGCTGTACGAGGTCTCGCGAGAATATTTTTGGCTTCGGCGGATGATTCACCACATCCAACAGTCATGTGGATTGAATACTGCGCAAATCCCCACTATTATCTATAAAGATAATACAGCTTGTGTTGCACAAATGCAGATGAGGTATGTGAAGAGTCATCTCACAAAGCATATCAACCCCAAGTTCTTCTATGCTCATGAATTGCAAAGGATGGAAGAAATTAAAGTACTGCATACTAAGTCATGTGAAAATCTTGCAGATTTATTCACTAAGTTACTTCCAGTGTTTAGTTTTGAAAGATGCATTCGTGGAATTGGAATGATGAGACTTAGAGAAGTGTAGAATTTAGGGAGAGAATCTTCACAAACTCATTATTGAAAACTTGATCACGAAGATCGAGTACCCAAAGAATAAATCCTGGAGATTAAATAAAATTGTGTGGATTGTACTCTTTTTTCCTTGACGAGTTTTTCTGAAGTTTCTCGGCTAAAGTTTTTAATAAGCCAATTCATGCAGCACGGTAGAACGTGTTTCATGTACCATTTCTTCAAAATTTTCTGACTAAGTTTTTATGAAGTTTTAATGAGACATAAACATCTCGGATGAGTGTCCAAGAAGGAGTGGTAAGAAACCAGGCCTAGATCGACAGTCCTAATCCACAATAGACTCTTTATCCATTCAGTTGCCTATATAAAGGAGAGATCTCAACTATTGCACTATAATTTTACAGAAGAGCAATAAAGAGAAATCAATAGTCTACTCATCTCTCTGTGTTCAATCTACTATTTTGTTTTTGTGTTTTTACACCGTTTCAACAAAGATAATCGTTCAAACTGTCGCCAGCGATTATTCTCCATCGCCCAGGACTACAAGAGGCAAAACACCAATCGATCTGACCGCAGTCAAAACCATTTCCCTACCCGCACCCACGACATGGCCGCTCCAACCGCCGCTGCCGACACCGCCGCCCCGCCGCCTCCTCCTCCACCCCAACCCGCGGAGCCCGCGGCCGCGGCCGTCGCCGAGCCAAAGGTCTCTCATACTCCTCCTCAGCCCGATGCGCCGGCGCCGGCGCCGAAGAAGCGGAAGCTGGAGGACGCTGGGTTCCACGCTTCCGCCTACTACAAGATCCGTGCCACCGTCGCCGATCTCCGCCTCCGCTTCGTCCAGGTTCGCACCCCCCAAAAAGCCCTAATTTTTTCATTACTGTTTAGTTGCTGTGCGCATGTGGGGATGTCAAGTCGGTCTCTTAAGCTGGTGCCTCTTGAAAGCTTGGGTTTTGGGCAAATTTTAGCCTACAAGGCTGCAGAAGAAATACACCGATCTGAAATCTCATGTGCTTTACTGCTTTATATTTGCTATATAATTTTTCCTGTTAAGCTGGTAATATTCTGTTCTGAATGGCCTTGTTTTGCATTTTGAAGGTTTACGAAGCTACTGATTTCCGAAAAAGTGATGCCGCTCGTGAGATTCTAAAAGGTAAAAAATCTCAAATACCCATCTTGTTAGAAAGATACTAGTTGTTTTTAAGGGATTTGGATCAACCTAGCGTTCAGGAAAGAAAAAGGAGAAAACCTTTGGTGGATCTGAATATCAGAACTCGTGATTTGCATAGTTTCAGCTAGCAGTATCCTCAGTGCTGTTCTCTTGGCTGTCACACGCAAGGCAATGGCCATGGAGGTCGCTGAGATGGATCATGAAGGCTTATCCTTGCCGTTGCGGATCTGGGGGTGGTGTAGGCGGGAGGCGAAGTGAACTCCCAGACTGGAGGTGGAAGGGTCGTTGGGGTGTGTGGTGGCAGGGAGCTCCCACAGGGACTCGCCAACTCTGAGGTAGAGACATACACACTATAGTGTTGCGCTTGTGATGGGGAGCCACTGTTGTGGGGGAAGTGGTGGAGAAGTCAACAGGCAGGATATTTTGAATGAAAAGGTATATACCTGCTTGGGCGGGAGATTAGAGGAGAATGTGAGTTAACGGAGGAAAGAGTAATTGCGTGGGTTAAATTAGGGGGAATAATCCAATTTAATGCATAATCCATTGGATGAGATTGATCACAGTGAACGGTCTATGACTTTTGATCTCCCTGTTAAAGAAGGAAATAAAATTTTAAATTCTAAAATTAGTACTTCTATAAGTAGTATAGTTGTATTCTTTGGAAGTGAAAATTTGTTCTTTTAGGTGTATTCAAACGGGAAAAATATTGGACCCCCCCTCCGGTATTGGTTACTAGCGGCTATCGGTTTTAAACCGACCAAATTCCATCAAACTAAATTTAAACTCAAAATTTGAATTTGGCTGGATACCGCCTGTTGATGGGTTGCCGGAATTACTGTTCATCAATTTAATTTTAGAACTTTTTCGGACCAAATTTTTTTTACCGGTACGGCCAGTAACCACCGGTAACTGGCTGGTTACCGCTGGTTTTTTATCCTTGATCCAAAGATAGACGCATGGGGGCTTGTAGTTAACCATAATCTTAGGCTAGTATATTTGTTGTTTACTAGTTAGTATCCACATGCAAATGCATGTTCTGGCCACATATATGAAACACTAACAAGCTATTCAATATTTTAATCCTCCGGTCGCTCCTAATAGTTTAGACAATAATTAGCTATTTGCAAATATCAAAGTCACACGAGTGGTTCTGTGTTGTCCATAGCGATCCTATGATACAATGGCAAAGCTGCTTACAATCACGGGCAACTTTACTTGCAAAAATGCAGATGCATTTGGTTGATTTCTTTAGTCGAGTGTTATAGATTGTTATTTATAGGGGAGCATATCTGTTGCATGGCTGGGCGTCATATGAATATCATTCTTTAACATTGTAGGTCTAAACTCAATACAGAATTACAGACTGTAAGAAAAAAGAGAAAATTTCAGTGAATACTAATTGTTATCTTTATCTCTTCAGTTTTAATTCATTTCTCAGCAGAAATTGTCTCTTTTGCTTCACATATGCATAAAGTTTTATGCAAAATTTTGTAGGATGATAGACTGAAGTAGTACATAACATCTCTATTTTTCCAAACGTTTTCCCAATTATCTACACAAAATTTTAGTGCACGTAGTATAGAAGCACCAAAAGGAGAGGATGGAACGAATATGTTGGCATGTTGCTTACCGAATAGTTATTTATGTGGATAGGCCAGCAAAAAGACCTTGAATAATTTCATTTAAATCTGCTGTTGCTCAATTCTATCTATAAGATAGTTATATATGGATGAATTGTTGCCTGGAGATGCAGCTCTGAATCTGCCTATAGTCTTAGGGTTTAATCATGTGTAAATAGTCAATGTAGTCCACCCCGCTCTTCATTTGGTTGGTTGTATAGTCAAGTTTTTCTTAAGAGATGTTTATCAGTCAATTTTCTTGTGAATCATTTCTGTTGTTGAAGTATCACTAATGCATTTTGAGCTTGATTCAGCCTCGTATGGTACAGTCTTGCAGATTGAAGCATATAACCCATGAGTGTATCTTTATATCTTAGGATTTGACACTCATAACTTATCATCAATCCTATCTGACATGTAAACACATGAAACAAACCTATTATGTGATATGTTGTCCTAAATGCTAAGCATTGGTAGTCATGCCAAACAAATTATTGATTCTTCACAGCACTGGTAGTCATTCAAAATATGTGTTCATCTGTATTTGGTAGAGACTTTCTTCGGACAATTCAGGAATGATGTTTGTCAAACTTACTCTGATTCAGATAGTGAAAATAAGCCACCAGAAATGTCTCATGTCTTTCATCTCTTGACACGACTGGATCTTTACATACATTATCATTTTGTTGTTTTCAGAGATAAAGGTTGTCATGGAACTATCCAAGAAAATGAGGCTCGATCTCAGTGCCACTTCTGAACCTTTGAAACCATCAGAGAAGCCTTTAGCTGGAGCTGTGAAGGATGGGCCCACAGAGCCAATTCCATCTGGAGAAAAGAGTCGAGTTCTTCAGACAGGTCAGGCTGCAATTTCTCCTAATAATGTAAATGATGCACCACCCAAACCTGATAACCTAGGCAGCGCAGCAGAGAAGATGCTAGAGGAAACCCAAAGCAGTGAGATGGCAGATCACCCAAAGCACCTCGATGAAATTGCACAAGGGGCTTATGTGACTGGTGGATCTCCTGTTGGCTGGAATTTTATTGTCTGGCTTGAAGGTAAAATAGTTTATTATGGCTTAACCAAAGTAGAGTTTCGGGCGCGTCAAGCTGCAAATTAATATGTTGTGTTCACATCCAAACATTCTGACTGGTGCTGTACTGAGTGTGCTCTTCAATTGTTGGATGATGGTTTTGTTATCAAACAGTTACTATTCTGCTGCTGTATGAACTATTAGTTTGTGACTCTAGGAGGAGCGGTGGCGTACGCACGACAAAAAAAAAAAACAAGGGCACCACAAAAAAACAGGGGTGCTTATGGGGGAAAGCTAACATGGCAATATTGTACCAAACATATATATTTGAATGTATAGTGCAATCTAAATTCATATACAAATAGACCAGCGACAAAGTGATAAAAGTCTTGAATGCCCATAAATAGCAATGTGTAGAACGATAAAGCGATAAAAGTCTTGAATGCCCATAAATAGCAATGTGTAGAACAAAAGTAGCTAAATTAGTAAGATAATCTGAAAATTGTGGGCAATTACAAATATTAAAATGAACTGGAATATAATGTGAAGCCACTAGCTATGACTAAAGCAGGAGGCAAGTCTATTTTACAATGTTTCATCATTTGAAAATGATTCAAGATTGTTTTATCATCAATGCTTTTGAATATCTCGTTTGGTATAAGCACACCATTAAGTTATTGAGTCAATCATCAGAGACTTTCCTGAGCAAGTCTGTCTTTATAATTTTTATTACCGAAAAGATTCTTTCAATTGATATCGTTGCCACTGGAAGGATCAATGTTAGCTCAATAAGGTGATAGACCAATGGGAATGTTTTGTCTTTTCTAATTTCAACCATCTTTTTTTGCGAGCCTTGTAAGGTCACAACATTCACATAATTCTACACTTCTCGTAACATCGAGAATGTAGTTTTAAAGCTGATTTCTTAACAATATACGATCACCCGTGGTGAAGTCATCAACATAAATATCAACAAGTTGTATAAGCTTACTAGGCAGGATAACGCGCTACACCACGTTCGCCTGTTCTGTTTTGATGATGAAACTGGCGGGTAGGTTTCTACTTTGGTTCGCTCCTGTTCTGTTGTGTTGTGTTTTGATGAGGAAATAGTTATGCTTTGATCGCCAGAAAAGAGGTGAGGTGTGAATCACAAGCACAGCAAAGTTTACACAAACATAATCTACAGACTGATCCGGTGGAGATAGGAGACAAACGGTTGGCATGGTGATGATGCACAACATAAGATCTGTTGTAGCCAGGATGATATGTCCATGCATGTGTGTAGCACTTGTGACATGCGTACAGCTAATTGTAATAGCTCCCAACTGGCTACAGACGTACAAGAGGAAGCTGTAGATAGTTCCTGCTCCTTAAACGTAAACTGATGGCATAGGGCAAAAGAAGAGCAGATGTTCAACAGAACTGTAGTGGTTGTCACACATAGGGTGGTTACGTGTCTTCTTTCTTTCCACAATTCGGTGTCATGCTAGAAAAGTCTGTGTCGAACCGATGGTCTGTGGGAATCATGGTCAGCTTGGTACTGCTGCCAAAGAAAGCAACATCAATCTATGGATTGTCATTGGTACTGCTGCCAAAGAAAGCAACATCAATCTATGGATTGTCATGAGGTGGATAGAACTGCCGTCGAACCTAAGAATAATTGTTTACCTTTCATTATGACCAGCTGTATCGTAAGAGGGATCTTCGTGAAGCCAATACTCAGGAAAACCATCTTGATCAAGTGGTCTCAGCATGGAACGACTTTGGGTATCTCATTGAACAACGGGCATTCTTCATGCAGGGAAACTTGGGATCTACATCACTACATATAACACGAATCATAAACTCCTCAACAAGAGCATGGACTAAAGGAACAGTACTAATATCATGTAACGAAGCTGAAATTATAGCATTAATGAATGCAGGAGAAGGATCTCTACCTTGCCCAGCCAGCCATGCAAGGATATGGTCCTGAGGGAGAGAGAGGTATACTAGCTGTGAGCAATCGAAATGCTGCAATCTTCTTGCTTTATTAAGCACATATTTAGCAGTTAGTTATCTATGCTATGGGTTTCTAAGGTCTCTTACAGACTGATTAATTTGGAGTAACTAAAGCCTAGGTGATGTCTACATATATACTTCTTTTGTAGGCATCGATCATACTATTAATGAATCCATTCTGTAGTTGTTTGAAGCTACAGTATCTTCGACTGTACCGACTATTTTATGCACAAAGTGATCATACGCTAATTTTTTTAAACCTATGATTGCATGCTAAGAAAGATGATAAACCATAAACTATACTTGTATAATTGGAGAGGTGATCACTGAAGAACAGCATATAAAATGAATTGAACTAACCTAAGGCTTGCTAATGGGTCTGCCGTTGTCATCTTTGAACAGTTTCCTAGCTGTTTTTGATGCACCCGTAGAGGTGTTGTGATTGTCATTATCTAGAAAATGTCAACGCATGTATCTGGTGTTGTGTATGGTTTACTATGGCCTATAAGAGTGATCTCATTTATATATATATATTTTTTGTGAAGGACCAAAACCTTAAATTCAGTTTGTACCTTTTAGAGGTGAGCTGCAGGGGAGCATTATCCATTTCTGGAGGAGTTCTATCTTCGAGTGATAGCCCTTTTTCGGTTGTTTGAGAGTGAGGTGACTACATCATTATAAAAGAGAATGTATTGCATTAGAAGACAATGAAGTTCTAAATTGTTATTGAGCACATGATTTACCAGGGAGTGTTCCATTGCGTTTTTCTTTGGAGATGATCTATATCTAACAGGAAAGCTCGTTGATGGACTATGTATGTGCAAAGACACGAATCCTTGTATAACGTTGAAGCTCATCTTGTGCAAATCAAAACAGGAGAAGTAAGCAGGTAACATGACCAAATAATCCATATTGGTTTTCAATAATACTGTCGGTAGTACCACAAGTCAGACTTCATTGAATAAAATATCAGATTATGAAAAGGAATGGCTATTTGGAAAGGAATATGGTATACACTGTGGCTGCGGGTATGATTGGGCAGGCATTTTCAAGCAAGATTAGGCTAGTTATTCCAGAAAGGGTTAATTCAGACATTTAGGGAACATGGATCACAATGAGGAAATAGATGCTTTACAGGTTAGGCAAATACTGCAGAGCGAACCAGAAAGGGTTAACCTTATCGTAAAATATTTTTTCGAATTCCATTGCTGTGATGCTTTCTTGCAATTATTGTCAATAATAAATACGTATCCAATGGCTCTATCAGATTCCATCCATCTCAACCAAGATTAAGCAATTTTCCTAACCATAGATAGGACTTGGTAAAAAACTACATTTGTCTATTGGTAAACGATACCTGGGACAGATAACCAGTTGCATTTCTCACGTACAACATAACCATCCATGATACAATAATATGTCAGCAACGAATAGAAAAAAATAGAGAAAAGAAGTCTAACCAATTCAAGAGGCTAGTTACTGCAAAGAGTAATTACCAATGTAGTCTACATAGGTAACTTGTAAGCACGGTTACGTCTAACCAAATAGATGAATTAACAAAGATGATATAAAACATTCAAAGATTGCAATTCAAAACTAAATGCCACATAGGATGAATTGTACCAAGAAGTTTGAAAGTAGCAAACCTAGCTATAAACCTGAAGAATAGCCTTTTCAATTAAAGTTGTTAGAAAGAACTTTCCGCATTTGGAGTACATGAATCAACCCCATTGAGCTTGAAGGACGCACAGAGCTGCAGCATACACAGAGACGGCAACTTAACTGTTAGGTAATCCCCTCAAAACATTCTCTATTGCAATTCTATGACAAATAAAGAATATGGTGCATTCTTTAAAGAGATATTCATAAAACTGGATGATACATGAGGAGAGGTTGCTAAATCTTTTTGTTATCATGTTTGGGACAAAGATTTTCTGGTGACATACCAACCGCTTGAGGTGTTAGAATCTGGGATATAGAGAGCTGCAACCTATGAACAGAAGGTAAAAGAAGATAAATTAGTGGTTAGAAATAAATTATTTCTATGTTGTAAATGGCGAAGATATGTTATCCATGATAATTGGGAGAACAAACCGAATTAGTTGTTTGCGTGCTCTGCACATTGAGCTTGAAAAAAAAAACCAAGCTGTAATTGTGTATTGTATGGAAAATGAAAAAGCGAGATGTTCTTGTCTAGCTTATTTTTAATAGTATGTTACTAACAAATGCAAAATGTAGCTACAAATACTCTTTGAAGGCAACATCTTTGTCCATGAACTCTTTTCTGCTGACAAGCAATTTTTAAAAGATTACCTTGACTATCAAACGGAAAGGGTAAATAAGCGAATCGATGGTTCATAGGTGAAAGAACTTGCACTCTTGTGGAATCGCTTTCAAAACATTAATCTGCATTAGACTAAAGCTTTGATGATTTTTGTTATTTCGAGAAATATATACTAATGGGCCTAGTACATAGCCTAAGGATTAATACGCAGCAAATATAATACCACGGTACTTGAGCTGGAGACATAAATTTAATGGTAGATTGTTGTCTGTATCTCAGCTAGAAATTAGAATATTAAATTCAGAGAACCATAAAGTACAGAGCCCTGTTTGTACAAAATCTACATACTAATGGGAAAAACACATATCCTTACAATTTAGAGGAATACTTTTTTTTTTAAGAACTAAGCAATTGGCAGAGAGCAATACCATTTGACCGTAGAGCTGGATAAATAGACCATTACAGTCAGGCGCGCTACGCCGCGCCGATTGTTGAATATGGGACATTTGGCGGTGCTTCGTAGGGTGGGTGATGTGGTATAATGTAGTTCGATATGTAATAGATGAAATATTAGTAGCAGGACCAATATATTGTTTTTTCATATTAGGCGGACTATTTAGTAATATACAGTGATATAAGCATGTGATATAAGTAAGTACGGTAATCATAGATGCTATTGTACTGTGATGAAACATAGGAAGATGCATGTATCGGCCAAATATATTTAAATCGGTAGGTGTCATTGTACTGTAACGAAAAAATATTGAGTGGTGCCAGTTTAAAGCATCTGGACATTTTGAATAGCAACATCTATGTATAACATTTCTGAAACAATAGAGAAAGAACAAGTATGGTAATCAATGTTAAATCCTAAACAGAAGCTAATAGTTTTTTCATATAGTCAAAGACGCAAACCAAAGTCATGTTGGGTTACGGCCCAACCAGCAAATACCAGATAATAATAAGCACACCATCATGTAAATGCATACAAGAAATAAATTAGACAGCAAAAAAAATGAATTTACCCTATTCATGAGCAAGTTTTTTTAGACCCATCAAACAACGCATAGGCCAACCCATTTCTTTGGAGCTCCCTGGCAACATAGACATTGCTTAGATATGCCCCTGTATGTCCTGTTTCATGTACCTACTAATATGGATTGATTACAAAAAGCAATATTAGTATATATTATAATTCTTTGAAGAACCATCTAAACAGTTTTTTTAATGGAGAAAAATTAGCAGTCTGCATCACCTTTATAACTACACAATCAAATTTAGCCAGGCATACAACGGGATATTCGAAATGGTAGCTCATGCTCTATGTAAATCACCATCTGATACCACAAAAAAAACCGAGTGCTATTGAAAAGTAACCACAGGAGAAACTGAAGAAATTGCTCATGGGGATATCGATACGCCTGTAACACCCTCCAATAGGAACCTAAGCATCCGGTAATCATAGATGCTATTGTACTGTGATGAAACATAGGAAGATGCATGTATCAACCAAATATATTTAAATCAGTAGGTGTCATTGTATTGTAACGAAACATATTGAGTGGTGCCAGTTTAAAGCATCTGGACATTTTGAATAGCAACCTCTATGTATAAAATTTCTGAAACAATAGAGAAAGAACAAGTCTGGTAATCAATGTTAAATCCTAAACAGAAGCTAATAGTTTTTTCATATAGTCAAAGACACAAACCAAACACACAAAAAAGTCATGTTGGAGTTCTGACCGACCGACAAATACCAGATAATAATAAGCACACCATCATGTAAATGCATACATGAAATAAATTAGACAACAAAAAAATGAATTTACCCTATTCATGAGCAAGTTTTTTTAGACCCATCAAACAACGCATAGGCCAGCCCATTTCTTTGGAGCTCCCTGGCAACATAGACATTGCTTAGATACGCCCCTGTATGTCCTGTTTCATGTACCTACTAATATGGATTGATTACAAAAAGCAATATTAGTATATATTATAATTCTTTGAAGAACCATCTAAACAGTTTTTTTAATGGAGAAAAATTAGCAGTCTGCATCACCTTTATAACTACACAATCAAATTTAGCCAGGCATACAACGGGATATTCGAAATGGTAACTCATGCTCTATGTAAATCACCATCTGATACCACGAAAAAAAACCGAGTGCAATTGAAAAGTAACCACTGGAGAAACTAAAGAAATTGCTCATGGGGATATCGATAAGCCTGTAACACCCTCCAATAGGAACCTAAGCAATGCAACAAAAGGAAAGAAACAAGATTTAGGCTAGTGATTTAAAGATGAATGAACGGGCTATATGGATAGCCATTGATAGTCATAAGCTTGGCATCAGGTCAGTTAAAGTGGAGGGCATCATGGGGATAGCTCTGAAACCGGTGGGCCCTTGCTGCTTGACACAAATAATATAAACACACAGCAGAAACCTTGCTACTGAATGAGCTATACTCTCACTATCCCTATCGAAAACAATTGACATGTGCAGACAACAACTGAAAATAAATAGACATTGGTATATATATTTAGTTACTATTCTTTTTCTTTCAGATAGTAGGCTGATTTATCAATGACCATGAAGTCGGTAATCACCATGGAACTTTATCTAGCAAGTTGTATCCCTGTGGAGCAGAATATTACAACTAAACTTTATCAATGAGGAATAGAATCACTTAACTGTATCTGGCAACAACACGACTAACCACAGTTAACATGGGAAATTAGGCATTCTATCATAGCAATGTACGTACTATTACCAAGTATAACAATTTCATAGCATAACCACAGAATAACCCACAATGACTACATATCACTGAATTTTACCGGCGTCGCGTGTAGGTAGAACAGAGAGAAAGAGGAGAAAGTGCCTCTGAAATTAGTGAGCGGTGCTTGGGCATATCGATGCAATTTGTAATCACGAGGCACGTTCTCTGTCCTATGCAGTTACCAAAGCAGCTGCATCGTCATCACGATCCCTTCTAATCAAAACACAAAGTCCGATGCCGCTAAAGTCGCAGCAAAAAAACCTAGAAAATTCATAGTCAGACGCAAAATTCACGATCATACCTGAGCCGCGAGGGAGGAAGTCGCGCCCATGATGCTGTCCAGCACTAATGACTTCCCTGAACTCTGCACGTTGCAAATCATAACATATAAGCATGCAATTTGATCTCTTCCTAGCTTTGCAAACCAAATCAGACGACTAGGAAAAGCAACTCTCAGAAGAAATTTTTTTTGCACAAAGACCTTAGCGCCAACCTTCAACCAAATCATGATCCTGGTGGGGGTTGGAGGTGCGTGGGAGGAGATGGGGGCGAGGAGAGGCAAGGATGGTGCGTGGTTTTGGGGCCGTGAATTGCGAGGAGGTTGCGATTTCTACCAGCTGCCACAGGAGCCGATATCGCGGGGAAGGGGGAGGCGACGTTGCGGAGAGGGGAGTAGATGGCTACGGGGAAGCAAAAGAGAGGGCAGTGGGGTAGCGGAAGAGCAGTAGCGATGGGGACAGAACGGATGCACCTTACCGCCAATCCTTCAACCGAATCGTTTTTATTGCGGGGATCAGAGGCGCGGCGTGGGAGGAGATGGGGAGGAGGCGAGGCAAGGGCGGCGCGTGGGTTGGGGGCAGAGACGGAGAGGGCGAGGGCGAGGGGGGTGGCGAGAGAGAGGATGGGAAATAGTGAATCATGTTGAAGGAGGCGAGGTGAGAGAGGATCCGGTACCGCGGGAAAGGGGGAGGCGGCGGTGCGGAGAGGGGAGTAGATGACGGCGGGGCAACGGAAGAGAGAGCGCCTGGGCAGGGGAAGAGGAGGGGATGAGGAGTGGCGATGGGGACGGAGTGGAGGGCGAGGAAGCGACGACAGGGGTGATGACGCAGCTAGGAGGATTCGGGAGTCTTCTACACTACGCGAGAATGCCTGGACGTGTCATGATGCAAACGTGGCGAAAACGTCCGGAGAAAGCGTCTGCCTAACGAACGGATCTGGCGACACGGAGGCGACGTGGACACAATCCAACGGACGTCGTTTTGTTGCCGACGTAGCATGGCCGGGTGAGCGGCAATCACACCAGCTTTAATAAATAGAATAGATTCACATTAAACTTGAAGAATGAGTTCTGTGGGTCAAGATAAGACATGCATACCAATAGTTCTGTAGAAACTTCATTAGAGCGGTGATTTATCTCTGACTTAGTGGCATCAATGGCAGCATAAAAGATGTCAACTCTATAAAAATGACATCGAGTCACTGTATGACCTCGACGTGCCATTCGACCTATAATTAGGGTGCTTTCATCCATATCTGGAACAATGAAGTCATTAGCTTCAGAAAAGCTTTTTGCTCGTTCAAGCAATGACTCCCACCCATTATCCCTTATGTATTGCAAATTCTCTTTCATATATGTGATCAAACCCATAACATGAACAATGTCTAGATCCTTCCTTTGGAATTCATATGATAACTCATTTGTAATGCCCAACAAGTCCAACATCAAATCCTAGATGAAGACAAATTCAAAGCTTTCCATTTTTCTTATCAAACCATACGCTTCACCTTGCATTATAACAAATCTTGCACAATCTAAAGAAACAATTAGACGAATTTTGTATGCAATTTCATCCACCTTACCACAAGTATCTAATTTACGTGACACACTTAATTTTTTATTATTGAAATCTTCACATGCTTGCCTACAAAAGTTGTCGGTACTATTAGGTCCACCAACATGTTCATTCGAACTTTTCAAAGTCTTCCTCCAATTAACAAACCCAACTTTTGTGAAGACATCATTGCAAAAATAACGGGGATGTGTCAAAATCTTGAAAAGAAAGCAATATAAACAAAAGGCCGCATCCTTTGACACATTATATTCCAACCAATCAAATTTGTCGAACCATGATTCTTGAAAGGATCTTCATAAATCCATCATTTTCTTTGGGAAAACATGGTCGATTGGTTGAGTTGGACCCTTCGGCAAATATGCTCTCCCCACTTGATCTCTAATTTCATTGGGATAATCTTCAATTGGTATGCGACATGCTGGATCGACAATGATGTCATCCGGATTAAAATCAAGCTGAGGCTTCTTTGGTTGAGTTATGCTCTCGTTGGTTCGAGGAGTACTTGTACTTGGATTGTTCGAGAAATAGCTATGCAAAGTTCATCTATCCATCTTTTACAAATCTACAACAAATTTTATAGAATGTATGAGTACTGAGTACATGTAACTAGACTAGAGAACATAATCATTTTAACTATGTAACATATCCTATATGACAACACTACAAGAACAATTTACAAGTCCAACAAAAAAAAAAAAGTGAGATCAAGAGCCACTGACCTCACCTGCCTTGCTGCTGCCGATTGTGTCTTACGTGCTACCGCTGTCGCTAGCCCCTAGCCCCCACCGTCGCCACTGGCCGGGCGCGCCCTAGCACCTAACCACGCTGCGCCCACGCGCTCGCACCTCCACCAGCCGCAGTTTGGTCGATCGCTTCCGCCCCTAGCCCGGGAGTGACCATAAATTCGCCACTGCCTCATCGGGAGTAGGGATGGCAACAGGGCCCATTCCCCATTCCCCGCTAGGGAATTCACCTATTAGGGGCCGGGGATTGAACCATTTCTCCCCCCACAGGGGTGCTAATAGGGAAAACATGTTCCCCATCGGGGGAAGTAGGGCCGGGGCCATTCCCCTACTCCTCATCCTCGTTACCCGCATAGGCCTCAAAACCCTATGACATGTGGGTCCAAACACTAACCCACTAAGGCACTAACCCTAGGCATCCCCTTCCCGCACAGGACCTCAATCACCGCCCCAATTCCCCATCCCACATCCCCTTCCCGCACAGGCCCACCTTGGTTCCTCCTTCTTCGATCAGCGGCAACACTGCCCCCCAATAGTCGACGCCAGCTTCGTCCAGTCCTCCCCAACAGCCTTCGCCTCCCTCCTAGCCCTCCTTCTCCTCCCCAACACCCGACGCCAACTTCCTCCCCAACAACCGAGAGTCGACGCCTACCTCCTCCTCCCCAACAACCAGCACCAACCTCCTCCCTAATAGCTAACGACGACCTCTTCCTCCTCCAGCACTGGTTAGTCAACCACTCATCCACTCATCCTCCTCTCCGAATTCCAAAACAACAAATCTATGACATCTAGATATAGAGTACTCTAGCACATTATTGGGGGCTTTTCATTTTGATTGATCTAATTTTGAGTCATCTTATTCAGTGATGTCTCCATTTGCTTGCTTGATGTTGATTGTGGTTCATTTTACTCATGAATGCTTGCTTGATTCTACATTACTTCATGGCTACTTGCTTGATTCTAAATTACTCATGCTACATCCTCTATTTTTTGTTGGTGATTTTCGGGTGTGGGTCCCTGTAAGATCGAGGAGGCCGACTAGAGGGGGGTGAATAGGCGTTTTAATTTTTTTTTGGCTAAAACCGATTTCTAATGTGGAAGCTAATACAAATACAGTTTTGCACAATTAAAGCCTAAATCAACTAGGTTCACCTACGTGCACCAACAATACAAGTCTATTGATAAAGATAGCAATTAGACAAATACTTGTAACCTATTCAATTTAATCAATGTAAATAGCACAAAGCTAGGCAAGCATTCATCCACAATGAATAAGCAATTTAATACAAGGAATATAAATTGCACAATGTAAAGCAAAAGAATGCAAACCACAATTTGACACGACGATGTTTTACCGTGGTGTTCGGAGACTTGCGGTCTCCCTAATCACGTTGAGGCAAGCCCAAACTAATTGGGTGGCTCCATGAATTGAGCACCGCCGAGGTAAGTCCAACCACTTGGACCGGTTCCAAACCGAACCAACACCTCGCTCCACTAGGGTTGCTCTTTCCTCCACTCAGGAGATGGCGAGCACCACACCAGCGACAAACCGCCGGGTCTTCTCACAATCTCCTTTGAGAAGCTCACCGGTACGATATCTCCACAGCCGTCTAGGTGTCGGCAAACACCAAGAGTAACAAGTCTACAACTCTCACTTGAACTAATCAAGTGTCAAAGCTCAAGTGGATACACAATCCACTACCTAAGGCAACACATGCACTTAGGGTTTGCCTCTCAAGCTCACTAAGTGCAACACATGCACAAATGAGAGTAGAGTGCTTGCTCTTAGCTCAAAAGATTGTATAATGGCACCAGCAACGCACCCACAACCAGTCAAGATGGGTATTTATAGCCCACACTCAAAAACTAGCCGTTGGGGGAAGATTCTAGAGGATCTGGACAAAATCGGTCTGACCGCCCACTAATCGCCGGTCTGACTACCCCCAACTCCAACGGTTATAAAACTAGCCGTTGAGCTCCTTTGCGGGTCGACCGCCAACTAATGGCGGTCAGACCGCCAACTGTCGAGGCCTTAATAGATGCGGTCGACCGCTCGTAAAAGCTCCACATAAATGGCTAAGGACCAGAAACATCTCTTCTAGAAAAAACAAACTGCCACAGAGAAATCGGAACAACCGCACAATTGGTTGTACCGAAAATAAGCACAGATACAACCGCCTGACCTTCTTGATGACATCTGCCGGTCGGGCCGCCCGATCTTGGCGATCGGACCGCTTGATGACCAACAAAATGAAAAAGGGTTTTGATCTTTGCATCAACTTAATTTGCAAAAAACACATTTTGCTGATTTGATGCAAGATGCACACAAGGTTAAAAGCAAGATTGTCAACAAGTTGCAAAACACATTTGCCGACTTTTAGAATCAATGCCATAAGGAATAAGGTACAAGGACTAAACCCGTTTGCAAAACACATTCGCAAAGTAAAGTCACATGCTACAAGGATTATGCATGAGTCTCAACTATTTGCAAAACACATTCGTAAATAATAGCATCATGCTAGAGAGAGCTAGAGCAAACACAATGAGCTATCAACACATGACTAACTCAAGCTACTAGTAAAAGACCCCTCTTAATAGTACGGCAACCTAACAATCCGGTCCTCCAACCAAACACCGAGACCGGTAAAAGGCTAGGAACACATCCTTAGCCCTAGCTAGTCATACATTTGCCTTGCGCAACCACTTGAAGCTTGATGACGCACATCCTCACTTCAAGTCCGGGTCCTTGACTTGAATACCCATCAACACATGATGAGTTCTTCACTTGACCTTCATCAACGCATGATGAAGCTTCACTTTGGGATCTTGACTTGATGCTCATCAGCACATGATGACATCTTCCATCCCGAGTCTTGATATGCATCAACACATGATGCACTCTTCACTTGGCCTCCATCAACGCATGATGGTCCTTCACTTGACTTGATGATCAACACATGATCATCTCCTCTTCTTGAACATCATCGATACACGATGATTTCCTTCACTTGACTTCCACCAACACATGATGGAACTCCTCTTGACTTGATGATCATCAACACATGATGTCATCCCAAGTCTTTATTATCATGAAACATAACCTGCTTATCCAACTTATGGAAAATGTTAGTTCCATAATATGATTATCATTAATGACCACAACATACCATTAACTCATAATGGTGGGACAAGATACCACAATCTTTCCCTCTTTGGTAATTGATGATAACCACTTCAATAACAAATAATTGAATGTAGATTGGTATGAGTATATACCCACTACACAAGTTGTATATACTCATATGAATATATATAACTACACAAGTTATATATACTCAAAGGATATATGAGCACACATGTCTCATATACACACATGAATATATTAACTACACAAGTTATATATATTCAAGGATATGTGAGTACACATGAACTACACAAATTATGTTATACTCACATATAAGTATATTTAGACTACACAAGTCTTATATACACACATGAATATATTAACTATGCAAGTTAAATATATTCAAGGATATGTGATACACATGAACTACACAAGTTATGTTATACTCACATATAAGTATATTTAGACTACACAAGTCTTATATACTCACATGAATATATTAACTACACAAGTTAAATATATTCAAGGATATATGAACTACACAAGTCTCATATATACTCATATGAATATATTTATACTCATATGAATATATTAACTATGCAAGTTAAATATATTCAAAGGATATGTTTTAAAGTAAAGATCCCAAATATATGTGGAAGCAGAATATGGATCAATACTAATGAAACCTCAAAATATAGAATGAACTCCCCCTATATGTGTGCATACATGAATATGTAATGCACTACTACAAAAACTATCTTGGATGCCTCATAATGAGACGGTTGACCAAAACCGTTTGTATTACATTCAATCACGCAGCGGTTTTGGTTTAGAGACAAATGCGTATTCTTTGCTGCGCTAAAACCGTTTGTGAAGAGGTAATATCACGGCGGTTCATATTGAAAACCGTCAGTGAAGTATCACGAGCGGTTTTTTTAATAACCGTCGTGATAATACTACATATCACGGATGGTTTTCAACAAGAACCGTCGTGAAACATCACGAGCGGTTCTTAACAATAACCGCTCGTGATATTACCACATATCACGAGCGGTTTTTTGTTATAACCGTCGTGATAATATCGCTCTGACTCCACGATGAGTTTTTTAAATCGGCGCGTCTATTCGTTGCCATCCGCCGGCTCCCGATGCATCTCTTCGTCGCATTGATCCGCCGGCTCCCGATCGTCTCTTAAATCTCACGCTTCAATTTATTCCTTGTTTTATAAAAGGATCATCCGCCATCCAAGATGATCATCCCCACATACTTATAAAAAAGCGAAATGGTTGCCTCTTCCTTGTCGCGGCATTGATGGCCTTCTGGCCGTCTTGTCGAGCACCTCTCTCGATGTCGTTGAACCGTCTTTGCGGAAGAACACTGTTTGATCAACGATGTCTTCACTCCTCTGCGGCGGAGAATTTGCGGAGCGGTGGCGGCTACCTTCCGCCGTCTTGACATCCTCCTCCACCGTGTCTTCGGGTGATCTCCACTTCGGTGAGTTTACGCATCATCGGCGTAGTCCTCCAAAACGACATTGCGTCTCGAGGAGGCTTGTCACTTAGGCTGCGTAATCGGAGGCGGCGGCCGAAGTCGACGGTGCCGAGACCCTCAAGCAAGGAAAGAGCCTATGGGCTCAATTCTTCTTAGTTCAACGGTCAGGGTCTTCAAGAGACACTTGAATAGTAGCGTCGTAGTGGGCGCATTCGAGGCTTCATTCGGCGATGATCGAACCGTCCGTCTGCTGCCGACGCGCCTTTATGAAGTATTGAAGATGGAGATAGCGACCTACCTCCGCCACTAGAAAAACTTTATTTATTTATAGGTTTCTACTTTTTTTATCTTTTTATGTTTAGCGCCACGTTGTTTGGCCATATATATGAAAATTCTAAATGAAAAAAAAAGTTTGAAGGTGAAGTTACTATATTAATTATATGTTGAATTGCTATATATATATATATATATATATATATATATAGAGCGGTTTTGTGGAAAAACAAAATCTAGTTTGGAGGTGAAGTTACAATTAATATTAATTATATCGAGAGATGGTTTAGTGGAACAAATGAATTATATATATATATATATATATATATATATATATATATATATATATATATATATATATATAGTTAAAGCAAATTTTCAAGATATTTAAATGACAAAATTGACATATAAACATGTAATTTCTTCATGTCATGTAAGTGTATATACAAGATAAATATACTTGAGAAAAAACCATATCATAAGCGGTTCCATAATGGAAATGCGTGATATAGGACATATCACGAGACGGTTCTATTATGGAACCGTCGGTGATATAGGGCATATCCTGACGGTTCCATAATGGAACCGTCAGGATGTCTCTATATCACCGCGGTTCCATAATAGAACCATCTGTGATAAGTCTCTTTATTAATACGAGCCCGCCGCTAGGGTTTGCGCTCGCCCTAACTCTCGTCACTCCCGGCTCCGCTAGGGTTTTGCCCGCCCTATCTCGTCCTTTGCCCGATGCATTTACTCCGTTCCTCCCCACCTCGACGCCACTCGACCCGTCGCCGTCGCCCGTAACCCGTCACCGTCGGTTGTGACACCACTCTGCCTTTGCACAAGACACTCGTCGACGATAGTAGTGTCTTGTGTAGTGTCGAGGTCGTCCACAACTCTGATGTACGCCGCCTAAACCCTTTGGGTTTGGCCCGCGTGTCGCTGACCGCCATGGCTTGGTTCTCATGCTCGGCCTCTGCGCTCGGGCCTGGCAGTCTTTGCTTTCCCCATCCTCCTCTATTCTCCTCTAGATCTGTTAGCTTAATGTCTTGTGTTGAGTTTGATTTTTATGCTTGGGCCTTAAGTTGTGTCTGATATTTGTGTGATTTATGCAAGGTGAAGGAGATGGATGAGGGTTGTCTTTGAGTGGTGGGGTCGCGCAGTGGTTCTTATTTATCTTGAGTAACCCTACCTTACTCCTCTCTGTCTCTACCCCTTGCTCTGTGATGAAAATGGCTAGTGCTCTGCGATGGATGCGAGGGCTACTATTGGTGTGGTGGCGGGTTTGAACACCCTTGGTCTTCTTTGTCTTCTTTGTTGAACCGCTCAATGATGTTAATAGTCTTATCTTTGAAATTGAATTGATAATTAGTTCATATTAATAGTCCCCTTGCTCTGTGATGTAATGATGCTAATAGTCTTATGCTGAAATTGAAGTGATAATTAGTTCATATTAATAGTCCCCTTGCTCTGTGATGTAATGATGTTAATAGTCTTATGCTGAAATTGAATTGATAATTAGTTCATATTAATAGTCCCCTTGCTTTGTGATGTCAACTGAGGGCTATTGGTGTATGTGCATTCTATGCATCTTGCTTAGTTCATGCTATGGGTTCGGATGGGGCTTGATATGTTATGACTTATTGGGTTGTTGATATGTATGAGCTGTTGATATGTTATATTGTTATGAGTTATGACTTATTCAGAACTGCTATTGATAGTGGAAACTTGCTTGGTGAACCATGGGCTATTGATATGTATGATTGATGATTTGTAAAAATAGATGTATAAAATGTGTGATATGTATGTTATGACTTATTTATCGATTTGTCATTTTGTCAAGATGTCATTTGTTGCTTCTCGCCATTCATTTCACATTTGTTTGTGTAACTGTGTTCATGCAGGTCAAGTTCTCCTACCTTGCGTCCTAGGTGCGATCGTCCTACCATTCCATTCCTAATCTTTTCTCTATAAAGTCTCCAGCGTTGGTGCTTGTGCCTTTTAAAAGGCATATATATATATATATATATATATATATATATATATATATATATATATATATATATATTGTATGTATTGTTAAGTAGTCCTCGGCCACTTTTGAGATTGCGTCCCGTAGCATGAGGAGAGAGGCGGCAACCACGAGCAACCTCATTGAGCCCTGCAAATTTAAAAATGCAGTTTTGGAAAGCGTCGGGACATCCGATTACTTGGTTGCTAATACATGATGCCACTTCGGTCAGTACGCGTTAAGAAAGTGGCGTGGGGGCCGAAGTGGCATCATGTATTAGCAACAAGTAATTGGATGTCCGACGCTTTCAGCAAATATTCTTAAATTTGCAGGGCTCAATGAGGTTGCCTCGTTGTCGCTCTCTTCCTCATGTCATGTGACGACCCCGAAAGTGGCCGAGGACTAGGAACAATATATATATATATATATATATATATAAGTCCTTTGCTTGGTGGCTTTATAGAAAAAGTCATCACCAGACGGTTTGACCACAAAGTATGTGATATCTATATATCACAGAGCGGTTTGTGGCTCAAACCGCTCATGATATATAGTCATCACTGAGCGGTTTGTGGTTGAAACCATCTGTGATAGTATGCATCCTGAGCGGTTTGAAAACCGTGCATGATGACCTCATGCATCATCGACTCATAAACTCGGGCGGCTCAAGAAAAAATGCGTGATGGCGTTTTGAACCATCTGTGAAGGCCTTTTCTGTAGTAGTGATGGAAACATATGCACATATTTAGGTTAATCTTTGGTGGGGTTCAACCTATATTTTGGATCCGAGGAATGCAACAAAATATAAGAACTATGAAGTCGAATGCATACCTCTTTTGCTCTTGATATCCAAACGAGACTAATCATGAGATAAGACAAATAGAATAGTTAGTCTCACAAATAGATTTATCATTATAAATGCATACCTGTTTGGATTTTCCTTTTGTTTATCCAATGAATTGGATTTGTCATTAATCACATGCATGCCTTCATGATTTTCATCTTTATATCCAAATAAGACTACACAATATGTATATCAATAAAAGTGTTAGTCTCATAATTAGATTTGTCATTAATCACCAAAACCCCATTAACACATAATGGCAGGTCTAGATCTTTCAGTCCCCGATGGGGGTGGGGAACGGGGTAAATAGCACATGAGGGCGGGGCCGGGGCAAGGAACGGGGCATTTTCCTTCTCTCTAGGGTGGGGCTGTTCCAGGACTCCTCACCGGGGAATGACCCCGTTGCCATCCCTAGCGGGGAGTGAGTGAGCTATGAGCATGAAAATGGAATAGGGGATAGAATTAGGGATTTAGGGAATGGGGATTGAGTTCATGAGTTGTGTTCAAGTCAGACCGGTATATGGTCTAGTGCAATCAAGTGCGAAAATGGGCCCTATGATATTGGATTATGGGATGAATATGGCCCAAACGACCCAAATATCCGTCAGGCTTCAACCCTTCTTCTTCAATGGTTCTTCCCTTTGACTGTTGCTCGCTCCTTCTTTCTTGCGTTGCACGTTTGCGCAGCCAGCAGCTGGTGCTTCGCCCATGGAGGGGACCAGAAGGACGCGACAGTAGTAGGGGGTTCCAGGGGCTTCAACCCTTCTTGTTCTTCAACGCTTCTTCCTGTGGGTGCTACTCGCTCCTTCTTTCTTGCGTTGCACGGCTGCGCCACCGACAGCTGGTGGTTCACCCCTGGAACCCCCTACTACCGTCGCCCTTGGAACTTGCAATACATGAGGGATAATGCGAACGAGCAAAAAACTTTTACGAAGCTATAGTTTTCACTGTTCTAGATATAGATGAAAGCACCCCAATTATGGGATGAATCGCACGTCGAGGTCATACAGTGACTCAAGATCATTTTTACAGAGTTTACATCTTTTATGCTGCCATTGATGCCACTAAGTCAGAGATAAATCACCACTTCATTGAAGTTTCTATAGAGCTATTGGTATGCATGTCTTATCTTGACCCAAAGAACTCATTCTCCAAGTTTGATGTGGACAAGCTTATGCAACTTGTTGAGATTTATGCTGATGAATTCACCATGAGTGACCGTATATTGTTAAGAGCTCAGCTTCAAAACTACATTCTCAATGTTAGGAGAATCGTAGAATTCCATGGATGTCGTGACCTTGCAAGGATCGCCAAAAAGACGGTTGAAACTAGAAAAGACAAAATATTCCCATTGGTCTATCGCCTCATTGAGCTTGATCCTTCCTATGGCAACAACATCAGTTGAAAGAATATTTTCGACAATGAAAATTATCAAGACATACTTGCGCAACAAAGTCTCCAATGATTGGCTCAACTACTTGATGGTGTGCTACACCGAGCGAGAGATATTCAAAAGCATCGATGATAAAACAATCATTGATCGTTTTCAAAAGATGAAATCTCGTAGAATGGACTTGCCTCTTGATCCTAGTCATAGCTAGCGGCTTCACGGTATGTTCCATTTCATTTTAATGTTTGTAATCGCCCACAAGTTTTGGATTGTCTCACTAATTTAGCAAATTTTGTTCTACAGATTGTTATTTATGGGCATTCAGGTCATTCTATCTGTTAGCAAGATATTGCATTAAGTGTATTTTACATTCTCACTTTGTCTCTTGTCTATTTATGTACGAATTTGGATTGCACTAGAAATTCAAACTTATATGTTTGGTACAATATTGCCATGTTAGCTTTCTCCGATGAGCACCTCCTATTTTTTTTCCCTACGTACACCACTGCTTGGTTGTTCTGTGCTTCTTTCATTTTACTACAAGGTCCAATCTGTATTGTTTATTAACCAAGTGTTTTCAACTCTTTAGAGAACAATTCTACTGGTTAAATGTGTTGAAAATATGCCCTAGAGGCAATCATAGAGACGATTATATTTCATTATGTTCACAATATTTGATAATATGTTATCTTGTTCCTTGAATGAATCATCAGTCATAAAGATTAACGAGTATGTGACTTGTTGGTGAAACTCTTTTTAACTTATGATGATGTCATTCTAAAAATATCACAGTCGAAAGTCCTTTGGTGGAACACTAGTGACTCTCGACCGACACATGTATTGATTGTTGACCATGTTTCACGGTCATGGATCTGAGGATATCGAATCAATAATGTGGACACGTGTTAGAGAACATGGTGTTGGATAAGACCCACCTTGAGACACTATTGAGATTGTTATGATTCTATGTGTCGTTAGTTGGTCTCAAGCAATGATGATGTATAATCCTTAGACACGAGATCGGCATGGTTTCCTACATGTGTAATAGCACTCTTAGGGGTTGCCAAACACTACTAAATGGCGGGTGGTTATAAAGGTAGCTTTCGGGTATGCTATGAAACATCTGAGAGGATGTGATTTGTCGGATATGGGATTTGCCCTCCTAACATAACAGAGAGATATCTGGGCCCCTCAAGTGGTCGGATAAAGAAAGTGCATGGCCATGCCCTTTGGTGGTCGAAGAGTTCAACCACATAAGGTTATCCGATACTCGATCGAAAGCATTGAGCGATCCATGGATGACACAACATCTCACAGGAGTTCAACCAGATATCGTGAGGCAAAGGGAGAATACATGAGTAGGTGCTTAGATTCGACCCGACTACGGATTTGGTCATATGGAGATACAAGCAAGTCGTAGTGGTGGTCGAGCGTAATCACAAAGTGGTGAAACCAAGTCGTGAGGAGTTACGAGTTGGTCGTGATCAAATCTGAATGGTCGTATAGAGATAGGACACAGTCGTAAGTGATGAGGACACAGTCGTAGATCATATTGCATTAAGGTTCGTCCAGATATAATTTGTGTGTATTCGAGAATCGTTATGTCTGCTAGGAACCGCTTCGACTCGTGGCGGAAAGGGTTTCGAGTCACAACCGAACTACACATGAACCTAACGGGTCACACATAGCAGGTTGGAACAAACCCGATCGAATCTGATTAAGAAGCGTGTTCGGATAGGATCCGTCACGGGCACTATATAAGGAGATGCATGAATTTGTTGGGAAGAGGAGAGTTGACGCGAGTTGCCCTCTGAAACCCTAGCCGCCATCTTCTTGAGAGCCTTGCCGTGCGATTTGGTGCTAACACCGGCGTCTGATTGTTCCTTCCACGGGCGTGTGGATACCATAGAGGCGCTTCTCGTTGTTGTGCTTAGGGCGATCGCGATCTTCGCAAGGAAGCTGCAGAGAGTCTTTGGAGGAGCGATCAACTCACGAGGATATTTGGACGATCGACTACGACCGATAGACATCGGCGCTCTTCGTCGGACCAGTGCTCAGACACTTCTTCCATTGCTCTGCGTGTCTAGTGGTAACGATCTGTGATCATCTTCTTGCTTGGCTTCCTGGTTTACGCGGTAGAAATTTTGAATTGTTGCTATCGTAGCCTACCCGTATCCCTTCAAAATGGAGGCAGAAAGGGGGTGTTTCCAGGGTGGCCACATTGTTGCCTTTTTTTTGCGCCATCCGATTGTTCCTTCTTCCATTGTCCGCTGTTCGATTGGTCTGCGTGTTGTGCTCGCACGCCTGTGATCCACAAGGACTGTCCGATCTGTTGCTCGGCTGTGATCCAGCCATCCATACATGCCTGCCTCCTCCTCCTATATAAAGGGGCAAGGGGTTCTCATTGTACACACAAGCCTACATGTAAAGAGATAAGACTGAGACTATATCTTTTTGTTCTTGTCTATTGTTTATTATTTGTGATTTGGGACCTTTGTTCGTCGGCAAAGCGACCTCGATTATATAACACGTTATCAGCATGATAACACTCTAAGCTAAGACTTCTTGGTACGTTGCTTTAATTTAAGTTTTCAATTCTAGTGGTAATATTCTTTTTAGTAGATTAATTTTTATTCTACTGTTCATTGTCGTCGATCCCGCCAATCGATCGGGTGCACGCCTCCGCGTGCGCGCGAATCGCGTCTTCCCCCATTCGCACTAGCCGTACCCCTTTGCGTACGCGCCTGGCGGGCCGTCTCCACCGCCGACCGAGGGCCGCCTCGGCGGTGTGCCACTAGCCAGCCGAGCTGACCAGCCGTGCGCCTCTGCGCACGCGTTGCCAGACTCCACCGAGATTGGTTTGGGTATGCCTTCGCGTACCTTCGCCGATCGCCGTCGATGGCCCATCCGATCGTGCGCCTCAGCGCACGCACCGTCGGTAATCACCGTCTAGGCAATGGCAGCACGCCTCTGCGTACGTGTCGCCATAGTGAACCAATCGAACGGGATAGGGTGTCGTCTCCATGCCGCACCACCGAGCGGGATCGGGCTCGCCGTCGTTCGCCTCCACGCACATCGTCGGGCTCCATGGGGGCATGGACCTCGCCACTGGGCAAGGTGTGTCATGCGCCGCCTCCACGTCGCCAGGCAAATCAATGTCTTCACGTTGTGGCCGCCGCCATACTCCTCTATTGCTGTTGTCGTCGCCTTCGTGTCGGCCCGCCAGAGAAGAAGAGAGACGGGATGGCCTCGACGCCTCCAAGCCATGGTTGCCACCGTCCACCTCCGCGCCCGTACAACCGTCTCCGTGGCAATGCTGGGCCGAGTGTAAGATCGAGGAGGCTGACTAGAGGGGGGGTGAATAGGCGGTTTTAAAAACTTTTGGCTAAAACCGATTTCTAATGCGGAAGCTAATATCAAAATGGTTTTGTACAATAAAAGCCTAAAACAACTAGGTTCAACTAAGTGCACCAACAATACAAGTCTATTGAAGAATATTGCAATTAAGCAGGACTTGTAAGCAATTCAATTTTAGCAAAGTAAATAGCACAAGGTAATGAGTAGCTATTGCAATCATACACAATGAATAATCAATGTAAAACAACGAATATAAATTGCAATAGTAAAGCACTAGAATGCAAACCAAGATTGATAGGGTGATGTTTTACAATGGTGTTCGGAGACTTGTCGGTCTCCCCTAATCCACGTTGAGGCAAGCCCAAACCAATTGGACTGGCTTCACAAATTAAGCAAACGCCTCCGAGGTAAGTCCAAACCAATTGGACCGGCTCCAAACCGAACCAACACCTCGCTCCACTAAGGTTGCTCCTTCCTCCACTCCGGAGATGGCGAGCACCACACCACTCACAAACCACCCGGGTCTTCTCACAACCTTCTTTGAGAAGCTCACCGGCGCAACGACGCCACCACGCCATCTAGGTGTCAGCAAACACCAAGAGTAATAAGTCTCCAACTTTCACTTGAACCAATCAAGTGTCTAAGCTCACGTGGATACTAAATCCACCACCTAAGGCAACACATTCACTTAGGGTTTTCTCTCCAACCTCACTAAGTGCAACACATGCACTAAAGAGTAGAGATGGCTTACTCTTAGCTCAAAGAAATGAATAAGGCACTAGCAACACATGCTATGACCTTAGCAACAACACCAGCAACCTCCCACACATGGCCAAGGTGGGTATTTATAGCCCACATACAAGAACTAGCCGTTGGGGAGAAGAACTAGCCGTTGGAAGTGAAGTCTGCTGAAAAGTCAAGGAAATCGGAACTACCACCGTTATATGGCCGGTACTACGCCCTCGATCAACAGTCGATTCGACCGCATAACACATGCCTTGAACTAGGCATTTACTGTCGAGGCGCAGTACTACCACCATGTAACACGCGATCGTTCATAAAACCGTAGTTACGCCCAAGGCACTACTGATCTTGCCGCACTTCAAAAGAGCAACACATGCTCGAAATCGCGATTAAGGACCAAAAGCGCATCCTTACGAAAATTACGTCTTGCCAACATATGATCGGTACTTAAGACTACGATGCGTACAGCTCACCTGAGCCGGTACTACCGCACTTCAAGAGAGCCAAAGCACATGAAATGCAATGGTCTTGGAAAAAGCATACCGCCACACAAAGAACGGTACAACGAATCTGCGGTAGTTCGCTCAAGAGCCGGTACTCTGCATATTATCAAGATAAATCGCCGCTTCGATACACCGGTGCTACCGCACCTTAAGAGCGACACATGCTCAATAGGGTTGCGGTAGTTCCGCTAAGGAACCACCGGTCGTACCGTACAGCAGTAGTTCCGCACAACACATGTCGGTACTACCATTTTTCAGAGAAAACTCAGATTGCATTCGCTTCAACTCAAATTGCAAAACACATTTGCCAATTTGATGCGCAATGCAAACAAGGGTTCAAGTGGGATTCTCAACAAGTTGCAAAACATATTTGCCAACTTACAGAATCACACTACAAGGAATAAGGTACATGGACCTACACCATTTGCAAAACACATTCACAAACTTAAGTCACATGCTACAAGGGTTATCCATGAGCCACAACTATTTGCAAAACACATTCGCAAATATTGGCAACATGCTAAAGTGAGCTAGAGCAAACACAATGAGCTATCAACACATGACTAACTCAAGCTACTAGTCAAGACCCCTCTTAATAGTACGGCAACCTATACTAGCAATCCGGTCTCCCAACCAAACACCGAGACCGGTAAAAGACTAGGAACACATCCTTAGCCCTAGCTAGCCATACATTTGCCTTGAGCAACCACTTGAAGCTTGATGACGCATATTCTCACTTCAAGTCCGGCTTCTTGACTTGAATAGGCATCAACACATGATGCACTCTTTACTTGACTTTCATCAACACATGATAGGTCTTCACTTAACTTGATGATCAACTCAAGATCATCTCTTCCTCTCGAACATCATCGACACACGATGATTTCCTCTTCTTGAACTTGATGCGCATCAACACATGATGCATCCTTTACTTCAAGCTCTTCACTTTCGGGATCTTGATTCGAACATCATCAACACATGATGATTTTCTTAATCCCGAACTTTTACTTGATGACAATCAACACATGATGTCATCCAAAGTCTCCAACCACATGGAACTCAACCTATTCATCCAACTCAAGGAAAGTGTTAGTTCCACAATATGATTATCATTTATTACCACAACATACCATTAACTCATAATGGTTGGGACAAGATACCATAATCTTTCCCTCTTTGGTAATTGATGATAATCACTTCAATAGCAAATAATTGAATAGAAATTGATATGAGTATATACGAACTACACAAGTTATATATACTCAACATGAGTGTATACGAACTACACAAGTTGTATATACTCAAGGATATATGAGCATATATGAACTACACAAGTCTCATATGCTCATATGAATATATTAACTACACAAGTTAAATAAATATATTCAGGGATATGTTTCAAAGTAAGGATCCTTAATATACGTGGAAAGGGAATTTGGATCAATACTAGTGAAACCTCAAAATATAGAATGAACTCCCCTTAAATGTGTGCATACACAAATGTATAATGGGAACATATGCACATATCCAAGTTAACCTTTTGGTGGAGTTCAACCTATATTTTGGATCCGAGGAATGCAACAAGATATATAAGAAATGATGTCGAATGCATACCTCTTTGATTCTTACCTTTTGATCCAATTAAGACTAAACCATAGATACAACATTAGAAGTGTTAGTCTCAAAAATAGATTTGTCATGAATTACTTGCATGCCTTCATGATTTTCACCTTTATATCCAAATAAGACTACACAATATGTATATCAATAAAGATATTAGTCTCACAATTAGATTTGTCATTAATTACCAAAACTCCATTAACACATAATGGCAGGTCTAGATCCTTCACCGAGGTAGCCTCTGTGTCGCACCGCCTCTTCGTGTGCGTGCGGACGAAGCTAGGGGCTCCGCCTCTGTTCCCAGGGAGGACGGAGTGGACGCTGTCGCCGCCATCATCCATGGTGAGGATGAGGTGGGGAGCCTTTGGGTGTGTCTTGCGTCGTCGCATCGATGCAGGACCAATTGGGCTCATGAGACCACCACGAGACTATTGCCATGTTGTCGTCATTGCACCGCATCATGCGTGTCGGCTCTTCTTTGCTTGTGTAATAAATCATCGCCCATGCATCGAGAGCCGCCGCCACACGCCTTCGCGTGTGCACTTGTGTGCTCTCGGGACGAGTTGCCTAGGGTTAGGGCAAACCCTATTCGTACTTGCATGTTGTTTATTATAGAAAAGCCCTTCTGTTTTTTTAGAATTAAGCGCAAGTCCTTGGTTTATTAAAATTGGGCCCTTCTGGACCAAAAGGACCCTTTAACTTTAATAATAAAGTATGAGGAGCTCCCACTCGGTGGAATTTTGAAAATTAAACCTCAGAAGTTTGATGGTTCTTTTTTTGAAGTCTTTTGCATTTTTTTTAAAATGCCAGAAATTGCTTTTCTATTAATTTGTGAGTGTAGTAACTATTCTATGCCTAGAAAATTAGTAGAAAATTGATAGGAAATTACTGAAAATCCGTAAATTTGATATTTACTAATTACTACTTATGCAAGTCGTTTTATTACTGTAACACATGTTTTGACTCATGCGGTACATGTTGAACCTATTCATTACCTTATGGTAACTATATATGTTGCTATATATAGTGCTATAGGCAATATGACTAACGTCGCAAAAAGGGAATTTGATGAATTGGCAGTTGATGGGAGCAACTACCTAACCTGGGCCGTGGACGTGGAGTTCTACTTAGCCTCCAAATGGCTAAGTGTAACTATTGTTACCTACAACAATACTAATAAGCCCCAGAAGAAGACAAGGCTAAGGCCATATTTTTCCTACGTCATCATTTGAATAAGGATGTCAATAATAAGTATTTGGCTGAGAGAGATCCTTTACCCTATGGGTTTCCCTTCAGAAGAAATATAATCAGCAAAGGGAATAATGCTTCCACAGGCGGAGCATGATTGGACGAGTTTGTGCTTCTAAGATTTTAAATCTGTGGTAGCTTATAACTCAGCACTCCATAGGATAATTTCTCGTTTCATGCTATGTGTAAGAGATTTTGTAGAGGGACAATTGATCGAGAAAACCCTTTCCACTTTCCATGCTATAAATCTGGTGCTAGCACAATAGTACAGAGAAAAGGGGTATGAAAACCACTCTGAACTAACAACCACACTTCTAGTGGCGGAAAAGCATAACGAGCTCCTCATGAGGAATTATAATGCTTGTCCTACAGGAACTCAGGGTGCGCCTGAAGCACATAACATTTATAAAAGGACAAATGTTGGTGGAAAAGAAAAGGGGACCAGGGGAAATAAGTCTAAATCATTTATCTTCAAGGCAAAAGATAAGACAGGAGGAAAGGGGAAGTCTCTAATGAAAGCACCAGGTGACAATAGGCCATGCTATAAGTGTGGGCTCAAGGGTCACTCGACAAAAGGTTGCAAGACACATAAGCATCTGGTGGAGCTCTATCAAGAGTCTCAAAGAAAGAAAAATTAGAATAAACCAGAAGCTCACTTTCTGGAAGCACATGCAGAAGGAGAGCAAGAGGAGAATGAAACCCATCAAATGATAGTAAAGGAGGAATTGGACGATGGTGCTCTATATGATGATAAATATTCTCCTCTACTAGATGATGAGTTACTAGATATTTATCCAGAAAAGGATCAGGAGAGTCCTCAGAATTAATCTCCATTATCCCCTTAAATTTAGAAGTCAATTCATGGTGTGTTTAGGATGGTGTTACTAAATTGAACACCAAAAATTGTCAATACTGAATTAGTCAGCAATATTACTATAAGGAATTAAAATTACTTCTTGTAATCTTTAGTTCATAAAACAAATAATGTATTTCTAGTTCATTTACATGTCTTATGTTTGCATTTATGCGTATGCAATGTTTTTTCATACAAATTATTTATCTCCTGCTTATAGTTGACGTACAATGGAGGGAGAACGTGAAATCTATCTTGTGGACAGTTGTACCACTAATTCTATCCTAAGAGAGATGAAGTATTTCTAGAGACCTTCAGTTCTAAGACTAGCAATATTATGACCATAGCTGGCAACTATGATAATATTGCGGGTATTAGAAGAGCCACGATAGTCTTACCGATGGGAACGAAAATAATTATTGAGAATGTATTATTTTTCCCAAACTCAACTAGAACTCCAGTAAGTTTCAAAGATATCCTAAATAATGGTTTCCATGTGGAAACAACAGAAGAGAATGGTTTTGAGCACATTGTCATCGCTAAGAAAGAGGGATATCGGAAAAAAGTAGTAGAGAAACTCCATACATTCTCCTTCGGAATGTACTACATGTTTATTAAACGCGATAAAGAATATGTTGCGATGAGCCTCCAGGTTAAAGACCTTGAACTATTTAGAATGCGGCATGAATGTCTGGGTCATCCTAGAGACTATATGATGTGCCGGGTACTACAACATTCTGCTGGCCACAACTTGAAGTCCAAAGACATCCTTGATCTATCACACTTTGTGCGTAAAGCCTATGTAAAAGGCAAGTTAATTACGAGGCCCTCGTATCATAAGATCAAGAATTAATCGCCTGATTTCCTTGAAAGGATTCAGGGGAATATATGGGGACCTATAGAACCCATGTGTGGGTCATTCAAGTACTTTATGGTAATAATAGACGCATCTAGTCGATGAACGCATGTATGTCTATTATCCACTAGGAATCACGCCTTTGCCAAGCTGATTTCACAAATTATTACACTAAGGGAAAAGTTTTCGGATCATATGATCCAATCCATAAGAATGAATAATGTTGGAGAGTTTATCTCAAAAGCATTTAATGACTATTGCATGGCCTTTGGCATAACACTGGAACATTCGATCCCGCATGTTCATACTCAGAATGGACTGGCTGAATCATTAATCAAGAGGATCAAGATGATCACTTGACCCTTATTAATGAGATCCAGTCTACCAACTATATATGTGTTGGGGACATGCCATATTACATGCATCAACATTAATATGACTTCGACCATCCACATACCATAAGTTGTCACATTTCCAACTAGTGCATGAAAAAGAGTCAAGTATTTCTCATCTGCGTAAATTCGGTTGTGTCGTTTACATACCTATCTCACCTCCTCATCATACTTCAATGGGACTCCACCATAAATTGGGAATTTACATGGGATTTGAATCTCCGTCTATAACAAAGTATTTGGAGCCCATGACAGGGGATTTGCTAAAAGCAAGATACTCTAACAGTGTATTTAATGAAGAACTATTGTCAGCATTAGAGGGAGGAAAGGACCCCAAGTTGGAATGCCGAGAACTATCATGGAATAATAGTAGTCTTCATAATAACGATCCTCACACTAAGGACTCTAAACAAGAGGTTCAGAGGATAATAGATTTGCAAAATCTTGCAAATTAGCTGCCAGATTCATTAACGAATCATAAAGGAGTTACAAAGTTGCATATACCAGTGGTAAATACACCTGAAAGAGTAGAACCATCTTGGGTTTTGGGTTCTTCATCAGACTACACTCTTAGTAAGAAGAGGGGGAGACCTCCTGGGTCAAAGATCTCAAACCGCGGAGACGTCCGCAAAAAAGATGTATTGAACAAGGGGAGAAACTTGATGAACCAAACATGAATGATAAACATCTGACGGGCATTATACCTTGAGTGAAGACACGACAACTAGTGCCCCGTACATGAGCAGAGGGGGAGGCACCCCATGGTAGAGTATAGGGACATGTGACTAGTGAATGGGGAAGCGCACCCGCTTGTTGGTAATATGCCCTAAAGGCAATCATAGAGATGATTGTATCACGTCTATGTTTATGAGTTATTAAATAAATTTTATTCTGTTCCTTGAATGAATCATTGGTTATGAAGATTAACAAGTATGTGACTTGCTAGTGAAACTCTTTTATCTTATATGATGTCGTTCTAAATGAATCCCTAGTCGGATGTCACTGGTCGGAACACTAGTGACTCTATCGACTGGCACATGTATTGATTGATGATCATGTTTCATCGGTCATGGATATAGGGATATCAAATCAATAATATGAACACATGTTAGAGAACATAGGGTTGGATTGACCCACCTTGAGACACTGTTGAGATTATTATGATTTTATGTGTCGTCAGTTGGTCTCAAGCAATGATGATGTATAATCCTTAGACTTGATATCAGCATAGTTTTCTATATGTGTAATCATACACTTAGGGGTTGCCAAACGCTACTCCGTAACTGGGTAGTTATAAAGGTAGCTTTCGGGGTATGCTATGAAACATACGGAGGAATGTGACTGGTCGGATATAGGATTTGTTCCTCCTCACATAACAGGAGAGATATCTTTGGGCCCCTCGATGTGGTCGGATAAAGAAAGTGCATGGCCATGCCACTAGTGGTCGAAGTGTTCGACCACGTAAAGTTATCCGACACTCGATCGAGAAAGTATTGAACCATCCATGGATGACACAACATCTCACCTGGAGTTCAACTAGATATCGTGAGGCAAAGGGAGAATACACGAGAAGGTCTTTCAGTTCGGTCAGATACGGACTAGTCGTATGGAGATACGAGCTAGTCGTAGGCTGGTCGAACATGATCACTAAGTGGTCGAAACCTGGTCGTAAGGGGTTACAAACTGGTCGAGACCAAATATGAACTGGTCGTATAGATATACGAGCTGGTCGTTAGTGATATGGAATTGGTCGTAGATCATATTGCATTAAGGTTCGTCCGATATAATTCATGTGTATTCGGGAATCGTTATGTTCTGCTGGGAGCCGCTGATGACTCGTGATCGGAATGGAGTTTCCGAGTCACAATCGATTATGCATGAACCTAACGGGTTAAACACTTAATGGGTTGGAACAAACTAGTATGAATACGATTCGTCAAACATATTCAGATAGGATCCATCATGGGTGCTATATAAAGATACGCTTGAGGCTGTTGGAAAGGGGGATGAGACACATGAGTTGTTCCACCGAATCCCTAGCCGCCATCTTCTTGAGAGAGCCTTCCCGTGCGACTTGGTGCTAGCACACCAGCATACAGTGTTCCTTCCCTAGACGTGTGGATACCGTAGAGGCGCTACTATGGCTGCTGTTACGCTTGAGGACGATCCACGAATTCTCAAGGAAAGCAATTAATTGCTGGAGGAGTCGATCGACATTGGGAACATTGGACGATCGACTACGACCACTACATCGACGCGCTCTTCGTTGGACCAGGCTGCTCCAACTGTTCTTCCGCTGCACTGCGCGTCTAGTGGTAACAATTTGTGATCTTCTACTTGCATGGCTTCTTGGTTTACATGGTAGAAATTTTGAATTGTCAGCTAGCGTAGCCTACCCTATCCCTTCATCGCTAGCATTAGGGCAACGGAATAGCTAGACTGCCATTTTGAGAAATATTGGAGAGATGATAGATTTAAATAAAGTTCCAATTGATTAAACAAAGAGTTTTCCACAAACTATGTGAAAACAGGAGAAGTCTTTTATAGATAAATAGGTGCTAATAGAAAATGCTTCATCTCAAATATTGTCTTCTATATTGAATCGAATCCGAAACCAAAGACGATTGCGGAATGCAAGAGTTCGTCAAGATTGGGATAAATGGAAGGAAGCAATCGAGAATGAACTAAACTCACTCATGATGTTATTCATGTTGGACAAAAGTGGGTATTCATAAGAAAGAGGAATGAACATAATAAAGTGGTGAGAGATAAAGCGAGATTAGTAGCATAAGGGTCCACGCAGAGACCCGGCATCAATTTCGATGAAACATACTCTCATGTAATGGATAGCACAATGTTCCGACACCTTATAGCTATGACAATAGGAATGAATTTGAAAATAAAACTTATAAGTATCATGACTACATATTTATATGGGTCACTAGATTCTGAAATCTTCTCGAAGATTCCAGAGGGACTAAAAGTCCCATGTATGAGCGAGAATGAACATCACAGCATGTATTAATGTTAAGTTGCAAAAGTCGCTATATGGGGTTAAATAGTCAGGTCATATGTGGTACAACCGACTAAGTATATTTCTTTTATAAAAGGGATACATAAACAACGAAGTTTGTTTGTGCATGTTCATAAAGAAATCCATGAATAGATTTAGGATCATCTCTATTTACAGACTTGAACATAATCGGAAACGCAGAAGATATTCTCGAAGCGAGCTCATACTTATAGACGGAATTCGAGATGAAATATTTGGGTGAAAGCAAATACTGTCTCTAGTTGCGGATTGAAAATTTGCCTAGAGACATATTTATGCATCAGACCACCTACACCAACAAAATGTTGGTGAGATTTTATCTTGATAAACCTCATCCATTAGGTATACACATGATCGCTAGGTTGCTAGAAGTGGACAAAGATCCATATGGACCTAAACGAGATAATGATGATACATTATGGCCCGAAACCCCTTATTTAAGTGCTACTGGAGCATTGATATACCTTGCCAATTATACCAGACCTAATATTGCATTTGCAGTAAATTGTTTCACAAGATATAGTTTTGAGCCTACGAAGAGGCATTGGAATAGAATTAAGGGAATCCTCAGGTACCTTAGGGGTACAACTGATCTTGGACTCTTTTGTCCCCAATGTTCAAGATATAAGGTTGAAGGGTTACTCAGACGCTGTCCATCTTTCTGATCCCCACAATGCCAAGTCACAAACTGGATATGTCTTTCTAAGTGGTTCTACAACTATCTCTTGGAGATCTGTAGAATAATCGATTGTTGCTACGTCAACTAATCATGCTAAGATCATTGTACTATATGAGACAACCCGAGAGTGCATATGGCTTACAAGACTAATTCACCATATCCAAGAGTCTTGTGGTGTAGAGGTGGATAAAACTACTACAATCCTCCATGAGGATAATACACCTTGCATTGCACAAATAAAGAATAGTTATGTCAAGACGCATATGACAAAGCATATACTTCCTCAACATTTCTACCCATATGAGTGGTAGAAAAATGGGAATATAGAAATACAGAAAATGCAATCAAGTGAGAATATTGCGGTTGTTTTTTTACCAAGGCCTTGCCAGGACCAAGTTTTGAGAAACTTATCCGTGGTATTGGTATGAGAAGACACAAAAAGTTGTTGTCTAAAGGGGGAGATATATGATCTTCATGTATGTTCATCATGGTCGAAGGTTTTTAATGAGGCATGTGCAATTGCAAGAACACGAGCTATGTACTCATTTCTTCTTACTGTTTTCTCACTGTGTTTTTAGAAGAAGTTTTTAATGAGACATGAGTATATGCAATGTGTGGACACTTTACCTAAACAAATGTCCATTAGGAGGCTGTTGGCCCACAAGGTCCATTAGTTACTTTAGTCTTATATTGCTTATTCATGCATGAAGGGAGACATCCTCCTCCTATATAAAAGGGGGATAGGAGCCTCTCATTGTATACACATGCCTACGAGCAAAAAGATCAATAAAGAGAATATTGTGACTACATCCTTTTGTTCTTGTCTATTGTTTAGTATTTGTGAATCCAACAAAACTAATTACTGCCCAAGGATTTTTAGTGTCGCTTCCATGTGCTCGTTTCTTTTCATCTCGGCTAACATTTCGAAATTTCCTCAAATAAAATAGAGATATGCAAATCAATCTCTAATCTGGTTCCTGGTGGGGTGCCTATACTTCAATACGCTGATGATACTGTAATCATGGTGGAGCTTGAGGAGGCGTACTTGCTACATCTTAAGTTTCTTTTATATTGTTTTGAATGAATGTCTGGTTTGAAGATTAATTATCACAAGAGTGAAGTTTTTGTTTTGGGGGTGGATGGGGAGACAACTTCTAATGTGGCTAATGTTTTTATTGCAAATTAGCTTAGCTTCCCATGTCTTATTTGGGTATTCTAGTTGGGGACAGACATGTGGGTCTGAAGGCTTCTGAAAAAGTGATTGATAAGTTGAGTAAGAGGTTGAATAACTGGAAAAACAAATTTCTCTCTTCTGGAGGCAGGTTAATCTTGGTTAATAGTAGTTTGAGTAGTCTACCCATTTATACTATGGGGTTCTATAGATTTAGTGAGGAAGTGCATAGTAAAATTGATACCATCCGTTCTAAATTCTTTTGGAGGGGTGCTAATGGTCATTTTAAGTATCATATGGTTAAATGGAATGCAATTTGTCGACCCAAAGATTTTGGGGGTTTAGGAATTATTAATACTAGGGTTTTGAATGATTGTCTTTTGGCTAAATGGAATTGGAAATTATGCTCTACAAAAAATGAACTTTGGTTTAAAGTTCTTAAAGCCAAATACTTTCCCAGGGGTGTTATTAAAGGTGCTAATACTCTTAATTGTTCTCAATTTTGGAAAAATGTGATGAAGGTTAGATATATGTTTGATAAGGGTACTAGACACATGATTGGTAATGGTGGTTCTACTTTCTTCTGGGGGGATGTCTGGTTGGGCAATTGCCCTTTGAAGATTCAGTTTTCTTCATTTTATTCAATTTGTCAGGATCCTGTTATTCATGTTGATAAATGCATCATCAGGTGGGGTCTGGGACAACAGGTTTAATAGAACTTTTGGGAAATCAGAAAATGAACAGTGGGAGGAACTTAAACAGATGCTAATGGAAATTGACCTTACCACTGAAAATGACAATGTGATTTAGTGTTTGGAAAAGTCGGGTATTTTCTCTGTCAAGTCTCTTTATAGACATATGGTCTTTGGGGGTGTAACTTGTACAAATAGACATAAGATTTGGAAGAGTAAGCTTCCTCTGAAAGTTAAAGTTTCTTATGGCTTTGTTTCAATAACAGCATCCAGACTTTGGACCAGTTGAAGAAGAGAGGGTGGAAAGGAGAAAGCAAATGTGTTCTTTGCGGTGCTGAAGAAAATTTAGATCATATCCTGTTTTCATGCATTTTAGCTAGTTTCTTTTGGTGCTGTGTCAAAGAGGCCTTAAATTGGGATTCCAGTCCTAGTTCTTTGAATGACTTCCAATTGAACTGGATGGAGAAGAAGGGTTCTATTGACTATGATTTTATTCTCTTTAGTTTTGCAGCTTCAACTTGGAACCTTTGGAATTGTAGGAACAAAATAGCGTTTGACAAGAATTTCCCTAAGCATCCTCTGGCTGTGATTTTGTCACGACCCGGCCCAGGGCACACCCGGGAGGTCCCTCAGGACCTCCTGGGAGGTCCAAAAAGGAACCCCCCGGACATCCCGAGAGGTCCCTCGGGACCTCTTGGGAGGTCCGCTAAGGACTTCCCAAGACGTCCCAAGAGGACATCCCGGTAGGACCTTCAGACCTCCCGAGAGGTCCGCTAGACCACCCGGAGGTCTGGGGTCCCGACCTGAGGAGGTCGTTGGACCTCAGACCTCCCCAAGCTCCACACGCTACTCGAGGGAGGTCCGAGAGGAGCCAACCCGAGGAGGTCGTGGGGCTTGAGGACAAGCCTAAAGTCCACTGCGGTCCGAACTGGTTCCCAGGGATCATCGACCAATTCTCACAGCAAGCAAGTGACAACAAAAGCATCCACAGAACTTTATTAACAGCAAAAGGAGGTTTGATTACAAGGGTTGTTTACAAGCTCCAGCAACTGAGAGCACACAAATGCAGTGGAAAACCAAAAGACATGGTCCACCCATTACACCACAGGTGACTGGCTGGAGGGCGCGGCCTAATTGAGTTGATCATCTTCATCATCATAGGAGTTTTCATCTGCTCAATTCATGAATCAAGCAAGAGTGAGCACAACAACCGTGCTCGCAAGTTACACCCGTCAATTAACAGAATGACATGCATAGGGATATATCAAGGGAAAGCATATTAGGGTTGTTTTGCATAAAGCCAATTTTATTTCAAATACAAGTATTAATGTTTCAAGGCAGGTTACAATAGATAAAATTCATTTTTGCAAATCTATTTTCAGTTGAATAGCATTCATCATTGAAATGGTGAAGGATACCCTCCTGCACATGGCTTCCCGCCCAAAACCCAATTTGGTTAAACCACCACAACCAGTGACAATGTTACTTTTGAAAACCAAAACCAAGAGCTAACTTTGAGTGACATTGCCAGCATGTCCATGACCGTGGACACGGCTATTCGAATAGATTTACACTCTGCAGAGGTTGTACACTTTACCCACATGACATGAATTTCTCTAGTTTGTTTGGCATCCGTCGATACCACCCCACACTTCCTTTGGTGAGAGGTCTAGAGCACATGATAAGGCCTTTACAATGCATTGCTCCACTGCAGTCCACCCCCATTAAGGTTTCGCAGATCCCCCCTTTGGATAGAAACCCGCCGGGTTAATGGGGTGCCCCCTCTTATGCCAGGTGGGACTACAACTAGTCATAACATGACAAACCCACCGTATCCACAGGATGAACCACGATAGAGCTTTGCAAATTAATTAGCCAGGTCCCACGCCCCACACTGGAGACATGTGGTTGCACAATTTTGGCGTAGCCCATTATAGGCTTAGCAAGTGGTGTCTCAAAGACCGGTCCTCAACCAACTTGGGTGACAAACCTCAACCCTAGGGCATCGGATCACACGACCCCTGTGCATAGACATGCACCAACCCAACAACCAGCTTCGCCCAAGTCAAATCCATTTTTATTTACTTTGCTTTTCAAACCTCCATGGCACACCAATGCCATGGTCATTTGTAAAACCCCATGACACACCAATGTCATGGCCAGAGTCTCCATGGCACACCAATGCCACGGCCCAAATTATTTGATTAAATGATATTTTTGGTCAAAACTACCCAAATCAAGATTTTGGTCTAAGCAATACTAAGCATTCCATTTTTCAAGAGCTACGGGTCCTCACTACTGCAAGAACCAGGTTTTATCTAGGGTGATAATGGGGTTGATTCAACATGGACAGTGGTCATACCAAGCAGTAGGCATAGCTACGATTTTAAAGGTAGGCATTGAAATATCTTAGTGAAATAAGCATACATACATCTTTGAAAACGACATAAGTAACTTGAAGTATTGGGTGCAACATGATCAAGAGTGTAACTTGCCTTGCTCAAGGTCTTGAGCTGCTTCCTCCCCCTCACTGAACTCGGGCTCCCCACGGACTTGACAATCTACACGTGAAAACCAAATGACTCAAATAAAGTTCAAACAAGATTCCAAAGGACTCCAATTAAACTTAGATACAAAACCAACAGAGAGGATGGGAGGTCAGGAGGAGGTCCAATGAGCTTGTTGGAGGAGGTCTAGAGAGTCAAAAAAGGAGGTCCATGAACTTGGAGGGAGGTCTAAGGTAGGCTCGGTCGAGATAAAGAGGAGAATGGGGAAAAAAGTGAGAAAGGAGGGCTTCCCAAACTATATATAGTGGAAGCCAATGCACATGACCCAGGATAGGGTCATCAAGAGTTGGTAAATAGGACAATGGGAGTAGGCAAGGAATGTGACAATCGGTATGACATGAGTACTGCAAAGGTGAGAGCATTTAATGTGATACAACACGTATTAAATGCGGTGAAGACTTCCCTACCCAAGGACACAGTCAAAGGTAAAGAAACTAGGAGTGTGACTGGCCAGTGGGGTAGCCAAGACCCGCAGAGGAGGTCCTGCACTGATCTTGAGGAGGTCTTGCAATGAACATGGGGAGATCCTCGCCCACCGGGGAAGTCCTGACGGTTGGATCTCCCAAAGGGAGGTCCAAACGTCCAAGATTAAGTGCACCAGAGGAAGTCCGTAAGGGCAAGGAGGAGGTCCTTACCCTCAAGGGAGGTCTAGAGCCGTAGGATCAAATCCAGGGGAGGTCCGAACGGTTAGGATTTCCAAGGGGAGGTCCTAACGATCGGATCTGCCAAAAAGGGGAGGTCGGGACGGCCAAGATCTCCAAAGGGGAGGTCTTGACGGTCCAGATCTACAAGGAGGAGGTCTAGACGGTTAAGATCTCCAAGGGGGAGGTCTTAACGGTCCAAATGTGCAAGGAGGATGTCTGGATGGTTAAGATCTCTAAGGGGGAGGTCTTAACGGTCCAGATGTATAAGGAGGAGGTCTGGATGGTTAAGATCTCCAAGGGGGAGGTCTTAACGGTCCAGATGTACAAGGGGGAGGTCGAGATCGCTGGATTTCGATCGGACCGCCCAGAATGATCTAAGGCTCAGGGAGGTGGGTGGGACGTTCGGACCATTAGAGCTAGCGTAGGATCTCAGCCTTAGAACTAAATCGGGTGGTCCAAAATGGCTGGGACGTTCGGACCGTCCGAACGTCACAACAAATCGGACCATCCAACGAAGATCTAAGGGCTCGGAGGAGGTGGGACGTTCGGACCATCCGAACGTCTCACCAGGATCAAACCGTCCAATGTAAATCGGACGACTCACATTTGATAGAGGTGGAAATAGATAGGGAGGATATCCTGGAGGACCTGGGGAGGTCCGGTAGGACACATGGAGGTCCAATAAAGGTAAGGGGAGGTCCTAGAGGACATGGAGAAATCCTGAAGGACGCGGAGAGGTCCAATAAAGGTAAGAGGAGGTCCGAAGAAACGGTAGTACCGCATGGTGCGGGTGGTACTACCGGGCTGATACTGAAGGGAACCTCCAGAGAAGGTTTTAAGGATACCAGCGGCGAGGGAAAGTCCAAATCACTGAAAAGCTTCAACAGGATTCCAAAGGAGCTCAGATGCACATAAGGGTGGCGTAGGCTTGGGGAGGTTGTAAGCCAGAGAGGACCCGAGAGGGAGAATTGGACCCAGGGATGTTCAAGCGTTTGGGAGGTCTAGACCCAAGGAGGTCTGGACCAGGGGAGGACATCACAAAGGAGGTCCGAACCTTTGGATCCGACGAAGGAGAGGTCTTGGCCATTAGATCCCAAACGAAGGGAGGTCTAGACCAGAGATGGGTATAAGATGGACAGAGAAGGGAAGAACATCAAAACTCCAATAACTCAGCAAACCAACAAGGAACTTTAGTTGTAGTTTGAGTTAGTCAACTTAAATCCATTATGAAATTTCAGGTTAAGCTTTGAATTCTCATCAAAACAAAATGGTTCTTTTTATTTTGAAAATTTTCAAAAAGGGTCTAAAGATCAGGGTGTCACAGATTTCCAGTTTCTTATCTTATTTGAAGTAATGGAAGATTCTCATCAAACATGATGCTAATGAAAAGCTGGAAGGCCTCATTAAGAACATGGAAGATTGAGTTAGAGATTTTGTGAAAACCGGAAAAGGATGACCTGTTTTGTAATTACTCTAGCAGTTTGTCTTCTGCATTTTTCGTTAGACTTCTGTTTTTTTTTTCTTCTGCGTTTGTATGACTTGTTGTTGGCTTTATAAAAGCTAGGTATATCCTTTTCAAAAAAAAAATGCAAATCAATGGATCATAACTGACTAAAGATATCATTTAACCACAGGACGGTTCATTTGGTTTATTTGTGACCCGAAACGTACGGGACACCACAAGAACAGTTAGCATGCACGGCATTAACGGCCTTTTGTTTCCTATTATCGGAGACGATCCTATATATAATTAGTTACTAAAAAAAGAGCGTTCCAAAACCACAAAAAAAAAACCTATTTTCGCTCAAATGGCCCTATTTTTGCGCCACGACACCGAGTTTTACGTTAACAGCATTGAATCGGTCATTACGGAATTAATTTACTGATAATCACCGTTGCTGTATTTACCATTGAATCCGGATATAGTAGTCCAAAAGTTTATCTGATCTGACAATTCCCTCCATCTCTGTCGAATCCGCAATCACCACGATCCTCTCCGATCTCCTACTCCTATCCCCAACCCAACAACCCAATAAGCATGGCTCTCCTTTTTCACCAGCCGGTTCGGACTCCGGACGCGTGCGCTCTCGCGATCTCTGGCCTGCGGCACATGGGCGTGGCCGCGTGGGCTGCAGTTACACATGCTACAAAGACGTTAGGCCGCTACGTACGTACGTACGTAACAGTTCGACACTTCGACGATTGCGCGGCCGAAAGCGCAGTTCGTTCGGTGCCTTGCGCGCTGCCGCGCGATCGGTCTACGCGATTTCGATCGATCCTCACGCCGCCCGCGCGCGTCGGCCCAACACAGCCGGTGGACGGAGATAAAAAAGGAGGGATCGAGGCCGATCTCCATAGGCGGCAGAGGGCGCAAATCTCACATGGGAATATGGGGGGATCGACGAGGCCACGAGGGGGACGTACGTGCGGATCTCAGACGCTGTAGCCTTGCCCCGCATGGAGGAGCCACGGGCGGCTATAAATACGGGGGCTTCCAACCCGCGGCCCCGCGCGCACGCCCGACCCTCTTGTTGCTACCAGACGAAGCCTGCCAGAGCACCAGCGCGAGTGGACGAGCCCCCAGGCACCGTTCCCCGCATCGTCGAAGACGACCCGCTGCACGGCGCGTGTCCCCGCATTGTCCTACCGTGAGGTGAGATCGACGCCTTTCCCCTGCGCCTGCACCGTGAATAATTCCGTCGTCGATCGGTTCCATCGCTCCCCCGCGCCGCGCGGGTGGCGGTTGTGCTGCTCGTTTACGGCTACTTTAATTTCGTCGAGTTTTTTTTTTCAGTTCCGGTAAACTTATTCTTCTTTCGTATAAACTGAAGCTTCTTTTTAGGAAAAACTTCGAAATCATTAGATTGTATTGTATGCTCGGCTTGCTCATGGAAGGCTCAACCTTTGTTTAGGAATCCTGAGAGTTTCATAGGACGAGATTTTTTAAGAGATGGCGAGCTATGGCCATGAAAGCAATGTAAGATCTCTGTCTTGTTCCTGTCATTATATTGTTCCCTCACTATTTTGGCCAATTAAATTTCTAGCATGATCGTATTTAATTCATCGGAAGGAATAGTATACTAATATGCACAGTTAGCACTTTAGCAGATCGCAGCCTTTCTAACCTACGCTATTGATCGCTAATCGGTTCGTCCAGCTAGTGGAGGACGAGTACGTCGACCAAGATGAGGACGACCTGGATGATTTCATCGTTGAAAGCGACGACGACGATAACGTGGTGGTGGAAGAGCAGGAGCAGTCGGAGGAGGAGGCTCCGGTTGGCCAGCAGGTGATCCTTTCCCTCAGGGAACAATTAAAGGCTGAAGTTCGGAGAAAAAATCAGGACATCGGTGCCGCCGCCGGCAAGGTTAGTTGCTCATCGTCCGTGCAGGCGCCGGTCAACGACAGGTGAGTGTTGTACGCTGTTCCTGCTGCCTTCTCTTGGTCTTCTTTGATTATTATAGCTTTCCCTTTCAGTTGTTAATAGCAATACTTTCTTGTAGATTTGGCAACTTCTTTGGACCATCCAGGCCTTCACTTGCTCGCCGAGTTATCGAAGAAGGGTGTTCATCGATAATGGAAGAAATACAGAATGTACCGTCCAGAGTATGTACTCTCCTAGACTCTAATCTTGATGAAGTTGTGATCCTGTTGTGTATTTTCCTGAACATATTTCTTGTAGAGAGATGCTGTCCCCTTGGCTTCAAAAGCGCAACCAAACGCAAGCGGGCACCAGCAGAAACCGAAGCCTGTTAGTGAGGTACGAAGGATTTGACATCACCGGATTATGCTGTTTACTCTGTTAACCTGTGATTCAGAATTGGGTGTTTGACATTTGCAGGAGAAAAGAAAGGTCGACACACTTAGACAGAATCGGGATTACTCGGATCTTTTCTCAGATGATGCTGATATTACACTCCCTGCGAAGGAACAACCTGACAATATGCTTGCCCAGCCACCGAGATCTGGTATGTTTTAAACTTCTATGAATCTATGGATACTATTTCTTTCCATTCCAATAAATCTCACGGAGGAATTGCTTAATTCTTTTGTTATGTTGATGTTGAAGATTGTGAACCAATGCATTCTGCTGGGAAGAGCAAGATGTTCACAAGCAGAAATCAACCTGCTAGATTACCAAAAGACCATGGATTGAAGGTTGCACCTTCTTCCATTCAAAGACGTGTCCAAAGTAAAGCAGATTCTCCCGGAAAGGAGCATTTATCAAACAGAAAAGGTATCATTGCTGCTGCTAAAAACGGATCCAGCCTGCCTGCCGTGAAGAAGACTCCGGGGTTACAGTCATCAAATGGCCAGAAGCCGCAGCAGTCACTGCACAGCACGAGGCCACAGGCGTTGCTTCCAGGTCAGAGGCAGCAGCAGTCGTCACAGAGCCAGCGGCTGCAACAGTCGTCTCAGAATCAGGGACAGCAGAGCCACGGCCCGCAGCCCTTCCAGAGTCGAAAGCCTAAACCATTTTTCCAAGGTCAGCATTCTGGACAGAAGGTGTCAGTTCAATCTCATGACAGATCAAAATTAGCAGAGAAGCAGCTGGGTCCTTCCTCAAAACCGAAGGTAACATTTCATGATTTATCTCGATAGTCCTTTTTGCCCTCTACAGTTTACACAGTTTGATACCCATTCCTCATGCTGGAATATATTTATTATTTTGTTACTCTATATGTTTGCAGATATCTCGGCCAATCTCTTCAAATGCAGTTTTTGATCATGCAAAGAAAAGGCGTGCAGTGAAAAGGAAATCTGATGATGAATTTGATCATGGGAAAATATCATCAATGATCAGAGGAATGTTCAAGTATGGTTGCTTCTTATTAACTTTGTTTTAGGTATTATTATCAGTGAACTTTTTATCTGTTCACATGAATCATGTTTTACGAGGGCCACAGCATATTGGTGTAGTTGTGCACTTGTGCTACTCCCAATCCTAAAACAATATGGCTAGCCCACTCTATATAAAGATATCTTTCACTGATTATTTGTTTTTGGGGCTTCGTGTGCAGCTATAATCCTGAAAAATACATAGGCAGAGATGAAGATGACAGTAACATGGAAGCAGATTATCGCAGCATACAGATGGAAGAGAGAAGAAGGTCTCTACCATTTTGTCATCTTCTGCACCTTCGAGATGTTTTTTTCAAGTTCTGTTAAATTAAAAGCACAAATGAAAAACCGTTCCATTTAATATTTACACTTTTGAAGAGAATGAATGATTTGCCACCTCAAAGATTGGAATTTGAGGATTTTCCATTGCATTGTCTCATGTCTCGTGTGCACCTCCTTGCAGTGTCAAATCCTCAATTTTCCTCTCTTTTTTTCAAAAAGAACATGTGAAAGTCTGTTTTATATATTGTTAAAGGCGATTTGCTTAACCCGTACTGATAATTTTTCCCCGCCTTTTGGACATTTAGTGCAAAACTTGCTAGAAAAGAGGATGAGGAGCAGTTTCGCCTGATTCAGGAAGAAGAGAGGCGTGCGCAGGAGAGGAAGAGGAAAATGTCAGCACATAAGCAATAGTACAATCGGCCAGGGCTGAACACTTCCCTGCCAACCGAATGCTATTACTGTACAAATCTGAGTATAAATACACGACCAAACGCATCTTATTGCTCAGACTGGTGACGGAAGAGTACTAATTTATATGCCTTAAAAGAGGGGATTCAAAGAGTAGCCTTTTACTAGGCCGTAAGTTACTCGTTTCATATTTTGCTTACTATTTTTATATAGCTAGAACGCAGAGTCATTTGCCAGCTTGCTCCTGAAATAAAATGTTACTTTCTTAGCTTATTTTTCAGGACCTATAGCAAAAGATTGTTCAATCTCAGGAGACCATATATATCTTAAATTTCGATGTTTCATCTTGTTCACCAATCAGGTTAGGTCTAGAGTAACGCCATCTCGTTGAATTTGTTTATAACTGTCCTCATGCTGTGAGTAGTTCACCAGCGATTCTCGCCACCAGTGATTTTCCGCCACAAGTGCTACGGCCTCCCGAGACTGTCGAAAAACATCTGTTCTCCACGACCTTAGCCGCCTTCTTTGCTGCTTTGTTGAGGTCATGCCATCGCAGCCTCCAGTGCCTGATCGAGTAACAAACAGCACTCCACCCTGTCCTGGCTTTGGCTCAATGTATGCACCAAGTACAATGCATGTATGACATACCAACAAGTGCTCCGTGTATGTGGAGGCTATGAGCAGTCTTTACTCGTGTAGTCATCCAGCCTTTTCCACGCGATGTTCATACTACAATACGATCATGCTGAAAGCAACCGATAATCGACGACCTCAATCATTAAAGTCAGGAATTGGAGCCAAAGATGATAAGCAAACAAAATTTGCACAAATCGGAAATCAAACGTGCCAGCGCATGCCTTCTTATTACCATTTCAAGGAATAAAATGCCAACTGGAAGACCACCGAAACAACGACTGTTGCATCCAACAATGGCATGAAGTACTGAAACAACTGATGCTGAAAAATATAGTAAAAAAAACTCTGTTGACAATTAAAATGGAGGCAGAGATGGGGGAAAGCGGACATGCATCCACTGCTTTTCGTAGACTGATACATGGGTCCATCCTATCTCCTCAGTCAGCTGGATCTTCAGATCGTAAAGCTTTTTCTTTGGTTGCTCGGAGTCATCTTGAATCATGTCATTTAGAACCTAACCATCACGAAGACAGCTGATATCAGCATGAGTTTATAGGTACATCAGAAACAATATGGTTTCTAAGGATGGGTGGTGGGAGCGAACCCGAGTTCGATCCCCAGAATTGACAGTGTCTTATTTAATCAGAATACACGCATGCATGTGCATTCAATAGGAAGGCATGTGTCCGCGCTCTGTTAGGTCCATGAGCCTTTGCAAAATTCACGTGTGCACGTGTGTGGCGTGAGTAGGGTCTGTGTGTGGTGTGCGTCCTCCCTATACTCTCTTCTCTCTAAAAAAAAGAAACAGTATGGTTTCTGACGGCAGAAAAATAAAGTTAGTGCCAGGATTTTCAGGAATGATGAATTTAGTCTTTTAATTTTGTTGGTTTTGATCCTTCAACCTTGATTATGGTCTCTCAACTCTAATATTTTGATTGATACAATAGCAAATTAGCAAATTGATTGATACAATAGCAAATTAGCAATAATATCCTATCGATAGTGTAAAGATTGTTTCCACTATTAACTAGAGTTTGTATGATAAATGTGATGGTTGTTGTATTGATAATTTGTTAGTAGTGCTGACACCAGAACACACTTGAACCATAGCATGTAAGTCACAACAGAGCTTGATGCAAACTCTACTCAGATCATCAATAAACAAAACAGTAATAATTTTACTATCAAAGATTTCAAAGATTGATGAAACTCTGGAAATCAACGATATCCGTGAGTTGAGAGACCAAAATGAGTTAAGGAAACAGCATTTTATTGTGTGTCAAGGACTAAACCTATGATTCCATTGTTTTTGGTAACAATGACAAATATTGTCTATTCAAATCATGGAGATACCACTTGCTGACAGCCAATGAAAGTTGGCTAAAATAGGTTGAAGATGTTGCAGCATTGCACGCATCAATTATTTTCCATGTGTGAACTAGAGGGACAACATCCATTAGACCAGAGATATTCTGCAATGCCTACATGTGTTTACTTGAACCCGCAAGCACCCAGTCATGGAACTAATTGACAAAGTCAACTATATATTTTCATCAACAGATAATGGGCACTTGGTAGGGAGAATATACCTTCAATGCTGTGCCAAGTCTTCCACAGCGCCTCTCACGTAAGACCGTCAGAGTGCCGTATTTTGTAGATTTGGCATCAGCCCATTTAATTAATTCTTTGTAATTCTCCTCAAAAACATCTTTAGCAGATGCCTCAGTTGACTCATCAGACTGTCATCAAAGAAAGAATTTTATTATTTCCACAAGGAACACATTCACAATATGCAGATATATACATCAATACATGCTCTATATATTGCACTACTTCAAATCCATTTGACAATGCACAATACTAAGACAAAGGTTATCATGGTGCCCAAGCTGAGGCGAGGTGCCCAGGCACTGCCTGAGCGCCTGGGGAACACCTTGGTCAGCCTGAAGAAAGGCTAGGAAGAAAAGGACAAAGGAAAGGGAAAAAAGAGAAAGAGGAGAAGGAAGGGAAAGGAGAAGGTGGCCTGACCCAGATGCCCCCAGCATCTCTCTCTCTCTCTCTCTCTCTGTGAGAGTCTCAGTCCTCACTCCATCCGTAACCCTAGACACCTCTCTCCCTGGTCCGTTCCTCCCTCCCCCCTCCATCTCTTGCTTTCCCACACCTCGCCCGGTGGAACTGGCGAGGGGGCAACCGGCAACAACGGCATGCAGCAAGGGAGGTAGCAGCAATGATGGCAAGCAGCAATGGTGGCAGCGGCAGCGGCAGCGGCAGTGACAGTGAGCTCTGTGGCTCTCCCTCTCAATCTGCCTCTCAAGGCGAGGTGACCGATCATCATGACCTCACCGGACTGCCTCTGCCTGGATGCCAAGGCGACCCTAGATAACACTGGCTATGACATTAGAAGAACAATGGTAACAATGGCATAAAACTTACATATTGGCTGAGCACAAAGTAGGAACACTAATCTCATTATAGCTTACAAATTTGATGTAGATTTTCAACAACTAGAAATTCAAATATAAGAGAGGTTTCTAGAGTAGATCGTCAAAGAGCAAGATGCAGATCCCAGTTTCTAGGTTATGGTAATGTACAATATGAGTACATAATAAACTAAAAAGAGAACTCAACATTCAGGTGAAGGAATATACAAAATTTGAAGGAAGATGCTGCACCTTTAGTGACTCAATCTCTGCCAATGCAAGACCCTTTTGATATAGTGCATCAGCTAACTGGTCTCGCGTTTCTTCCATCTTTTTCTTAGTTTTCTATCAGGCAGTAAAATATCTCAGAAAAGCAGCATTCAGTAGAATACTAGTAAAAAGGACAGATTATAGTTATTAGTAAATACTCATCTATATACCTGTGCCTCTTCGTCCTCAGGATCTGGTTTTAGAGACAAAAACTTTGCCAGTTCCTCTTTGTCAATACTGTCCACAATTTCATCAGCTGCAGCAATAACCTGAACACCAAGAAGAGCATAGACAAAGTCAAAAACAAATATATCTTATTAGAGAATGAATACTGACAGCCAAGTCAAAAATGAAGATCACTTATTGGAGCATGAATACTGACATAGAAGTAATGTATCGGCATTTTGCTCGAAATTGATAATTTGATATCATTTATTCTGACAGAGAAAAGCGTTAATCTCCACCCAAATAACAATACTGTCTGAAGGGAGGGTGAAGAGCACTGTTAATTATGTTTAGTTACCAAGCTTTGACATGGAAAAGAAAACGTGTTTGAAACATATTTTCAAACAATCATTTTTCCAGTTGAAGTATAGTAAACAAATCGACCTTGTCAATTTTATTGGGTAATTATGTAGTTATGTTTCATGTGAAAGATGTAAGACTGTAGACTGTGATTGTTGGCTAGAATCAGCATATGCACACTGGTAGTTTTTATTTTCTTAAAAAAGTGGTGAAATGAGTTCTTGTTGCGAATGTTGATTCACAACGGGATAACTACCGTGCAGAGAAAGGCCAGACGACTTGGCTTGAAGGGGATTAGGGTATTAGAAGGGGGGATATATACAGGTTGAGATGAGAGAACATTTGGGAGAGAACAGATTAATTCTTCTTGATTGAATCCTGAAAGGTTACATGACCGACACTTATATAGGACATCCTAACTTGACTCCTAAGTATTATACTCTAACTAGGAAACATCCAAATACATGCATCCTGTGAGATTAGGCAAAGGGAAAATAATAGATTGATTATGAGAGATATGGTAATACACATATATAGGCAAGGATGGCCGAGGGTTTATAGAAATAGAACCAGTCAGCGGAGATCCTTGCCTAATATAGATCAATCTATCTATCCTAGCCATATAGGCACTAGGCCCAAATATAGGCAGGCGGGCCCAATGAGGGGTCCGTGCCTCTCTCCTAACACGCCCATGATCGAAGCTGCTGACTCTGCGAACGTTGAGGCCGGATCTAAACTCGGTGAAGACGGAACTTGGAAGCCCTTTGGTGAATATGTCAGCGAACTGCGACGTTGTGGGAACATGCAGAACCTTGGTCTCACCTAGAGCCACACGCTCTCGGACGAAGTGGAGATCAATCTCAATGTGCTTGGTCTTGCTGGTCTTTGAGCGGGTTGGTGGACATGTAGACCGTCTTGATGTTGTCCTGAGAGACAAGTGTTGCACTGCGGCGGAGGCGTCTGGAGCTCAAGGGAGGTGGCCTTGACCAGGTGGCTTTTGGCGCAGCGTTAGCCGCAAGACGATGATCGCTCCGTTATTGGATCGAGACACTGTGGATTGGCGCTTGGAGGACCAGGAGACGAGGTTGTCACCGAGGAACACTGCATATCCTGAAGTAGACCGGCGTGTATCTGGACAACCGGCCCAGTCAGCATCCGAGTACACCACCAAGTCGGACTGTGTAGATGGCCGAAGAACAAGGCCCAGGTCAAGAGTGCCTTGAATGTACCGAATGATGCGCTTTAAAGCAGCAAGATGGGGTACCCGAGGATCATGCATGTGAAGGCAGATCTGCTGGACTGCGTAAGAGATGTCTGGCCTGGTAAATGTCGGATCTTGGGGCGCCACTAAGCTGCGATAGTCATTGGGATCTGTCTTGGAGCACTGAGTTTGCGACAACCTTGAAATTTGAGTGTCATTGGAGTCTTTGCAAGGTTTGCGATCGGACATGCCGGCCGAGCAAGAATGTCCACCATGTCTTGTCGGCCGAGATAGGAACAGATCGTCACCGAGCGAACACGCATCCCAGGAAGTGATGAAGAGGCCCCAGATCCTTCATGGAGAACTCGAGATGCAATGCCTCAATGACACGCCAAGTAGGGAAGGCGAGGAGGCGATGAGAACGATGTCGTCGGCGTAGAGGCAAGTGTACATCATGTCGATTCATGTGGTAGACGAACAATGAGGCGTCGAACTTAGCCTCAGTGAACCCTGTGGTCACAAGGTGGCCAGCGGCGGCGGCCGTTTCGAGCCGTGGTGCTGTTTGGACCATAGAGTGATCTGTTGAGCGACGACGAAGTCGGGACGAAGCGGGTCCTCGAACCTCGAAGGTGGGAGCGATGGATATCTCGTAAAGCGCCCCATGGAGGAAGGCATTCTTGACATCGAAGTGGTGGATGGGCCCTTTCTAAGGACAAGGCGAGACAACCTGATCGCGGATGTGGCGCCTGATCTGCGGATCGTGGCGGTTTGACAACGAAATTTGAAAGTCTCGCCGAAGTCGACACCGGTCATTGGTGAATCCACGAAGAACCCGGTAGCGCTTTATAGCGCTCGAGATCCATCGGCTAGAAGCTTGTGCTTGAAGATCCACTTCGAGAGGCGGCGTTGGCGCTGAGGACGCGCACCAAATCCACGTGTGGTTACGAAGAAGCGGCATATTCCTCCTCCATAGCCGCCCGCCAATTAGAATCGGCAAAGCTGCGCGAAGGTCTTGAGGCTGCGAAAGGGCGGCGTGGTATCTGGCGAGAATGCGATACCCGACCTTAGCCCGAAGTCGTCATGGCATTTGGTTAAATCACCGGAGGGACAGGGACAGCGGCTGCAGGTACTGTAGTAGCAGGAACAGTACCGGCGGGTACTGTAGCAGATGCAGCGGAGCTGGGTAGCTGCAGTCTGGAGAAGCGATGGGCGCGGTGGTGATCTGGCGGCGTGAGTAGACAGCGGAACTCACGCTCTGCGAGCAAAGAAGCGGCCGAGCCGCACGTAATTTGCGGCTTGAGTTAGGCGGCGTCTTGAAGCCGCACGGGTTGTGCAAGCTATTCTGAGGTGCGGTGCCGCCGGGTTGTCTGGCGGGCCGCAGGGCGCCGGTGCCGCGACGTGGTGTCTTGGCGGGTGAAATGCGCCGAGCCACACAAGGTCATGTGGGCTGTGAGGCGTTATCGTGATTGCCTCCGACAAGGGAAGCGCGGAAGGCGCCGCAAATGGGCGTCGAACTGCGGGAAGCAAAAGAGCAAGCCGCCTATGGGCGTGACACAAGATTAGTGAAATCATCCAAAAATGAGAGGTCCGCCGGAGTCGGAGAGGCAGACTGAGCCGCGAAGGGAAAAGAATGTTCATCAAAGATGACATGCCGAGAAATAATGACCCGGTTCGAAGCGAGGTCAAGACACCGGTACCCTTTGTGATTGTCAGAATAGCCAAGAAAAATGCACAACGCGGAATGCGGAGCCAACTTGTGGGCGGCAGTGGCGGAGAGGTTAGGATAGCAAGCGCAACCAAAGACACGAAGATGATCGAGCACAGGTGCAGAGCCGAAGAGGGCTTGATGCGAGCGCGGTCGTCGAGTGTCTTAGTGGGCGGGATGTTGCGGAGGTAGGTGGCGTGGTGCAAGGCCTCAACCCAAGTCTGAAGGCGGAGCAGGCTTTGAAAAAGCAAGGGACGAATGACATCATTCGAGAGCGAAGCATACGCGTTGACCTTGCCGTTTTGAGCGGAGGTGTAGGGACATGACATCCGGAGGTGGATGCCCTGGTGAGGAAGAATGTGCGAGTCTTTGGAGTTGTCGAACTTCATGACCATTGTCGCCTTGGATTGCTTTAATGGTGGCAAAGCGGGTGGAGACATAAGCAAAAAGTTAGAGAGTTAAAATGTGTCGACTTGAGGCGCAGAGAAGCGTCCAAACATAGTGAGAGCAATCATCAAGAATGACCAGTAATATTTGTATCGGAGATCTTTGGCTAAGGAGAGGTCCACAAATCACAATGAACCAGATCAAAATTATGAGTTGCTCGTGACATAGATGTATGAAAAGGAAGGCGAGTATGGCGACCAAGTTGACACGCATGACAAAGCGAATCGGTGTCTTTATTACAATGCGGAATTAAGGAAGCACGCATAAGATCGGAGAGGCCTCGGATCCGGGATGTCAAGACAGCGGTGCCACAGGACGCGGAGATGGAGGCATGAAGAGCACCAAAGCAGGAAGGCGAAGCGAAGTGCAGGGGCCGGAGCTATTGTACATGACGATCTCGTTCGAGGCGAAGATCCTTCGCAGAACAACCGGAAGGGTCAAATTCCACAAAGCAATTGTTGTCGATGTGAACTGGCGAACGGAAATAAGATTCTTAATAAGTTTTGGAGAGACAAGAACATTATTAAGATGAAGGTGACCCGGGAGGGTAGTTGCGCCAGTGGAGGTAACAGGAAGAAGCGAACCGTTACCGACAACAATTGAAGATGGAGCAGTCCGGGAGGAGGTGTGTGAAAGAATACCAAGATCGGAAGTCATGTGCGAGGTAGCCCCGAGTCAAGTACAGATCTGTTGTGGGCTGCTTTGTAACGCGTCATGGTGTTGAAGGAGTGGCGAGTCCGCTAGTTCCACCTAGGGCAGCCCAAGGATTGAACCACGGTGGTGGAGAGCGGTGCCAGGCGTTCATGCACCACCAGAGCGTCTTGGAGAACTCTTGGAAGTGCGCTGGGCGAGGAGCCAGCCGGGCGGTCCGGTGGGGATGGGCGCCAAGGGAGGACGGGGTCCATACATCTGTATGGAACCTGCCCATGGGTTGAGGTAGGAGGGCGAGAACGCACGCCTGGCGCTGTCATGGCTGGCGCGCACGTGGCTATCCACCCCGCTTGCCGCCACGTTGCCCGTGTCTTGGCGAGCGCCTTGAATCGTGGGGCAAGGGTGGTGGAGGCGATTGCACCGAAGAAGAACGCGCGGTCTTGGCGACCACCAGAGCGATGGATGGCGCGGTCGGCGATGCGCTGGTTCGATTCCTCTAGCGGCAGTCGTTCGGGCTTCAGAGCGTGGGGAAGGGACGCCATGGCTGGAGGTGGAGACCGATGGAGGCGAACTTCGTTGAGGCCGCGAATCGAGGTGAGGACGAAGTCGCGGTCGAACGTGCTTTCGCCGAGGTCCTCGAGGGCGTCCGCCATGCCCTTGAGGCGCCGGCGATGTCGGTGTGGAGAGGGCCCTCGACGAAGGTCCAAACTTCAGCGTCGAGGTGGAAGCAGCGTCTCCACGTTCCCAGCCCAGGACTCACGGCCACCACACCGAAGCGAAGCGGAGGCGGGAACGAGGCACCATGTCGGACGGCTCGGGGAGATGGCGCCGCGTGCGACCAAGACTTGACCACGCAGATCCATGCGCGCCGATCCGGAGGCGGGGTCGGGTCGTCTTGAAGGACATGGTCCTCGGCGAACTTCCCAGGCGAGGAGGAACAGCTCGCGCCACTGGTGTCTTGGTTGGAGGAGAGCTCGAGGGCGATTGGTATGAGAGTCTGCGGATGTTACGACGCCACGGCGGCTGCGAGTGAAGGTTGGCGAGGGCAAGCGGCTTCATGGAGAAGCGAGGCGTCGTGGAGGGAGCGGAGGTCTTGTGCCATGTCAGGGAGGGCGCGCAGCCTCAGGCCTCGGCCGGCACAAGAAGAATACACAGCTCTGAAGGCCAGCCTTCAAGGCTCCTCGGCCATGAGCCGCTCTGCGGCGGCCTCTGCTTCCGCTCCATGGCGGCAGCGCGTTCAAAGGCGGCAACACGACTGGAGGCCTTCGCGCTTCGCAGTCAGCATGCAGCGCTTCGGTGGCATGGCTTTCGGCCTCGCCTTCGCGCTTCAGCAGCATGACAACAAGGCTTCTCAAGAAGCAGGCCATGGGATCTGGCCTTCAGCGGAAGAATGGCGGCAGGCTTCGCTCTCGAGAGAGAGCTGGGAGGTGGCCGGCATGATGACAACCAGAGGGAGGAGATGGCGCAGAGATGCGCCTAGGCAGCGGAAGAAAGATCGGAAGAATTCCGGGCGGATGATACCATGTGAGATTAGGCAAAGGGAAAATAATAGATTGATTATGAGAGATATGGTAATACACATATATAGGCAAGGATGGCCGAGGGTTTATAGAAATAGAACCAGTCAGCGGAGATCCTTGCCTAATATAGATCAATCTATCTATCCTAGCCATATAGGCACTAGGCCCAAATATAGACGGGCAGGCCCAATGAGGGGCTGCCGTACCCTCTGTCTAACACATCCTACTCTACTCTTCCTATTTTCCCTGGACTCTTCCTAATTCCATTCTTTCCTAATTCTTCTCCTCCTGCACGCCTCTGACTGCTGCTGCTCGTATCGGAGTCAACCTCAAGCTGTTGAGCGTCCTGGCCGCCATTGCCGCATACATCGCCCTCCCTCTCCTGCTGTACGTGACGACCTTGGTCCCTAATAGGAGCCCACAACAGTTCTGGTTTTCAATCACTGAAGGTGTGAATACTCGTCTCAGGTCTAACACTATTCAGTCTTGCTGGCATATTGACTTCAGGATATATGAATGAACTTTATGCCAGTTCTGTCATTAGCAAAATTTCCCCTATTTGAAGGAATTAGACACATGATAACATTCTTTTGCATCAAATCATCAAGTTCTATAGTTATGCTTCATGTGAAAGATGTAAGATTGTTGACTGTGATTGTTGGCTAGAATCAGCATATGCGCATGGGTAGTTTTTATTTTCTTAAAAAGTGGTGAAATGAGTTCTGGTTTTCAATCCTTAAATACTGACAGTGTGAATACTGGTCTCAGGTCTAACGCTATTCAGTCTTGCTGGCATATTGACTTCAGGATATATGAATGAACATTATGCCAGTTTTGTGATTAGCAAAATTTTCCCTATTTGAAGGAATTAGGCACATGATAACATTCTTTTGCATCAAGTCATCAACTAATGGATCAGATCTTTATGTAAAAGGTACATCATATTGCCCCTAGTGGTGAGTTCAAAAAGGCATTAACCAATCTGTTCCACCTATCCAATCATAGAGACGGTAAAATAGTATGAACATTTGACCAAGAAGCACGCTTAATATGAGGACAGCACCTTTGTTCATAGTTTGACAAGTCCAACAATTCAATAATCAATATAGATGCAGGACAACATAAATGAAAAGGAAATATTAGGTACCTCTTTGTGATGGTTAATCTTATCATCAGATGTTGCTTTCTGAAGTACACATTCCAAAATTTTGGCAAGCAAAGGTGTATATTTTGGATACTCTGACTGAAATATGCCAAGAAAGGTTAATTGACATTACAGAAAACAACAACATAACCAGAAATAGTTCACAATTTCGATGACAAAAGATAGAAAGAATGAACATGTTTAGCAAGAAAAATCCATAAGATATAACATCTTAGTGCATATCTTAATCGCCATATATTACCATGTAAAAATAACTAAGATTAGAGGTACCACAGTAATTCTGCAAACTACATATTCTCACAAAATAAGAAAAAGGAAAACAAATGTCATTAAGCCACATCTTACAGGACAGCAAATTATGGCCATCAGATGTTCCTATCAATTCGTTTATTCTGAGTTGGAAAAGAAATTATGTAGGAAACAAACTCTAACCATTAACTGGAGACGAACAGAAGTTCTATAGGAAACAAACTCCTACTGTTAATTGGAAAATGGAACAACTACCCATGCAATTTCGTAGCCTGCTCTTCTAGTTAGATGCCAATAAACAAAATGATTTTTATTAGAGCTTTCAATTACAGTTTTGAATAAAACAAATTCAAAACAAAGACTCTGCGTGAAAAGAAAGTCAATCGAACAAATAGATGAATGGTTTGTTTAAACATGGAAAACAGATCGTAGTTAAAGATAGAGTATTAGTAGAACAACTTTCCTTGGCATGTGTATTTGCTTTGTCGACTTTAGAGAACGGCAAAATTTACCCTTGCATACTTAATAAAAAAAGAAATTATGGCACACCCTGAGTATTCCTACATTTATCTCAGATGCTTCCAGTTAAAATTGTCAACTAGCCACCACATGGCAGCCATATCAGGCATGCAGGGACCTCCAAATTTAGATTGACATGATCAATAAAATATGTAAACAAAATAAAAGTGTGCAGAAGGTTGAGTCATATTCCTCTGTAACCACATCAAAGGATAATAAAAAAAAACAACACAAAAATAAATAACGATCCTTGGCTCCTTGCATACAAGATTCTCGGAAGTTTCAATTAGAAAAGAGAATAGGCAGATAATTAACAAAGTGATACATTTAACACCAGGCAGATAAAATAAAATTATCACATCTGGTCATTCTTAGTGTATCATAAATTATAAGATAAAAAAATGACTAAGAGAAGTCAATACCACCTTAAGAGAAGCAACAAGCTCCGTCCAGGCGGACTTGTCATCCTCACTTTCTTGCTTGAGGCCGGAAAGAAACTTTATCTTGGTGTCTCGAACCTAGCCATTCAACTCATTGTAAAGATTGTATAACCCCCCAGGAATTTCAATTGAAATAAGCAAAACCATTTTTTATCTATTAATCTAAAAATAGGCATTGGTCATGATTATTTCCATGAACTGAAGTTCACGATTATCTATTAATGATAAATTACATGGATCTAGCATTTATTAAGTTATCACCGACAAACATCTTCCAAATCAAGAATTCTTCAGGAAATAATAAAATGTGTCGAGAACTTATGAAACAAAATAGTTGTGTTAACTTCAACAAAAAAATGAGTTCAAGTAGATGACATTTAATTAGCTATTAAAGCGAGCCAACCTCCTCATCTAATCGCTCAGAAATACGCTTTGTTCCAATTGAAACTCCCTTTTCTTTATTATCATCAACCTGCAAGTTTTACATAATTATATCAAATACATTGAATATGTGAGACAAACTAAAGAGCACAAAACATATAACGGGCAAAAAATAGAGCCATATGTTGATCCTGGATATGAATTTACACCTGAGCTAGAAGTCTAGCATTAATGTAAGGATCATAATAACAGCAAAAATAATAGTAAAATAGAAAGGGAACTGAAAATTTAATCCTGTGCTACTGACCTTTGATGGTGGAATGAGATACGAAATACTATAAGATGCTGGGGCATGCTGGTTTTGTTCATCTTTCTTGTTGAATGAGCTTACTGTACCATAGGTTATGGACCCAACCAAAACAGCCCCAGGTGGAGCATTCTGCAAAGCAATTCAACATATAACACCAAAACAAAATCACAAAATTGATAGACATATAGTAATACCAAATCAAATTATACATTAACAGGATATGTACCTTCGGAAGTTTTTCTCTAGATGGTGGACCCACATAGAATGCTTCAGGTTCTCTAAAAATGTAAACAATGGTGGTGACAAGGTGTTACTGTAATGAGACAGTAGTGAACATTTAAATAGGACGTACCCTGGAACTAAAACAGAGGATTTGAAGGTGCCATTTCCGATTACAGGGCCATCAGGCTCACAGTAGAAACTTAACTGAATAAAATCCTGCAATTAGATTGTAACATCTACATCAACCCTGTATCTGCAATTGGTAAATCAATATTCTGGATGTGCAAAATTCATGATAAGCATCAACAGTATAGCTTGCAACTTGCATAGTAATTGGACATACAGAGAGAAAGAGAGGCCTATTCTTCCTTTTGAAACATTTAATGGTAACAAGATAATGTTTCACCGCAAGGTCCGTGGAGCAAAAGAATACATTGTTTTATCCGCCATTCTTAAGATCGTCAATCAATAAGTCAGTAACATCTTCTGCTGACTTACAAGCCTGTTACCAACCTTTTACTTGAACAAGCCTACAGGAACGCATCCAAGCACACATTTCAGACAATTATGTGGTTCCTCTGATATGGCGTGAGAGGATGGAACAGGATTTCGGCTGAGGATGGATAGAGGCAAAGCTTCGGTCACCCTTGTGCTGCTTGGTGGCACTGCTGCTGGCCGGTTTGCACAAAGCTCTGACATTGGCCAACTTGGGGAGGTAAGTCTAATATATTTATTGATTGATCTCTCCATTACATTAGGCTGCCTATATAGCCTAGGTGCAGGGATTTCGGTTTGTTCTGAAATCAGGACAGCACGTATTAAAAAAGGAAACTAATGCAAACTCTAAATCGAACTCTTAACTCAATATCTAATTCAATCTCTTAAGGAGAAACTAACTGATCTCTTTCTATCTTTAACCTTCCCTCTTTCCGAAAAGATTATTCCCAAACCGGCACAATTGCCTTGTTCGGATTAGCTACAGCAACCGAACTGGATTTGGTTTCGGTAACTCCAGCCGAAGGTTGATCTGTCGAATTCTTAGAAGTCTTGCGCTTGTGTCGCTGATATGTCTTACCAATAAATGCGTCCACAACATTTCCTCCCTCACCACGAAATAGCTCATCCTCGAGCTGGAATAAGGGATATTGCTACTGAAAAGACTCCAAGGACTCCCATGTAGCATCCGCTGCAGAGGAGCCATCCTATTGAACCAATAACTCCCACGTGCCACGATTCAGTCGTGCCCAAACAATAGATGTTGAAGAGGGAACAACTTTACCATGCACAATCTCAGGCAACCGCCCCATGCCCGTAGGCGTTGGACCTTGGTACGGTTTTAGAAGCACAACACGAAAAACATTATGGATGCGCGCCTTAGGTGGAAGATGAAGACAATAAGCCACGGGTCCAATACATTCTTGGATGACAAAAGGGCCGTAAAAACGAGGAGCTAACTTGGACCTCGGAGATGTAATGCCAGACGCCGAACGGTGTTAAAGACGAAGATAGACCCAATCGCCGACCTCAAAGGTGACTGCTCTGTGATGCTTATCATGGCATTCCTTCATGTAATCTTGAGCTTGAAGAAGACGTTCTCTAATTTCAACAAGAAACTCGTCACGATCACGCATCTGGCGATCGACTGCCACCACACGGGCGGTATTAGGCTGATAAGAATAAAGTTGGAGGATCGCGACCATAAACCACTCAAAAGGGCGTGGTTTGTAAAGAAGTCTGGTAGGACGTATTGTAGCAAAATTCAGCCCAAGGAAGCCATTGTAGCCACTGTTTAGGACGATCACCTGACAAACACCGCAAGTACATAGCAATGGTCCAATTAACTACTTTAGATTGTCCATCAGACTGAGGATGAAAAGCCGAACTCATTAGAAGCCTGACACCTGAAAGTCGAAAAAGTTCAATCCTAAAATTGCTCGTGAAAACCGGATCGCGATCGCTAATAATGGAACATGGAACCCCGTGAAGACGAACAATATCGTCAAAGAAAGCACGGGCTACAAAATGGGCAGTGTAGGGATACCCAAGAGGAATAAAGTGACTGTATTTGTAAAAACAATCAACGACCGTTAACACTACGGTTTTGCCGCTCACCTTTGGAAACCCTTCGATGAAATCCATAGAAATATCTTCCCAAATCACCGATGGCACAATCAATGGCTGAAGTAGACCCGTAGGATGTAACTGTTCAGTTTTATTCTTCTGGTAAACCACACACCCTTTGACATAGTCCCGAACCTTTCGGTGAGCACCAATACTGAAGAAAGAGGCTCGAAAGCGATGTAAAGTCTTTTGAATGCTTTCATGACCCATACCGTAAGCATCAGCCAATACATTAGTTCAAAGAAGCGAAAACTCGGCAAGAAAAATATGACCTTTGTATAAGATCAAACCATCAACCAAAGTCCATCCCGGTTCGGCTGTGCCAGCCCGAATTTGATCCCGCAACACAATCAATTCTGGAATCGAAGAAGCTTCCTTTTGTAGTGTTGTAAAGAAAGAGACTTGTGGACTAGAGATGACACGGACGGCCAGTGTCTTTTCATCACGACGTGATAATGCATCAGCAGCGACATTCTGTCGTCCGGACCTAAACTCAACCGAAAAATCATAGCCAAAGAGTTTACCCACCCAGGTATGCTGCAGAATCGTTGAGAGACGTTGATCAAGCAAAAATTTGAGGCTATAGTGATCTGTACAAACCACAAATGCACGACCCCAAAGATATGGACACCAATGAAGAACTTCTTTGACTAAACCAATCAACTCACGTTCATATGTGGCCAATTTGACATGATGAGCCGCAATCGCACGACATAAAAAAGCAATGGGTCCACCACCTTGGTGAAGCACCGCACCAAAGCCAGCACCATAGGCATCACAATCCACAGTAAAGGACTTGGTGAAATCCGGAAGGCGTAGCACTGGAGCGGAAACAAGAGCGGCCTTTAAGGTGGCAAACGCGAAATCAGCTTCAGACGTCCAACAAAATGCCTCTTTCTTGAGCAATTTGGTGAGAGGAGCCGCGACTAAGCCATATTCCTTAATAAACTTACGATAGTAACCGGTGAGGCCGAGAAAACCACGAAGCATGCGCAAGTGAGCGAGGTGCCGGTCATGCTTAAACCACCTCCACCTTATCGTTATCTATGGCCGCACCTTGGCCAGAGATGATATGGCCGAGATAGGCCACGAACTCCTCGCCAAAGAGACACTTAGACTTCTTGAGGGCTAGCTGATGATGACGCATAAGTTGGAGAATTGTGCGAACTTGTTGAAGATGTTCTGCCCAAGATGCACTATAGACCAAAATATCATCAAAGAAAACAAGCACAAAACGACGAATAAAAGGCTTGAGAATGTCATTCATAAGGGCTTGGAAAGTGGTCAGGGCATTGGTAAGACCGAATGGCATGACCAAGAACTCAAAGTGACCGCGATGTGTGCGAAAAGCCGTCTTCTCAATATCAGGACCGTGTATCAAAACTTGATGACACTGCGTAAATCCAGCTTGGTGAAGAAACGAGCGCCATTGAGCTCATCCAAAAGCTCATCGACGACCAAAATGGGAAATTTTTCCTTGATGGTCTTGTCGTTGAGAGCTCGATAGTCCAAGCAAAAACATCATGTATTGTCCTTTTTTTGACAAGTAGAACAGGAGATGAAAATGTGGATGTGCTTTCCCAAATAATACCTTGTGCAAGCATATCATCACGTTGCTTCTCGATCTCGTCCTTCAAGAGTTGAGGGTAGCGATAGGGCCGCACAGTGATGGGAACCGTATCCGAAAGTAAATGGATATGATGATCATGTCGTCGTTGTGGTGGAAGTCCCCGGGGTTCCTCAAAGACATCAGGAAATTCGTCGAGAAGGTCGGTCATCAGCTCCCGCCCAGTGATGGCACAGGTTCGACTAGTAGCCGGCGGTGCATCTAGACCGGTCCATGTGACGCGGTGGTCATCTCGCCAAAAAGACATGGTGAGCTTCATAAAGGCCCAAAGAATTGGTCCAAGATTCCGGAGCCACTGAACGCCAAGTACGACATCAAATCCATCCAGTGGGATGACATAGCAATCAGCGAAGAATTCTTCATGGTGAATAGCAAAGCGTGTGCTGGCGCAAATATCGGAGCTGGTCACGCGGGAGCCATTTGCAACCGTAACTCCCATGCCAAGCCGTGGGGTAGGTGACAATCCGAGATGACGTGCTACGACTTCAGCAAGGAAGGTGTGGGTCGAGCCTGAATCCACCAAGGCAAGCAATTCCTGGCCATTGGTCTCTACCGGAAGGCACATCGTACGACCAATACGGATGCCGGTAAGAGCATGCAAGGAAATCTCCACATGCTCGTCATCGTCACCTTCTACATCAGTGTCATCGAGCTCTAGGAGGAATATGCGCTTCATGGAACAGCGATGGTTCCGAGAGAACTTCCCGGGACAATTGTAACACAATCCCTTAGCACGACGATCAGACACCTCCTCAACGAACAGGCGACGAAATCGTGAAGGTGGGGGTAGTCACCGTGCCCAAACCTGTTATGGTCACCGGCGTAGGAGTAGCCGCGGCGCTCGGCACTGGAGCGCTGGACTTGGCCGCCACAAGTGTCGAGAGGAAGCGTGGTGCTAGGGTTCTTTTTTAATGTTGGCTTAGGCTCCACCATCAAGTCCTCAAGCTATTGCTCATACGCCCTAGCCAGACTCATGGCGGTCTAAAGATGAGTAGGGTGCTGGAGCTCGCCATCGGTCTGCAAAGGTTTCCCTAGTCCGGCGGTGAAGAGTTGAACTTGCTGTAGTACCGAAAGCGGTTCCGTACGACACAAAAGTGCCAAGAACTTCTTTTGGTATGCATCTACTGTCGTTGTGCGTCGAAGTTGTGCCAATTCCCCGAGGGAGTTGTTGCGGATGGGAGGTCCAAACCGCATGTTGACGTAATCCAAGAAACGTACCCACGATAGCATGCCTTCGTCACGTTCGAATTGGTAATACCACTGTTGGGCAACGCCAACCAAGTGGTAGGATGCCAACCAAACCTTCTCTTCTTCCATAGTTCGCTTCCCCTGAAAAAATTGCTCACACCGATTAAGCCATGGTAGGGGGTCTTCTTCGCTGTCGTAGGTCGGAAAAGAAAGCTTATGGAAGCGAGGAGCCGTCCGTCTGTCGTCGTCGTCGTCGCGCGACATGGGGTCGGGTGGCTTCCTCGGCCTTGGATGCTGCCGCCATGCCCACTGATTGCCGCCAGTGATGCTGCAGAGCCGTCGGTCTTCCAATTGGCGATCACATGGTCGTGAGCAGCTTGTTGCGCCTTGATGCCGCTGATTTCTGCCATCATGACCGCGAGTTGCTAGAATACGTCGTCTAGGGTTTTGCTTTCCATGGTGAAGGGTGGTGGGAAGGGCTCTAATACCAAGTTGATATGGCGTGAGGGGATGGAAGAGGATTTCGGCTGAGGATGGATAGAGGCAAAGCTTCGGTCGCCCTTGTGCTGCTCGGCGGTGCTGCAGCCAGCCGGTTTGCTCAAGGCTCTGACGTTGGCCAAGTTCGGGATGTAAGTCTAATATATTTCTTGATTGATCTCTCCATTACATTAGGCTGCCTATATAGCCTAGACACCGGGATTTCGGTTTGTACCAAAATCAGGACAACACGTATTCAAAAAGGAAACTAATGCAAACTCTAACTCAATATCTAATTCAATCTCTTAAGGAGATACTAACTGATCTCTTTCTATCTTTAACCTTCCCCCTTTCCGAAAAGATTATTCTCGATCCCAAGACAATTGCCTTGTCTCGGATTAGCTACAAAGAAAAGAATCGATTTGGTTTCGGTAACTCCAGCCGAAGGTTGATCTGTCGAATTCTTGGAAGTCTTGCGCTTGCGTTGCTGATATGTCTTACCAATAAATGCATCCACAACACTCCGTCTGTCGGAGCAACAACCTGAAACTAGTGTGGTTCATCTGTCTACGTCTGAGCTGTTAAGGGTAGTAGTGTAATAGTCATGTTAGTGTAATAGTCATGTAGGGGTAGTAATGTAATTGTAGTCTAGCTAGGGTTTCTAGTCTAGGGTTTCACTTGTACACTATATATAGCCCCTTGGGCTCTTGCAATACAATCAAGTATTCAGTCCCTATTCTTCTCTTCTCTTCTATAAGGGGGCAACCTCCACTCCTGGGGGCAGCCACCTCAGTTGTAGCAATTTCTATCGAGTCTGGTGTCCAGCAGCACAACAAGCATCAGTACTTCACTAGTCTTCAGTAGAAGTAGCAGCACAACAACCAGATCCGCCCAGTCGGTCTTCATCTTTCTTCAAGCAGCAGAGCTAGCAGCCGCTGCTCCTCAGTACTGGGGCGGAGGAGATCCCCGAGCTCGCCATCCAGCGCAGGGAAGCCTTTCCTCCTTCCTCAAGAAGGCCCTGCTTCTCTCGCCTTGGGCAACTGCCTACCCCGCAGGGATCCGGTGTCGCTCGCCGTCGCCATCATCACTCAGTCGCACCACGGGCCGCGTTGGATCTCCTCGCCGCGACTCGGGACACGCCAAGACCAAATTGCCGCCTCTACTCTGCAGACCGCGCCCGCTCCGCTGCGCGCCCTCGTCACCTCCGCCCATCACCGGGTTTCCCCCGGCTCAGATCCACTCGGATCTGGTCAGCACCGGCATCGCCAAGTCGTCCACGCCAGATCCAACGAGGGATTCGACGAGCCTGCCTCCTCTGCTTCCGGATCCGGCGTTGCTGTCGCGCCCGCCTCGCCTCGGCTCGCCTCGGGGCCCCTACTCCCAGCGTCGCCTCCGCCCAAGGCGCAACTCGGCGCCACTGGCTCATCTTCACCAGATCCGGGTGGTGGCCATCCTCACTGCCGAAGCTCGAATCCAGCAGCAGCGTTGTCCTCAAGGACCTCTTCATCGCTAGATCCATCGTCCTCAATCTAGAGCTCCCCATCGCCACCGGCCTTGATCCGACTCTCACCGTCGCCGTCGGCCTCGGTTCCCACTTGATCCGGTCCTATCCCTCATCTCCAGTTCCAGATCTTGCTTGATCTAGGCTTCTCCATTGCTTCCACCCTTCTTCATCCACACCAAGCTGCTCCAGGTTGTTGCTGTTGGTGTTATTTGGAGTGTCTGTTGCTTGGTATGGTTGCTGCTGACTGGTCTATTGGCTAGTGTTGCTTTGTGCTGGTTGCTTGCCGAGTGCAAGTGCTGTTGTTGTGGTGATGGTGTGTACGTATGCCTCTGCTGCTAATGCTTGTATCTGCTACAAGTATCCTGCTGCTAATATCTGCTATTGCTACTAGTATCTTTAGTCTATTTCCTTTGATTTCCATTGAGTCCATCCAAGTCAGTTACATCTCTCTTTGAGTTCGTCGAAGTCGTGCTAGTTCATCATATCCTTTGTCGATCAGCCATTTGCTTCTTCGTTTTCGGGTTACCGCGGTCCGTAGATTGGATCGAGTGTGGTCACCCCATTATCGTTGTTGATGCGACTTTGCCCTCTTGGTCCTCCCTTGTAGCCATCTTGCTACACATCTTCGCATCACTGCGACTCTTGACCAATGGCCTTCTTTGTTGTTATCATCAACTGTCTTTCCGTCGGGCGCCATATTCGACACCGTCACCTCACATCTTGGGTGAGCGGATCTGGTCCGTCGTCTTTGTTTTCGTCGAGCGCCAGATTCGACACCGTCACCTCACATTTTGGGTGGGCAGATCTGGTCCGTCGTCTTTGCCTTCACCGAGCGCTAGATTCGACACCGTCACCTCACATCTTGGGTGGGCAGATCTGGTCCGTCGTCTTTGCCTTCGCCGAGCGCTAGATTCGACACCATCACCTCACATCTTGGATGGGCAGATCCGGTCCGTCGTCTTTGCCTTCGCCGAGCGCTAGATTCGACACCGTCACCTCACTTCTTGGGTGGGCGGATCTAGTTAGCCACTTCATCTCTATCTCTCTTCATCGGCTTGATTTGACATATCTTTCTATTCCTATCGATTTCAACATCTCCAAATCAAAACATTCGTATGTGAAGAGCCGAAGGACAATTTTTGTTCAAGAGTTGCATGCTTCGACGATGTCTTCAAGCCCGGACTTCGGATTTATCTTTTATTTTAGTGTTGTCCTCTTCAAACTCAATGCTATTGCATACACATTGAGTTTTGAGTGGGGGTGTTAAGGGTAGTAGTGTAATAGTCATGTAGGGGTAGTAATGTAATTGTAGTCTAGCTAGGGTTTCTAGTCTAGGGTTTCACTTGTACACTATATATAGCCCCTTAGGCTCTTGCAATACAATCAAGAATTCAGTCCCTATTCTTCTCTTCTCTTCTATAATCTAACAAATAATCTGAAAACTAGCATGACACTATTGAGTCTACGACCCTCTATAGGACTGCGATTCCATACGTGCAACCTGGTGCATATTGATGATACCATTTTTGGTTGTGCTGCCCTATGAACAAAACCACATAAAAGTAGCGGATGTTAATACACAACGCTAGTCCTTGCACAGGATAATTGACAGCATTTTCGATTAAGCTAAATCTGTATAACCTATATGAGGCCACCCCATGCTTCCAAAAAGATTTAAAAAATAATAACATGGCTTCTATGTCAATAGAGCTGATGTTATTCACAGTCAACAGGAAAATTTATCAACAAGCCATCAATAAAACATGTATTGAAATGAGGGTTTCATTAGCAACATGAGTATTAGATGTAATACCTTTTTCTCTAGTTTCCTCTCAATAAACAGAACCAATTGCTTCAGTTTCTCCAAGAATTGCACATTCTCATGCCTACACCCATCCATTAGATAGATTCATGCAATAAGAAGCAACAAACTATAGATTATCATAGATGAAATTCTCGAATCTCGACAGCATCTGACATAAGATAACTCCGCAAATATATAATCGAAAAGATCCCCATGTTGTCATATGGTGAAAAGAAATGTATTCCTTTCCCTCTCTGTACTTCCTCCTAAGAATGTTTAAGAATGCATAGCTATCTTACCCAAAAAAATTTAAAATTAAACCACAACAGCACCACATAATTCACAATAACTAAGAAAAGCATCAAAAGAAATGCACATCTAGAAGACACAAAACTAAGCCAACTTTTGCTCATTTATCAAAGAAATCATATTTTTGTATCCGTAATCAACATTCAACACTGGTGCTCTAGTCATATTTTGTATTCCTATCAACCTTTAATTTGAGGTAAGAATGAACTAAACATTGTATAATCAGAAGAACACAAGAGTACATAGTACTGGAGTGGGGTAATACGAGGGTCAATCTCTAGTATGCTCCAGTTTTTCATTCTCAATATATACCCTGTTGCGGCTAGATGTTTCACAATTAGTATCACCCACTTGGACTTAACCAAGTTTTAGCAGTTTAGTTACAGTTCTGAGTTCTGACTCAGTGTTGGTTGTGCATAGTTACAGAGAATCATAATAAGTTTTTCTATCCTAACTCACGTTTAACTATGTCATCTTCTGAAAAAACAAATACATCACCACACTAACGAATTAGCAAAAACACAAAAGGCCGAACATATCTATCCATGTATACAGCAATACTTAGTAGGTGGGAGAGTTGTACCTTATGTACAATTGCAGTGTGTATTCGCCTTTTGAAAGTTTGACATAAGTAGGATAGACATCGCCAGAAGAGTAAACACACTATATAATACAAAAAGGAAACATTCTAAGTTAGTAAGGGAGAATCAGAAATATCAGATATGTAGGTTGAACTAAAAAGGGAGCAACTAAATGAACTAATCATATCAACGGTAATCTCCCCCAACACACACAATTTTTGAAAAATACATGAACTGCTCCAAAATTCTTCAATAAAATCATAGGTGTATTACATGTTTTCCATAACACTACAAAACCATCTTTTAGCAAGATCTTTCCCTTTGTCTACAGAACACTGTATATTTAAGGGAACATTCAATCCTTTTACCAATAAGACTTTTTTTGGACCATTGTTTTCTAGATGGGCATCCCAGATCCCACTTCCCTCCCCTACACAACCACCTCCTCCCTATTAGAATGGACCTCAATCTATTCCAATGGGCCAAAGGCCAAATATACACAAGTTACAGTGTAGGGAAATATGCAACAAGCACCCTATATAACAAACATCTAACACCCCCCTCAAACTCATGGTGGGTCAACAACACTGAGTTTGGAGAGGTAGAAACTATGCCGAACTCTAGTCTGTTCCTTGGTGAAAAAATCTGCTAACTGAAATTCCGAGGGCACATACTGAAGAGCAATAACTTGGTCTTACACCTGCGATCTCATGTACAAAGCATCTATTCTAATGTGCTTGGTGAGCTCATACTTCACGGGATCTCGAGCAATACTGATCGCACCAGTACTATCGGACAACAGAGGAGTCGGTGCAGAAACTGAAACACCGAAATCCTCAAGTAGTCACCGGCCGTGTGATCTCCATCACAACAACGCCTTATGGCTTTCAACTCGCCTCAAAGACTTAACAGAAGCGGCAAGATGATTCTTGGTCTTCCAAGCAATCAAAAAGGAACCAAGGAAAACACAATAGGCAGAAAGAGACCGGCGATCAGAATGATCGCTAGCCCAGGTCGCATCAGAGTACGTCTGAAGCTACAGAGAACTGGAGTGAGAAAAGAAAAGACGTCGAGTGATGGTCCCACAAAGATATCGCAGAACACGAAGGTGAGTAGGAGCAGAGATGAACTGACTCAGGATGTGAACTGGGTGAGAAATGTCAGGTTGAGTGATCTCAAGATAAACAAGGCTCCCTACAAGATGGCGGTAGCAAGTGGGGTCCTCAGGAGGAGCACCATCAGTAGGCCCAAGATGAACACCAAGCTCCATAGGAGTATCCGCCATGCGCTGATCAGTGAGACAAGCGCGAACAAGGATATCCTGAATGTACTTCTCCTAGGAGAGGTAGTAGCCATCAAGCGTAGAAATGACCTCAATCCCAAGGAAGTAACAAAGATGACCCAAATCAGACATCAAGAACTACTCACAGATAAGCTCCTTCACAAAGGCAATGTACTGAGAGTCATCTCCAGTGATGATCATATCATCCGCATAGAGAAAGAGGAGCGTCTGACCCCGAGCAATGGTGTGAACAAAGAGGGCAGGGTCATGATCACTGGCAGAGAAGCCGGCAGTAGTGACAATAGAGGAGAAACGGTCAAACCAAGCACGAGGGGCTTGTTTGAACCCATAGAGAGAGCGACGAAGGTGATAAACCATACCATCAGGGACAGAATACCCAGGGGGCGGCTGTATGTAAACCTCCTCACGTAGCTCACCGTTGAGAAAGACATTCGTGACGTCCAGCTGAGTGATGGGCTACTATCGAACAGAGGCCACAGCAAGGAGAGTGTGACCAGTGGTCATGTGAGCAACAGGAGCTAAAGTCTCATCGTAGTCACGACCATGCTCCTGCTGAAAATCACGCGCCACAAGACGAGCCTTGTAGCGCTCAAGAGAACCATCCGAGCGGGTCTTGATCTTGTACACCCACTTGCGCGTGATAGGAGTGACACGTGCAGGTAAGGGCACAAGATCCCAAGTGCCAGTACGCTCCAAGGCAGCAATCTCCTCAGACATCGCGAGCTGCCACTCAGATGAGCAAAGAATTTCACGAAAGAGCACAGAAGAGCAATACGCAAAGCCATAGGCCAAGCGGCTCGACAGGTGACGATCACGAAGATTGTATCTAGGAGAAGGCGGAGCTGGACCAGCAAGGACGGAGAAGAAGTGCAGGGAACAGGGCCTAGCAAAGACAGAGGCTCAACTGGAGAAGGAGTAGGCCGAGGACGACGAGAGTAGTGCAGAGGAAAGGGTGGAATCTCAACAAAAGGGCGGGAAGGAAACTCCGGCAGAGGTGGAACGGGTGGAGCCGGAGGAGAGGGAGGCGACGAAGGTGGAGGATGAAGCGAAACAATAGTGGAAGGCTGAGTGTCAGGAAAAATCACAAAGGAGATCGACTCAACAAGAGAATCTGACCTGCCAGTGGGGGAACGAGGGTAGTAAGGCTAGGACTCGTCGAAAGTGAAATCCGAGAGATCTCATCCTGCGAAAGCAACAGGTCGAAAGCGACGATAACCCTTATGCTCAAGATCAGAGCTAAGAAAAACACACTCAATCGACTAAACAAATACAGTGCGCCACGAGGTGGAAGAAGGACGAAACATGTACCAAAACTACGAAGGTGATCAGATTCGGAGCTCACCATAGAGACGCCGACAGAGTAGAATCTTGAATTGCAAAGTGGAAGGTCAGCATGTTGATGAGAAAAAAAGAAGGGAAACAACCTCGGCCAGTGAGGAACGAAGAGGCAAGCATGAGAGCGCTGAAAGCATCTCAAGCAAGTGATGATGCTTTGCCGAGACACTGCGTTCGGCGTGAGCACCAGGACAAGAGTACTGGGGACGAGTACCCTGCTTAGCAAGAAAACGACGCAAAGCAGCAGATAGATACTCACCAGCAGAGTCGGCACGAAACACACGAATGGCCGAATGAAACTGAGTGCAAATCATGGTGGCGAACATCTGGTAAATAGAGCGAACCTGAATGTGAGAGGACATGAGTTAGATCCAAGTATGACGAGAATAATCATCAATAAAGATCACCTAGTATTGATGACCCGCTTTCAAAACAAAGGGAGCCGGACCCCAAACATCATAGTAAACAAGGGATAGGGGAGCTACAGCTGCTTGCCAAGCTTGCAACCCATACAATGTAAAGAGGTGTCCCTAGAAACAAACCCAAGAACACCACGACCTACTAGTGACGATAGACGCGATCCGCGGAGATGACCGAGACGAGGGTGCCAATGAGTGAAGGAGGTAGTGGAGGACGCGACAAGACCAGAGGTAGTGGTAGTAGCTGACTGGCTGGTGGAGACAGCAGAAGGAAGATGGAGCCAGTCGAGATCCCAAAGATGCTGCGAATCATGGCGTCAAGGGCCAGTACTAAGCAGAGTCCCCGTGCGGCGGTCCTGAACAGAACAAGAGTCAGACTCAAGAGCAACACGACAGTCGTGATCAGTGATCTGACCAGCCGACATAAGCTGCATAGTAAGCTGAGGAACATGAGAGACTGCAGGAACATGAAAAGAAGTGGATAGGGTGCCTCAGCCTACAACAGAAAGAGAGATACCATCTATAGTCTGAACAGTGGAAGGAAAAACTGTAGATGTACGGAAGTGAGATGGGTAGAATCTGGTGTCATATGAAAGGAAGCACCAAAGTCCAAGATCCACGGAGACAGGATACCTGACAGTGAAGGTGGCGAAGGTGTGGAAAACTGCTTAGAATCAAGAGCCAGACGAGCAGAACCCGAGAGTCTGCGGACGAGCCGACACTGAGGCGCTAGAGCAGTGAGAGGAGCTGCTGTGTGGCATCACCAGAGAAGCCCTGGCGAGAGGCGCCAGCTCCCGAGTGCGAGAAACCTCCAGAGCCCTTCGGGGGACGTCCACCCTGGCAACCCTGGTCCCTCCGCTTGTAGCAATCCTGATCAAGGATTGAAATCTCGGAACCGGTGGAAAACCCAGCTGGCGGGTGGTAATGGTAACCGGCCGGTTACCGGAAAAACCGAGAAAAAAAACCGTTCGAAATTTGAAAAGTGAAATTTGAATTGAATTCGAAAAGTGATTTTAGAATTGAGGATTTTTAAAACCGGTTACGATCACCGTTCTACCAAAATCTAAAAACCGAAAAACTGTAACCAAAACCTAAAAGACAGAGAAAACCGGTTATGGGTAATTAGCAATTGGAATAATGCAAAAATTAATTAGAAAGTGTTTAATGAACAATCCTGATACATAAGGAGCTTGATGTCTAGTTATAATTAGAAAGTGTTTAATAAAGTAACATTGTTTAAAAAATGTTGGGACTTAGGAGTATAATAATTCAAGCATATTTAGCTCATACAATAGGTAATCTAGCACAAAAAAAGCCTAAACCAACCTAGGAAGTGCATTATGCAGTCATAAATTTAGATTTAAATTTGAAAAAATTTGGACGAGCATCGTTCATCCGGCCCCACCGGTTTTCCAAGAATCACGGATTTTGATCCTTGGTCCTAATACCTGTGGCTGTCACGCTGGTAGTAGGTGCAGTGGAGACCATGAAGAGAGGCAAAGAACCATCGTGCACCGAGCCGTGAGGATCACGGTTGGGGTTGAAGAAATAGGCGAAGTAGCAGATGCTGAAGCAGACAAGATAGTCTACATCTGAGACGCGCCACGGTGACGAGTCTCCTCAACACCCACACCCGTGAGGGCCTCCACCAAGCTCGAGCGCGGGTAGCAAGTCAGTCGCCGAGCACGCATCTACTCGCATCGAGACGCGTCAGTGAGTAGAGATGGCGAGTCTCGCGAGCGGAGCCGCACACAGCAAGGACAAGTTCGGCAAACATCCGGCCCCAGAGAGTCAAGCTGATGCCACACCTCATACATCTACTGGTAGAAGTCATCCACGGTGGCATCAAGCTGCTGAAGAGAATGCGCATGGTGCACAACTGCGAGGTACATAGCATCACGCGTCGGCTGGTAGTGAGCTTGGAGGCACTCCCACATAAGCTGTGTCATCGGCAGTTCCGTCACATCCATGGAGATGGCCACGGGCATGCTACCCACAAGGATGGCGGTAGCATGAACCTCGACATCCTGCCATCGCCGAAGCCGAGTTCAGGTGGTAGAGCTCGTGGCCTCCTCCAAAGTCAAAGATTGGCTACCTCCTGAGCCACCTGATCCACACCAGCAGGAAGAGCTGGCAGAACCAGCGGTGTAGGGCGAGGCGGGCAGAGGTGCTCGCCGGTGAGATGACCCCAAAGACGCTAGCTGTTGAGGTGAATCCTCAGGTGAACAACCCACTTTCAGAAGTTCGTCCCGTCAAACCGAACTAGGGGGAGCGGGATGGCGAAGGAGCCTTCGGTAGAAGCCATCAATAATGACCGAATCAAGAGTCGGTGTGCTTAGAAGCAGAAGACAGGCAGGGGCTCCAGCTGGATCGGGAGCCGGAGAGAAGCCAGAGCCGAGGAAGTGCCGGTGAAACCGCCGGCCCACATAGATCGTGAAGGCGGAGCGGTTAAATCATCTGGGCCATGTAGATCAGTGGAGCCAGAGTGGTTGAGTCGCCGGCTCCACGTAGATCGTTGGAGCCGGAGTGAAGCCGAAGCCACCATCTCCACGTAGATCGGTGGAGCAGGTGTGAAGTTGAAGCCGGCGGCTCCACCGAATCACAAAGCAGATGCTTTGCTTGCTTGATTTCAAATGGCGACCGCAGTGATGTCGAGGAGCTGGCGGGCGATAGGAGTTTTCGGCTTGGTCTTAACAGTGCAAGAGGCAAAGGGCGTCGGGTGGCCCGAGCGGCAGCACGGGGAAGATCTGGCCACGGGAGGCAAACCTGGCGATGGGAGATGTAGGATCCGGGCGGGCAAAGCTTGGCGGCATAATTAGTGTAGAGTAGAGGCATAGATCGTGCCATGGAGGCAAATCCATGACGGGAGGATCGGGCGACTGCCGCCACGCGCTGGGAGAAACAAAGCAAGGGGCTCGGTGGGAGAGAAAAAAAGAAAACAAAACATGAGCAGGGAAGGGCACGGGGAGTCCGGCGTCGGTGGCCAGCGGTGGCGGCGGCAAGAAACCATAACCCTAACCTTGCTCTGATACCATGTTAGAATGGGCCTCAATCTATTCCAATGGGCCAAAGGCCAAATATATACAAGTTACCATGGTTATTAAGTCGGCAAGTCGACACTACCCTCCTAGTGATCAACTTGCCGACTAGTCGACAGGTACTGTACACAACACAACACAACACACATAGCCAGCACAACACACCACAGCCACACACTGCCACACACACCCCTCACACCACAGCCACACACACCCCACCCCACACCACATCCACACACACCACACGGGAGTAGAGGAGGGCGATGGGGAGAGGGAGCACAGCCACACACACCACACGGGATCAGGGGAGGGCGATGGGGAGAGGGAGCAGAGGAGGGCAATGGCGATGGGGAGAGACAGAGGCACTCGACGCAAATCTGGAGGGGAGGCGCAACGACGAGGCAGAGATTCAAGCCGTCGAGGAGGACGGTCGGGCGTTGCTGGACCCGGGATGAAGACGAGGCTACTCCGGTGGGGCAGATCCGAAGGAGGCGCGACGAAGCAGAGGCGCTCAGCGCAGATTTGGAGGAGGCACAACGACGATGCGGAGGTGCTCTGGCGGCGCAGATCCGGAGGAGGCGCGACGATGGACGAGGAGGAGGAGCTCCGGCGACGCAGATCTGGAGGAAGCTCCGACAGCCAGAGAAGATGTGACGATGCAGTCGCATGAGGGTGAGCCCCCGACTGCCCTCACTCCCTCTTGCCTCTTTGCCACTGCCTCTGATAGCCCAGGCCCACGTCCCAGCCGGCGCAAGTCGAGTCGGTAGCTCCAGTCGGTCGTTCTCCAGCGACTTGTCGACTAGTTGATGACTTGATAACCATGCAAGTTACAGTGTAGGGAAATATGCAACAAGCACCCTATATAACTAACATCTAACACTCCCCTCCCCACCAAACCACAAATCGCTGCAACAAAGCCTCGTGCATGCCGCCATCCATGCAAACCTCACGACGCCTGGCAAGGCCCACTGAATCGTGTGCGCTCCTCATGCATCATCTCTTCCTCGAGGCGCCACCAAGCCTTCGCCTATGGTGCCGAAGATAAAGGCGCATGTCACCTCTCTAGCTCCCAGAGACAACTCACAAAATTTAATCTCTATTTTTTTTTGCTAAGGGGAGGGGGGTCTTTGCCGGAGGTGATAAGATAACACTCCCGCGTGGCGCTCGCCAGCCAACGTAGGTAGGTGTAGGTGCACCAAACTTCAAGCACATAAGGTTAGAAATTCAATTGAAATCACAAAAAAAAAAATAGTTAAGAGTATTGCATAGCATTTCCGACTAATATTATCTGTTCAGTACAATAACAAAATGGTATTTTGAGAACAATGAAATAAGACTGAGAACACAAAGTATACTCAGAATACTGTATTACTGCATATACCAATCTAGCATTCAGAACAGAAAAAAGGTAAGAATGTTTCAATCACCACCAGAGAACCAACAGTCACTGGAAAGCACATTCAAACCCTCCTTCCATTGAAGAGATACAGAAACTAAAGAAATAATTTTCTAAAATGAAAATGAGTGTACCTTGTTTGAATCTGATATTCTATAAAATTGAGACTCAAACTTGTTATCATATATTCTGTTGTTAAGTAGGGGCACATGGGGCCTTATTTCAGCGCTGTCCTCTAGTTTGAATTTGTAACTGCAGAGATTCAGAGAGAAGAATATGAAGCCAAATCAAGTACAAACTAGAATGTATAGGTATCCCAGAACCAAATATTAACTCACGTTAAAGTCAGTGCAATAATTTGCTTGCCAGAGGGTAATCTATCACGGCTGGTGGGAAGCGAACAAAGATTACACTCCACTGGTCGATAAGGCATCTTGATCTGCAAGCCACAAAAATCAATATATGGCAAAAAGAGTAACTCGTCACAGGCTTCTATAGATTCTTGACTAACCTTGTTCAGAGTGGCAACAGGAACAAGTTTCTCTGATGCTAATAGTGATCTAGCAACTATAAGCATGGGTGACTCGCTACCATCAAGGGCAATTACTTTCTGATCAATGGATATCCCATGAAACACAATCTGCCAAGTTGCAAATGAACATATTTAGCATAATATCATTAAAAATAAACCAGTCTATTTACAAATTTAGCTACGCGGGCAAGGATTAAGGCTATCAGAAAACACTGTTAAGTAGACAAAGGTACCTCGAAATCAACACAGGTAGGTTCATGGCTAGCAATTCCGCTAGACCAGAACTGGGCTATGGACAACTCCAAAGTTAAGCCACCTTCTACAGGAAAACCGAAATTCTTGAGGGAAGGTGAAGAGAAAGTAACAACAGCCTCCCATTTAATAGGTCGCTTCAGTGGACAGATCTGTCATATTTGATGTTAGAATTTGCATCTTTTAATTCATAGGAACGAAGATAAAATCTGTATGTAGTGTATACCTGAACAGTATCCAAAAAGAACCTTCTAGGAGTATCAAAGGCTGATGTGCGCATGGTAACTTCCACCCATGAAGCTCCAATAGGCACATTTATGAACCTCCTTTCAATATGACCTGTAAGCAAAAAGATCAAAGCAAACTAAGTTATCTTTACTTTTGTATCAAAACAGAGTGGAATTAATTAAATATCTGGAAGCGTATCTAGAGAAGTGGGGGAAACAAAGCATGTGCCAGAGTTTGAAACTCAATGAAAATATTGGTTGATAGATTTATTCTGATCATGGTTCAGTATAATAGTAGTAATAGGTCAGAATTGGCCAGCACAAAACAAGGTACAGTGGCCAATTCACCCCCAAAGGGGAAAAGCAAGATTTGTGAGTTGTGACAAGGGAGCTTTAGCATTTTTCAAGTGATTTTAATTGAACTTGTGCAGAAAGACAGCTTAGCATTTTTTTAACAGATTTTGAACGGACAAAGGTGCACCCTTTTAACCATTTATTGACTAAAATACCATTAAATAGTCATTTTGGGTGGATCTGTGAGATTAGAAAAAAAATATAGAAAGATGATGCTAGGGAAAGTCAAATCTGCACATAGGTGTAGTCTTCACCTAGTTTCTCCAAAAGTGCACTTGAGCACTTCAAAAAACTCCAAATATTCATGAATGTAGGGCATGTCAACATATGTGCATTTGCACAACAAAAACAAAAGGCACAAAGATATATAATATAAGCAAAATCGCAACTTCTATTAAGCAAGTGAATAAAAATGAGTACCTGACTTAAAGGAGAGATTTGAAAGTGACAATACTGGTGGCTCTCCCAATAGAGCAATAGGCTTTATTACAGTAATTGGCACACGGAAAATGGGTCCACGCCATGATGCTTTGCAATCTATGCCATAAACTTCATAGTAGTGAAGGCCACTGCTGATATTAACAGGATTGACAACAATGCTGCAAAAATGCAAAGCAAAAACAAATGAAAACATGACACTTGACAGAATAAACAGTACATATCATTGATCAAATGATTTACTACTAATATTGTGCAAGTCCAAATGAACTAGTCTTTGTTTCACGTGCCAATTGTGTGGTATGTTATGAACCTACATTTTTTTGTTTTGTGATTGAACAGACTTTGAGAACTCTCTTAGGGTGCAATTGTGGGCACACAAGGTTGTGAACCCACTCACTCAAGTTCGAGTCTCACTTCACCTTAAATTTGAAGTCTTATCCCATCACATCTAAAAATAAAATAAAAATGAAGATACTTTATAAGTTAACATGCCTAGCTATAATTGTCATGTATATTATTTTTAGTGAAATCAGGTTGCCGCTTGCATAAAAGGAAAAGACAACCTGCATCAATAATCATTTTTGGATGACACAAATATGCATAATCATTGTTAGAATAGGAATCCTTTTGTATTTCCTTATTTGTATATGGCATATCCCCCTTGTACTCCCTACATATATTGCTCATTGAACCTCCATCGCTGTCGTCCGAGGCCGCTCGTCCCTAGCTCTTTCATTTGCCTTCTTGGCGAATCACCATTGTCATTTGCTTTCGTTGAAGGCATTTGCCGCGGCCGACACCGCCGCCGCCAACCAAAGGCCGTCACACGCCGCCGAAATCACCAAAGCGCCGTAAATCATCGCCGCCATCATCGCCGAATTAGTCGGGTTCGAAATGAGAAACCACCGACGATTTCCTTATAAAAGAAGTTTGTTTCCAAAAAAAAACAGCATGTCGATTTAACCGCAGCGCCGTCTAGCGCCGTCTGTTAGACTTCGTTGCCTCGATTGTCGCGTCGTCCAGCGCCGCCTACCGATGGCTTCCGTTCCATCAGCAGCGATTCCATTCTCGGGAACAAAGCTTCATGGGACGAACTACGGGTTGTGGTCTTCACTCATGGAGATCGCGCTCGATGGTCTCCGCCTCTGGGGACATGTCACTGGTGCTCAACCTTGTCCACCGTAGCCGGTCCAGCCTCCTCCCAAACAGCCTACTTCTGCACCTCCTGCAGACGATGAGGCCGCCGCTACTGATGAGGCCTTTTGGTATGCCATAGACGTTTTTGCGCGTTGGTATGCTGATGAGGCCCGTGTTCGAGCCATCCTGGTGGTCAGCGTCGACAACTCCAACCAATCCTGGTGGTCAGCGTCGACAACTCCAACCAGCTAGACATTGTTGGTCTGCATTCCACTCGTCAGATCTGGGAGTACTTGCGCGAGCACTACCAGCAAAGCAGCGATGTTCAGTTCTTTTCGCTTCAGCGTGAGTTGGAGATGCTTCGTCAGAAGGACTCCTCCGTCGGCGATTTCTTCCGAGCCCTGGCCAGTCTCTGGCGCCAGCTGGCTTCTCCGCTCTGTCAGGAGTGTCATAAGATGCAGAAGACGGATCATGACCGTCTTCACCCAGAGTTTGAGCTTGTCATAGCTCAACTGCTGAGTCGCTCACCACGACCGACAGTCACCGAGGCCTTTTCGACGCTTCGTGCTGAGGTGCTTCGCCACGGGTTAGCAGCATAGTTTGTTCCAGCTGTGCTTGCTACCCTTCTTCGACTACACCAAGCGATTTACGCCCGACTACAATCCTCCTCGTGTGTCATTTCGCTCTGTTTTACACCAACTAGGGTTCAGTGCAATTATTGCAAGAACTTCGGGCATGACTACCAAAGTTGTGCGGTGCGGAAAAATGTGGAACAAGGCGCGTGGGAGTGGGCAATTCAAAGGGGGGCAGGGAGGCCCTTCCTCGATGGGAGGACAGACCAGCACGTCAGGACCTCAGCGAGTTGACTTTGTTTAGAAGTTCTGCCAAGCTCTAATTCAGCAGCCCTCAGTGTTCCCCTAGGCGCTAGGCGCTAGTCGGGCGGCTGACCAGCGCCTAGCACCTAATCGCCGCCTAGGCGGGCCTAGGCAGGGCTAGGCGGCCGCCTAGGCGGGATAAATCGGCTAGGCGGTCTAGGCGGGAGGGCTGCGCCTAGCGCCTAGGCGGCGCCTAGGCGGTCTAGGCGGACGCCTAGGGGAACACTGGCAGCCCTCCACAGCTCAACAGGTTCTACTAGTCTAGCTCAGATGTCTCCTCCAGGTACTTCTTGAGTTCTGGATTCTGATGCCTCTTTCCACATGACATCAGACTCCACATCTCTCACTTCAGTAGGACCTCCTGTTTTTCCTATCTCTATTCAGACAACTGACGGTACTCCTTTGTCTGTCAGCTGTCAGGACAAACTTTTGTACATTGATTTTTCTGTCCCAGCTGTTTCCCATGTTCCCTAGCTTACCATACAGCTTTTCTCATGGGTTAGCTTATCGATCTCGGTTGTAGGATTAGTTTTGACTCTCACTCCTATTTCGTCCAGGACCAACAGACAGAGATTGTACTTAGGACTGACCGATGCCGTAGGGATCGTCAGGGTCTCTACATTCTCGACCGACTCCACCTTCCATCCACTTCAGTTGCTCCTATCACCTCTATGTCTACCTCCACCGACACTGCTACCACCACCTCTGGAGTCTTTGCGCAGTGGCATCATCGTCTAGGTCACTTGTGTGGGTCTCACCTTTCTTCATTAGTTTGTCAGGGTGTTATTGGACGTGTTACTATTGACACAGCCATGTTTTGTCCAGGTTGTAAGCTGGACAAGCAGCTACAACTTCCTTATCATTCTAGTGAGTCTGTCTTCTCTTCCTTTTGACTTAGTTCATTCAGATGTATAGGGACCTGCGCCTATTATCTCTAAAGGTGGGCATAAATTTTATGTGATCTTCATTGATGATTATTCCCGTTTTACATGAATTTTCCCTATGTCTAATCGTGGTCAGTTTCTTACGATCTATCGTAGCTTTGCAATGATGGTTCGTACTCAGTTTAATTCTTCCATCCGTACTTTTCGTTGTGATTCTACTGGCAAGTACTATATTAGCGCTTTTAGACAGTTTCTTTCTGAGCAGGACACTCTTTATCAGTCTTCTTGTCCTGGTGCTCATGCTCAAAATGGGGTTGCTAAGCGCAAACACCATCATCTGATTGAGCCTGCCCGCACTCTTCTCCTTGCCTCATGTTCCACCACAGTTTTGGGCTGAGGCTGTTTCTACGGCTGCATATCTTATCAATATGCAGCCTTCCACTGCTCTTAAGGGTGTCAGTCCTATAGAGCGTCTCTACTCTTGAGCCCCCTAGTACACTCACCTTCGTGTTTTTTGTTGTACTTGTTTTGTTTTGTTGTAGCCTCGTGAGCGCACCAAACTACCAGCTCAATCAATTGAGTGTGTGTTTCTTGGTTATAGTTCTGAGCATAAGGGTTATCGCTGCCATGATCCTTATGCTCGACGTATCAGGATTTCATGAGACGTTGTCTTTGACGAATCTCGACCTTTCTTCTATCGAGATTCAGCTCCTTGTCCTGTTTCCACCGTTGAGTCGATTTCATGATTGTTTCTTTCTGACTCTTCACCCATTTCTCCACTATCACAGTCTTCCCCTGGTTTGCCTCCAGTGGTTCCTTCTATACCTTCGCCTCCAGTGCTGCCTCCTGTAGCACCGCCTCTTGTTCCTGTCGCACCACCGTTTCTTTTCTCTGATATTCACTACTCTAGGCGTCCTCATCCTTCACCAATCTCCTCTCCTGGTATCTTGCCGACACCCACATATAATCCTTCTGATGAGCCATTACGTCCTTTGTGATCGGACATCCCTTTGACCTCCTGGTCATCTTAGATTTGCTCCTATAGCTCATGCTCTCTCTGTCACTGAGCCTAGTTCTTATCGTGAGGTTGCTCCTCATTCTGAGTGGCAACTCGCTATGGTAGAGGAGCTTGATGCTCTTCGACGTACGGAGACTTGGCATATTGTACCGACACCTGTGCATGCTCGTCCTATCACGTGCAAGCAGGTGTACAAGATTAAGACCCGGTCTGATGATACTATCGAGTGCTACAAGGCTCGTCTTGTGGCCCGCGACTTTCAACAGGAGTACGGTTGTGACTACAATAAGACTTTTGCCCCTATTGCACATATGATCATCATTATTCGCACTCTAGTTGCTGTTGGTTCTATTCGCCGGTGGTCTATCTCTCAACTGGATGTTAAGAATGCCTTTCTTAATGGTGTTTTGCATGAGGAGGTATACATACAGCCACCACATGAGTATTCTGTTCCCGATGGGCACGTCTGCCGTCTTCGTCGTGCTCTTTATGGCCTCAAACATGCTCCTCGTGCCTAGTTACTGCTGTCGGTTTCACTGTCAGTTCCCACGATCCTGCTCGTTTTGTCCATGTCTCATCTCAGGGTAGGACACTGCTTCCAGTATTCCCCTAGGCGCTAGTCGGGCGGCAGACCAGCGCCTAGCACCTAATCGCCGCCTAGGCGGGATAAATCGGCTAGTCGGCCGCGCCTAGGCAGCCTAGGCGAACGCCTAGGGGAACACTGATTGCTTCTTCTATATGTTGATGATATGCTCATCACTGGTGATGATTCCTCATTCATCACGTATGTAAAGAAGTATCTCAGTGAACAGTTTTTGATGACTGATCTTGGTTCTCTTACGTAATTTCTTGGGATTGGGGTCTCTTCCATGCCTGAGGGCTACTACCTCTCCCAATGAGGTATGTCCAGATCTTGTTGATCGGTGCAGTCGACCGACACTCGCGCCGAGACTCCCATGAAGCTATCCCTACCGCAAAACCGAACCGCCCGACCATGTGGCGTGTCCGTGTCGGACATCGTGTCGGACACGGACACGACTCCGACACTGCCGCCGTCGTGTCGGGCGTGTCGGAAATTACAATCGCGAAAAAAGAAAAATAAATTCGATCGTATCGGACATGGCGGGATCGTGTCGGACCTGGCAGGCAGATTAAATTCGCCCAAATGAACAATCCTCCATCCGCCCAACATTTTGTTAACCCTACCGCCTCCTTGCTCGCCGTCTTTGCCTTACCCTTTAGAAGCTCCCCGACGCAGACCTGCGCCTCGACGCCGCCGCAGCCGACGACGCCGCCAGTAGGCCGCTGCCGCCATATCCGCGGATCGGCGACCACCGAACCGCCGCTTCACTCTAGTCTTTGGCGCCTTAAACTCTTCCTGGTTAGCTTCTTCCTCAAGCGGCGCCCTTTTACCTTCCTCAATTCTTTGCCGCCCGGCTCCTTACCTGTCTTCTTTGCCGTGGCATGCGGTTCTCCACGGCTTCCATCCTCTGCTCGCTCCGCCTCCTCTTGCTCGCTTCCGCCCTCCTCTTGCTCGCGTCGCCTCCTCCGCCTTTCATGGTGCTCGCGCCGCCTCTACTCGCTCCGCCTCCTCTCTCCTCCTCTGCTCGCTCCGCCCCTCCTCTTGCTCGCGTTGCCCCTCCTCTGCTCGCCGTGTGCTCGCGCCACCTCTGCTTGCTCGTCGGCTCGCCGCACCTCCTAGGCTCCTATGGCCGGCTTGGCCTCTGGCCGCCAGCCACTTTGGGGACATCTTGATCTTGGGACTTGTAGAACAGTAGAAGACTAGAAGTGCTGGACTGTTGTAGTGTTGTTAGACAACTTTGTTGATTGAATAATTGTTGCTTGTTGGTTCCACCATTGTTAGACAACTTTGTTGATTGAATAATTGGAAAATTGGAAAGTGTAATCATGTAATGTTATGTTCCTTGTTGCAGATTTAGGAATTAAGACTTAGAAGATGGTACATATTCCTAACATTTTACACTTTCTATTTGATAAACACGTAGAAAAGCATTCAATAATACATATACTGATATACATATTATTATTATTATTATATATACAGCGGTGTCCCCATATCGCCATTTTTTAGAAAATGGCGTATCCCGTATCCGATACGTGTCGTGTCCGACACGCGTATCCGTGTCCGTGCATCCTTCCCTACAGCTTCGTGCCACTGATGGTGATCTTCTTAAGGATCTACTCGATATCGTCATCTTGTTGGGAGTTTGGTGCATCTTGTGAGCACTCATCCTAAAATTGCTTATGTTGTTCATATCTTGAGTCAATTCATGGCTCGCCCTACCCATCTTCACTACAGTCACCCTTGTGTTCTTTGCTACTTGCGTGTGACTATCTCTCGTCGTTTGTTTTTCCCTAGCTCCACCTCACTATAGCTTCAGGCGTACTCTGATGCAACCTGGGCTAGTGATCCTTCATATCGTCGTTCACTTTCTGTTTACTGTGTTTTTCTTGGCTCCTCCCTAATTGCCTAGAAGACAAAGAAGCAGACTGCAGTTTCCCGTTCGAGTGCAGAGACTAAGTTGAGAGCTATGGCAGCAGTGACAGCAGAGGTTACTTGGTTGAGGTGACTACTTGCAGATTTTGGAGTGCCTATGATGGGACCTACGACTCTTTTGTCTGACAGTACAGGTGTTATCAGTATTGCCCGTGACCCGATGAAGCATGAGCTCACTAAGCACATTGGTGTGGATGCTTCATACACTCGCTCACAAGTGGAGGAGGGGTCCTTGCTTTACATCTTATGCCCTCAGAGTTACAGATTGCTGACTTCTTCATAAAGCTATGGACTAAGGTACAACATTTGTATTTTCTCTCCAAACTCTGTGTGTCATCTACCATGAGTTTGAGGGGGGGTGTTATAATAGGAATCATTTTGTATTTCTTTATTTGTATATGACATATCCCTATTGTACTCCATATATATATATATATATATATTACACATTGGGCCTCATGAATATACATACAATATTCAGAACAATCATTACCCATAACTAGATGAGCTATACTCTGCAAGTTAGTCTATTGTACATGCTCTTATAAACCTGAAGTCTCAACAAATCTAGCAAGACCCACTAAAAGTTCATGTTTTACTATTATTATTGTTCATCTGAAGAATGTAAGGGAAAAAACCATCTAGTTGAACAGACAAAAGATACCAACTTGAAACTGCGCCCATTGTTTGTCACCAATATATACTCAGGAATTTTTACAACGGAGCTATCAGTGGAATGAAGCTGCAGGCACTCCTCAAATGGAACCAATTGCTCCAAATTACTGGCGTCCTCATGAAATTTCGGGTCAAGTTGAACAGTCCACTGTAAAGAAAAACATACACTTAATTCTAATAATTAAAACACTAGAAGAGATCTAATACAAATAACATGTTTGTGCTCCCCTACAGACAAAAAGTGGTAAAGCGTTTCTTTAACCTTGATCATAAAGGAGTCCTACACTCCTACTAGGCTACCACACAAGTAAAAGCATCATCTTTCATTGGTCAAATACACTACTGATAATTCCAGTCTCTTATGGGAGAAGGGAAAATATAAGCAGGATAGGATAATCCAAACAAGCTATAAGGAACTGACCTCACTTGTTTGTTGACATGCATTACTCCCACGTAGATATATTCCTCTTAGTTTTGGGACTGCAAAACAGACATGGTATTATGTTATCAAATATAAGATATCAATTCAACACCAATAATCAACATGGATCTTTTAAGTGTTTCTGCTAAGGGTAGTCCATCGTACCCCCATATTTTTGCCTGGTTCTTTGGAAACTGCTATTTAGGCCAACATTATAGAAAACACACAAAATACCAAATTACCAATGCATATTAGCTATAGTATAAATAATTGTAACTAGCATCAACAGGACCAACAGCCACACTGAAAAATGTAAAACAAAATAATCATGTGCATAGGATGAGATATGAGATGGCGCAAAGCGAAGCACCATGACAAGCCTTAATAAAGGGTAGTGGAAGAATATAGCGTAAAGCCTACAACACAAATCATGAACGCATGCACATGCAACACTCCATTAGTCCAAAGCGCTTACTTCAAAACAAAGCACAGTTTTTGTACAAATTATTAAAGCTTTAGAGTAAGAATGCCTCCAGCCCTTCAAAAAGAAGAACCTTACCACCAATTGATTAAATGAGATTCTTCATCAGAAGATTTATTAGATTAAATAATATAAACAGAAATGGCACTTACTTGACTTTCCTACTTGATTGATTGAGATTCCATAAGAAACAAGTGGCAACTTCTTAGCCTGCTGAGCATATTCAAAAGCCCTGACAAAGCAACCACAATATGACGTTAGCTCAAAATTAAACATTATAAGATTAAGAAAGATGTTTTCCTCGTAGAACATAACAGAGACAAGACAATTTGCGCGAACCTATCAACTTGCAAAAGCCCATGTCCTGTAGTCAGTTTCTCCTCAGGCACATCACTTAGAGATGCAGCTGTGTTCTCAATTGCCTTCCTCACAGTATAAGGGCTTAATGGAATGCCTTCGGCCTAAAATATATCCTTCATTAAAATAACTAAGTACAGTTTTTTTTGTCTTGCTTTACTAAACACAAAAAAAGTTGATCACATTGCATTAACAGAAAAAAAAACGTTGGCCAGACAAACCTTCATGGCACTAACAAGAAGAGCAACCCCACCACAGGCAGAAGGAGATGCCATGGAAGTACCATTCATGAGCATGCGAGACTGAAGTGTCCATGTTGGTACAGGAGCCACTGCTCCACCAGGCGCACTAATGGAGACACCAAGATCCCCATCAGCAGTAGGGCCCCGGCTAGACCTTACAAATCCAATCACAAACTTCAATTTCCAATAACAAATTTAAATGTTACAGTTTAAACACAGGCACAGTTCTAATAAACCATATGTTAAGTCAATATTAAAGATATGAATATGCTAAGCACAAATTGACCACCTGTCTTATGTGAGACTAGAAGTAAAAAAAAACAACTTATTGCACTGATTAGTACGCAGCTGCATTAACAACACAGTGGGAAATGGGATATTTAGCGAACCAGGTGGAACATCAAGTCATCACAAACAGGCATGATGATCAACTTTTCCCTCTTTCCTTTATCTTTACAGAAATGTATAGGTACTATATGTTATGAATATTATGTGTTATATTCAAGAGGTTCAATGGGCAATATATATAGGGAGTACAAAGGGGGTTGCATATACAGATAAAGAAATACAAGGAGCCTTATTCTAACAAACCCCCCACCTCAAACTCATGGTGGATCACACACACCGAGTTTGGAGAGAAAATACAAATGTTGTGCCCTAATCTGTGGCTTCGTGAAAAAGTCAGCAATCTGTAACTCTGATGGCACAAACTGTAAAGCAAGTACTCCCTCCTGCACCTGTGAGCGAGTGTATAAAGCATCCACACAAATGTGTTTGGTGAGCTCATGCTTCACTGGGTCCCGGGCAATACTGATAGCACCTGTACTGCCAGACAAAAGAGTCGTAGGTCCCATCACAGGCACCCCAAAATCTGCAAGTAGCCACCTCAACCAAGTAACCTCTGCTGTTACTGCTGCCATAGCTCTCAACTCAGCCTTTGCACTCGAACGAATAACTGCAGTCTGCCTTTTAGTCTTCCAGGCAATTAGGGAGCAGCTAAGGAGAAAGAGAACGACGATCAGAAGGATCACTAGCCCAGGTTGCATCGGAGTACGCCTGAAGCTGTAGTGAGGTGGAGCTAGGGAAAAACAAACGACGAGAGATAATCCCACGCAAGTAGCGAAGAATACGAAGAAGGTGACTGTAGTGAAGATGGGTAGGACGAGCTATGAATTGACTCAAGATATGAATAGCATAAGTAATATCAGGACGAGTGCTCACAAGATACATCAAACTCCCAACAAGATGATGATATCGAGTAAGATCCTCAAGAAGATCACCATCAGTGGCACGAAGCTGGAGGGTTAGCTCCATAGGAGTCTCAGCAGTGCGAGAGTCAGTCAAACCAAACCGGTCAAGAAGATCCTGGACATACTTCTGCTGGGAGAGGTAGTAGCCCTCAGGCATGGAAGAGACATCAATTCCAATGAAGTATGTAAGAAAACCAAGATCAATTATCAAAAATTGCTGACTGAGATGCTTCTTCACATGCGTGATGAAGGAGGAATCATCAGAAGTGATGAGCATGTCATCAACATACAAAAGAAGTTGTGTCCTACCCCGGGATGAGACATGAACAAAAAGAGCACGATCATGGGAACTGACAGTGAAACCGACAGCAGTAATCACTGAGGTAAAATACGCAAATCAGACACGAGGAGTCTGTTTGAGGCCATAAAGAGCATGACGAAGACAACAGACATACCTATCAGGAATAGAATACCCAGATGGTGGAAACAGGAGCCGAATCTCGATAGAAGAAAGGTCGAGATTCATCAAAGACAACGTCTCGTGAAATTCTAATCCGTCAAGCAGAAGGATCCCAGCAGCGATAACCCTTATGCTCAAAACTATAACCAAGAAACACACACTCAACTAACTGGGCCAATAGTTTAGTGCGCTCACGAGGCTGCAGCAGAACAAAACAAGTACAACCAAAAACACGAAGGTGAGTGTATTGGGGGGCTCGAGAGTAGAGAAGCTCTATAGGACAGACACCCTTAAGAGCAGCGAAATGCTGCATATTGATGAGATATGCAGCGGTAGAAACAGCCTCAGCCCAGAACTGTGGTGGAACGTGAGAGGCAAGGAGAAGAGTGCGGGCAGTCTCAATCAGATAACGATGTTTGCGCCAAGCAACCAGATTCGAGCATGGGCACCAGGACAAGAAGGCGGTAAAGAGTGCCTGCTTCAAAGAAAAGCTGTCTAAAAGCACGAGCGATTATTTCGCGGCGAGAATCACAGCGAAAAGACGGATGGAAGAATCAAACTGAGTACGAACCATCGTTGCAAAGCTACGATAGATCGCAAGAAACTGACCACGCTTAGATATAGGGAAAATCCATGTAAAACGGGAATAATCATCAATGAAGATCACATAAGATTTATGCCCGCCTTTAGAGATAATAGGCGTAGGTCCCCATACATCTGAATGAACTAAATCAAAAGGACGAGAAGACAAGGACTCACTAGAATGATAAGGAAGTTATAGCTGCTTGCCCAGCTTACAACCCTGACAAAACATGGCCGTCTCAACAGTAATACGTCCAAGAACACCCTTACGAACTAATGAAGAAAGACGGGACCCACATAAGTGACCTAAACGGTGATGCCACTGCGCAAAAACTCCAGAGGTGGTGGCAGTAGTGGCGGTGGAAATAGACGTAGAGGTGACAAGAGCAACTGAAGTGGACGGAAGGTGGAGGCGATCAAGGATGTAGAGACCCTGACGATCCCTACTGCTCGGCCAGTCCTAAGTACCGTCCCTATTTGTTGATCCTGGATGAAACAAGTGTGAGAGTCAAAACCAAACCTCTGACCAAGATCGGTGGTGACCCAGAGAGAGGCCGCATGGTAAGTAGGGAACATGAGAAGCAATTTGGAACAAAAAATCCGTGGACAAAGAGTACACGACAAGCCGATGCAGAGGAGTGCCGTCGACTATCTCGAACAGAGATAGGAAGCAGGAGGTCTCTTGAATCGAGAGATGTGAAGTCCGGTGTCATGTGGAAAGAGGCACCAGAATCCAGAACCCAAGAAGTACCTGGAGGAGACGTTTGAGCTAGACTGACAGAACCCGCTGAGCAGTGAGAGAGCTGCTGAAGTAGAGCATGGCGTAAGCTAGCAACAGAGTCACCTCGCCGAGAAGTTCTAACGTCTTTTCTGCATCCTCCCGCCGAGGAAGCGGCCTCTACCCCCGGATCGTCCACGCGCATTGTTTCGCTTTTACCGCACAACGCCGGTAATAGTTGGAGCGGAAGCTATCGGTGGCATTGAGCAATATGGCGACCAAAACAACGAAGTCTAACGGTATTTGATGACCTTGGCAATTAGATCGACGTTCTTCTTCTTCTTCTTCTTCTTCTTCTTTTTCTTTTTCTTTTTTTTTTTGTGTTTGGGCCTGCTAAAACTCCAACTAAAAGCCAGCCTGCTCAGAAGCCTACGAAGGAGAAGCCTACGAAGGAAACACGCAGGACGCGGGGGAACTAGGGTTTCCCCGTGGCGTGCAGCAGATGTATCCGTGAGCAGCCCCATGAGTGTGGCGATGGCCCGGAAGAAGCGTGTCGAGCGGAGGCAGCGTCGAGGCTAAGCGTCGGGAGGCGCGTCGTCGTAGCGTCGAAGAAGCTTATCAGCCGTGTCCAAGCGAGGCGGCGTTAAGCGTCGGCGTGAGGCCGAGCGCCGGGCGCGCTTAAGTGAGAGCCGGCGTTAAGCGTCGAAAGCGTCGGCCCGCGTCAAGTGGAGGCGGCGTCGGTAAGTCGACGGCAAAGGTTCTCGGCGGACAGGCGGTGGGAGCAACGGCGTCGTCGGCCTTTGACAACAGCAAGGCAGCGGAAGGAGCTAGGTTAGAACCCTAGCTCTGATACCATGTTATGAATATTGTGTGTTATATTCAAGAGGCCCAATAGGCAATATATATAGGGAGTACAAAGGGGAGTTGCCACATACAGATAAGGAAATACAAGAAGAAGCCCTATTCTAACACTATAAACTATATGGAAAGAAAAAATAACAAATACGTAATCCAACAAATTGGGGATCTCGTAGTGTGTTATGGAGCAAGACGCGACACATCGCAGCAGGCATGCGAACGGCGCCGATGGTACTATAGCGACGCGCAAACAGTGTCGAGTGCCATTTCCCATACATGGCTTATGAGTTTCCTAGGATAAAGAATATTTGATTATGTAGATATTTTTGGGATTCCTTATCTATCTAGTTATTGTTAGGAATAGGATCTTATTTATTAGGAATGTTATTTTTAATAGTTGGAAAGATTAGATTTGATTGATATGTTTCCTTATAGATTATTTCTTAGGCGTCAAGTCGGATTGTCCCTATAAAAGGGATAGCATGTATCCATTATCAATCAAGCAATAAGAAATCAAGAGTTCAACTAAGCCTCAAGAGTCTCGCTACCTCGACAGAGAAGAGCCCTGCCAACGATTAGATGAGGGCGAGTGCCCTACCGTCGGTCTTCAGACCCGTACCCAACCAACGACCACAACATTTGGTGTCGAGCCACCCACCATGGCTTCTGGTGCCGAACTATCTCCCTTCGCCATGTTGAAGGCTAGCAACAAAAAGATGATGGCCTCAATTGACAACATGATGGTCATCCTCCAAAAAACATGGGCATTGATGGTCAAGTTGAAGGAGCAGGAGGAGGTGTCGTGTGCCATTGCAATGGTGGCACTACCATCACATTCCTCAACAGCGCCACCAACGCCACCCCAATGAGCATCGCTGCCCTTGGTTGCACCCCCGGTGAGGCGCCGCTAGAGGAAGAATGCAGCTGTCCAGTGGCGATCTTTTCCACACAACCGACCGATGTTGTGCCATAGGCAAAGCAGAGCGAAGAAGCGAGAGCGGCGCCCTGCATCGCGTCCTTCCCGACGCCGCAAATCACGTTCGAGGCGATAAGAGTGTAGCTGTTGCCCGTATCGATTTGCCTATGCCGCCGACGTCTTCCTCAACGCCACAACATGCTTAGGCGTTTCTTCCTTGGGCGTCATACGTCTGAGTATCACTGGTCTGCTCTCAAGTGAATCGACGTCGGTACTGGATACTCTCGTCAACATGGGGCCACCAAGAACTTCAATCTGGTGGCCACCGCAGCTTCGAGGACGATTTGCCTGCGCCTGTGAGGTGTCTTGTTATGGAGCAAGACGCAATGCACCGCAGCAGGCGTGCGAACAGCACCGAGGATACTGTAGCAATGCGCGAACCATGTCGAATTACTGTAGCGACGCGTGAACAGTTCCGTGCCGTACTGTAGCATGGTATTTCCCATGCGTGCCTGCTGGGTTTTCTAGGATAAAGAATATTTGATTAGATATATTATTTTGGGATTCCTTATCTATCTAGTTATTATTAGGAATAGGATCTTATTTATTAGGAAAGTTATTTTTAATAGTTGGAAAGGTTAGATTGGATTGATAGATTTCCTTAAAGATCATTTATTAGGCGTCAAGTCGGATTGTCCCTATAAAAGGGATAACATGTTTCCATTATCAATCCAGCAATGAGAAATCAAGAGTTCAACTAAGTCTCATAGCCTCGCTACCTCGATAGAGAAGAGCCCTGCCGGCGGTTAGATGAGGGCGAGTGCCCTACTCTCGGTCCTCGGACCCGTACCCAACCAACGACCACAACATAGTGGCTCAAGGTTCGTAGAATCTACGAGATTGCAACACATTTGCAGGCATAAACAATGATGTGAGAAGGTCCCAAACATAAGTAACTATCATCCTCATGGTAGAAACACAGTAGTGCTATGCAGCCAGTACCCACGCTTTTCCTTAAACCTAAGCAAATCTGAAAAGCACGATCTACCAACCCATAAAACCTTGAGTTCCTTCAGAGAAGCAATGCCACAAGACAATACAGCCATCCTTTTTTCAACTGCTACCAATATTTTACCAAGAAGTATATTCTATGTAATATATATGACAGACAGGTGAAACTGAATGCTGAACATTTGGTCTTGAGGCCAAAAAGTTCTCAAAAAAAATTGATGGAAAAAAATCATCCGGTGGACCCTGATTATGATGACTTAGATGTTTACCCTTTTCCATAACCTGGGCAGATATTGTTGTTAAGGCCACTCCTAGTCTAGGGTCTACTCTTGTGTGTGTCTTTGTACTATATATTGCCCTTTGGGCTATGTTCAATACATCTGAGTCTCTCACACTTCATAACAATTACTAATTTTAGAAGGCTAGGGCAAATATTCCTACATGAAGAGCCTAAACAAAGAGACTCATGAGTGTAACTCCTGGACCATGAAGGAGCACCAAACATCAAGGCCCATAACACGGGCATGTTCTCTAAGGTTGAATATGAGGATGTACCCACTGCTCACTATATATAAACTCGTATAATGGAAAATGGTTGCATTATAAACAAACCAAATAGACAGTAAGATTTTTGTTTGCAGAAAGGTTGAGGTTAAATTCTATCATACTTACTTTAATTGCACAATCTATTTTGTCACTCGCAACAAGAAGACCTCAGATGATGCAATTGTTGGACACGTGTACCGTAATATCATAACAGCATAAACGACTGATCACATACCATGTGTATTCCATCCCCTCAGCTGGAGGTTGTACGACACAGTGAGCTCCAGCAGCCATAGCTGGTGAGACATAAGCACCAACACCAATAATGCTCGAACTAGTCCCACCAGGAGCACCAACAGTGTTTAAAGCGGGACCATTGTTTCCAGCACTACTAATAAATATTATACGATGCTTGTCTACAACCTGTGAAACAATATAGAGCTCCGGGTAAATTTCGACAAAACATTTTAAGGGAGAAGACTGGAAGCTCCAAGGATAAATATGGATAAGAAATAACAGTATGGAACAGGAGCCCACCTCATTTGCAAGATCAATGAATCTGCCATAGTCAGGAAGAATGGTAGGCTCTCCATAGCTCATATTAATAAGATCACATTTGTGCTGGATATACAAGAATGCAAGGAAGCAGTTCATTAAAAAATAACCTTAGATATCAGGCAGAACAAAAGGTTGCTAAACATAATTTGATCGAATAAGTATTCCTGAACCATTAAGCACTTGATTGGGATGCATTTACAAAGGAATTGTGTTGAATAGACCAGAAGCAAATACACTTCGTTATTTACTCTGATAAATGATACACAGAATGGAGGGAATATTAGCACCTCTACTGCAGCTATCAAGGCCCTAACCAGGCCTGTCCCTGTCTCCATTGATCCTAAGCGGGTATCTCCAATCTTACAGGAAATCAATTGTGCTCCAGGTGCAACTCCATTAAGCAAAGGTTCCTGTTTAAGAAAATTTGAATAGAGTAGTTTTTTTAACGAAATTTGAATAGAATAGTGCCTCTGTAATTTTCATATAAATGAAAAGCCAAGGGTTAAGAACGTACGTCAGGATGAAAAGCAGCTGCAATGCCAGCAACATGGGTGGCATGCGGAGAGCAATCAGTTACTATGCTAACAAGATTCCCATCATCATAAACATTTGCTACAAAAGAGCAAGCATCTAATTTGCTGAAAATGCCGAACTTCCGCTCAAGCCTGCAGATAACTTTCGAATAGATCAGGAACACAACACATGGACGATAACCTTTTTAGGTTGTACAAGTAATATGGATGAATTGCATAAGATAAGATATGGGAATAGCATGTGGCTGCAAATATAAGTGAAAACGTGCATAATTGATTACTGGCTTACACCACAAGAAGGGGTGGAGCAGTAACGGTAGATAAGACATTCATATAAAAACAGAGTGTAAATGTTCTCCGATTAAGGGCTTGCATTTCGAGCTTTCGGTGCATTAAGTATTCATGTGCATACAACACATTCAAATAGAAAACAAACAAAAAAAATGTCTTTCCGGGATAAGAAAGGAGCACTGAACTTTGTGTGCAAGGGATTACATCATCTACTTTACAACATCAACAACACAAGAACGACTATACCTGTAGTTAGTCAACGGAACAAAATCTGCTAGTTTTCCGCATTTTTTGTTGCCCTCGAGACCCTGAGTATCAACAGCAACCCTCCACACATCACCATCATGCCATGCAACAACATCAATCACAGGCCCCCTGTCATCATAACCCTACAGAAATAGAAATAAAACATATACAGTAGGAGTCGGCTAAAACATCCGTCGTACCATATGTTCACTTTCTTACTTCTGTTTGTTTCCTCAGGTAATCAAGTCTGTTTTGCAGGTCTTCGTGAGCCTTTTTTAGTTTGGCGTCATCAGGCTTACTGTGTTTCTGCAATCATTTTGAATGGAGGTGAGACACTTTTTTAAAACGGTGTTTTATAATCTCATTAAAAAAAATGTGCAAGGCCAGCAGTGTTCATATTAACCGGAACATCAACTCATATACTAGCAATATATAGGTCATTTCACATTTTTTTTAATGGCTTTGTTTATCTCCTAGTTGAACCACTTCAATTATCTATCATATCACAAATTCACAATAATTGACAAAGCAAAGTGCAAACTATATGGAGTACATATTATAAACAGAAAAAAAAAAGATATGCTAGGGATAATCAAAATGGTATCAAGAATGAATCTAAATGCATTCAGAAAAGTCACTCCAAACCTTTTCAAATTCATTCAGCTGCTTCAGAGCCTCGGATATTGCTTCTTGGTTTTCCTCGTCCCATTTCTTTTTTCTTTCTTTCTGAAGTCATAGCAAGTAAATTCTTACCAAGATATTGAGTTTGATATAAAACCTTCATAATGCAGGCATTAATTAGAAATTTACCTTCAATCGAGAGGTAAGTGTGTCCGTAAAGAGTTCATATACCAATTTACAGCCAACATGCCACTCTTGAGAAGGGTTCTTCCATGAGGAGTTTACAATCAAATGAGTGCCTGGGTGTAAACAGAGCTTAGCATATCAGGGAAGAATGTGATTTTGGTGCCCATGGGTTCCCGCGTCCCCATTTGCGAAAAGGACATGATGCATTGTTTCAAAAATTCCAAAAAAACATGGATATAGTACATATAAAGTTATGTAAACCTGTAAATTTTCAATATCAAATTCATCCCTGCCATCGAGAACCAGAAAAGACAAGCAGTACTTTCAGTGCACATGAGTAATTGAGTAGTGTAGGGTTGACTACTTCTCTTTTTTGGTTCTCTGTAGCAGAGACGAATTTGGCATTGATTTTTTGCCTGTTTGGGTAACTTTTGTGTACGAAATTTATGATTTTTTCTATTTTTGGAACTTTTTGCAAATGGGAAATAGGGGCAGGAAGTTGCCTTTCAGAATACGGATATTCTTCTAGGCATGGAGCAATACAGGCAGCATCGGCTGACAGAAAAATGCAATTCATTCGATAGTAAAAACTAAAATACAAGTATACAACTGGTAGATGGTACCATAAAACTAAAAGCATCGATATCAATATGTACATGCTGAAGCTGAACAACATTAAACAAAGAAAACTTACATTGCCTGCTATCATTACAAGCAAAAAAAAAGGTTTACCGTTTACACTCCTAACAGTTTTACTAATTCGCATAAATTGTGGGCTTTAAATTCTACCCCATGAAAAGATTAATATAAGCAACACGAACCCTAAACACCGTATGGATCATGACCAACCTGAAGCACCAACAATAGTACCATCAGCATCAGCTTTCACCACTTTGGACGTGTCAACATCACCACTACCCGTGCTGCATTTAAGAGCATACTCGTACGTGAATACATCATTCAAGAGAAGTTGGCTTCTGAAAAAGAAACAGACCAGCTTCCAAACAATGTAAGTGTCACAGTACCAATCAATAACGTCAAGGATCTTAGGCTTCCCATCTGAAGTAGTCTGCAACCCAGACGCAGCCGGATCAACTCCAGAATCTATTATGCATACAAGTCACATCAGCACAAAACAACTAGGGCAATCAAATTTTATGAAATATACAAAAATGCACACCCGAGTCAGATCCATCACAGATCATCCAAGATTCAAGCTACACCCATGTAACCTGCATTAGCTCTTTCCTAAACTAGAAACCTTCCACAGCACTATCTATTGGAGTTGTAAACTTGTAATAGCCTCTGACTAGTAAGCTATCTCAGCCTGTTTATCTGACTACTCGCAGTAGCAGATCGTTTCTGTAAAAAAAACTTGGTTGTGTTTCTTTAATGAAACAGAGGCACAATGTCCTATGCTCCAAGATCTAAGGAGATGTTAAACCAACAATCATGCAAAACAAGTAAAAGCTGCTACAATCGTATGAACCATATGACAAGCATGTGACATCACCCCCATAAGCTGCAAACAGGATTCTATAAATACCAAATCAGCTCCCACTAAATTCAATTAGCTCTTCCATGGACCATCAATCTCCCACATCTGACGAACATTACATACAACAACAACAAAGCCTTTGTCCCAAACAAGTTGTGGTAGGCTAGGAATAAAACCTCCTAAAGGTCAACGAGACAAGCGCCTCGTAAAAAAACATACAAGGCTAAAACCCTAAGCCGTACATCCTGCCACCTGAGCCGAGAACTTAAAACACCGCCTCTAAACCTTCTTATGATTCCCGGTACGTGGATCGCTAACTTCCATGCGCTCCTATCCAAAGCTAATTCTTTAACTACATTCCAATCCCTCAAATCTCTTTTAACTGCTTCCTCCCACGTCAGTCTTGGTCGACCTCTACCTCTTCTTACGTTTTTAGTATGTCTTAAAATTCCACTACATACCGGTGCCTCGAAGGCCTCCGATGGAGATGTCCAAACTATCTCAAGCAATGTTGGAGAAGCTTCTTTTCAATTGGTGCTACCCCCACTCTATCAAGTATATCATCATTGCGGATTCGATCCCGCCTTGTGTGGCCACATATCCACCGCGGCATCCTCATCTCCGCTACACTCATCTTCTGTATATGTTGTCTTTTAGTCGCCCAGCATTCTGCTCCATATAGCATTGCAAGTCTGATCGCCGTCCTATAGAACTTACCATTTAACTTTTGAGGAATTTTTTTTGTCACACAGGACACCCGATGCTTGGCGCCATTTCACCCACCCCGTTCTAATCCTGTGGCTCACGTCTTCATCAATCTCGCCGTCCCACTGTAGCACTGATCCCAAATATCGAAACGCGTCCTTCCTAGGCAATACTTGTCCATCCAGACTAACATCTCCATCATCTACCCTGGTACCGCTGAAATCACACTTCATATACTCAGTTTTATTCCTACTAAGTCAAAAACCCTTCGATTCTAAGATCTTCCTCCACATCTCCAGATTCCTATCGACATCTATCCTACTCTCATCAACTAATACTACATCATCAGCAAAAAGCATACACCAAGGGATAGCTGACGAACATTACATACATGGGCTTAAACTACAAGTACCAAAAATGCAATATGCTCTACACAATTGGCGGTGGCTGTCGGACTGAACTAGGAAAAACCCACAGCACCCAAGTGAGTTAATAAATCCTAAAAGCATGTCGTAAGTCGTAACAGAGAAAACTCAAGCTACACAGTTCAATGTATTCACCTACTTAAACCCCACAAACTACACAGAACTACGAACCAAACCACCTCGTGAGGTCCACTCTCCAGTTGACGACATTCCACATAACAGAATTCAGCCGCAGTTCAAACCTTCCCAGATCAAAGTATCGCTTACTTGAACACTACGGATCGAACCGAACTGCCAATCAGACCACCTCGGCGAACTACAGTCTCCAGCCTCAAGGTCAACTACAGACAACCCTCAGGTAGGGGTGAAAACGGATCGGATACGGACGGATAATGGCTCTGCCATATTTGTTTTCATTTTTTTTTTCGGATGCGAATACGAATACAAATACGAATGCGAATAATATCAAATACAGAGCGAATACGAATCGAAACGAATACGGTCACGGATATTTTTTCGGAACATAAAAACCCCTTAAATTGCATGCCATAAATTAACAAAAACATATAACTAGTTTGTTTGATGCAAACATTCATGAATTGTTCATATTTTCAGCAACCACATAACATTGGCACTAGCAAGATGCATTAATTAGTTCATCACAAACATAACACTTAGTGTACCACATTTAGCTCATAAGTCAACATACATAAAACTTAGTTCATCACATATATAAAACTTAGTTCACACTTAGTTTATTCATGACATACATAGTTCAATATGTCGGTCGATCTGCTGCTAAATGTTCTACGCAGCTTAAAAAGAACAATACTATCAGCGATTCGTCCGAAAATCGCAGGTAAGCTACGTATGTGTTCTCTCTACCTATGTTCATTTTTTATTTTATTCTATTTTACTATTTAACGGTCTGGTCTATAACTAGTTAATCGTACACGGCTTAATAAAATGCGTTTGATCCAAAATTACGCAGAACCGATATTTGATTTTACTGGTGTCCAACTAAATTTGTTAATACTAATCTTTTAATAGATTTTACAATTTCCTAGTTTTCCTTTCTTTCCTAATCTTCTCTTTCCCTAATTTCTTTCTTATCTCACTTCATTTACTAGGCCCGGCCGAAACTACTCCTGACCACTTTTTTCTTGCCTTGCTTTTCCTTTCTTCCTTTGTTTTCTCATCTCACTTCTCTCTCCTCTATCCTTAGTTCCTTACTGTCGAATCACACACCACTGTGCATTCACTCACTCCACCGCCACGTTAAGTCGCTTGGCATGGCTGAGGTCATCCGGAGACCCCAAGAAATGTACCACCTCACGGTTACTACTACACCACAGGCGGCACCTGGCCGCTCGACCAGCGAGAGATGGTAAGCGACATGGCGTTGAACACCGCTCTGCTGCGCAGACCGCGACCCGCCACGGAGGTGGTCCACGAGTTCGCTGCTCCTCCGCGTCTACAAAGCGGCGCCTCGAGTGCCCTTCGTGTTCCGAAATCACACGCCCGACCTCGACGCCCGCGGCGTCGACTCAAGGACGCCCGCCTCGGCGCCCTACTCCGCCTCTACGCCTGTCTGCCGCCGATGCCAAGCTTCCGTCATCGTCTACGTCCACGGCGGCGGCCGTGGCCGAGTCCACCGCCTCCCCACTACCACCGCCTCAGCACCTCGCCGTCGCTTTGCCGCCGTCTGCGTCTCCGTCATCCGCCTCGCCTCCGCTCTTTGGTGCTCTCGTGCGCGTCTTCTGCCCGACAGCTTCTGCTCCGCCCTTTACTCTGATACCTCACTCGTGGTGCCGCCCGCCGCCATCGGCTCCCGCCCCCTCTCCCGGTGCCACCGTCCGCGCCGCTGGCCAGCCCTATGGCTCTGGCCGATCTTGATGGTAGGTGGGCGATGGCAAACGAGTGAAATTTGGATATATGCCGAATATCCAAATCTTTTTTATTCGGATAATCCGTATTCGTATCCGTATTCGACGGATATCAATACTATTCGTTTCCGTTTTCCGGAAAAAAATCCGTATTAGTTTCCGATCCAAAAATTATCCAAAAAAAATCCGATCCGAGACTATCCGAATCCGTTTCCGTCCAGCTCGGACGGAAACTATCCGATCCGTTTTCAATCCGTTTTCACCCCTACCCCTACCCTCAGGGCAGTGGCACGCATCAACTGGTCGGGGCGGGGGAGGGGGCACTCACCGAAGATGGCGATGAGCGCGCCGCGGCCGTCGTACTCGGGGTGCGCGGCGAGGAAGCGATCGACGCCGATCTCCTTCTTCGGCATCAGCGACTCGAGGAACGAGGGCTCGGTGAGGCGGAACCCACCCGCGGCGGCGGCTGCGACGGTCGTCTCCTCGGCGGAAGGCGGCGGCGGTGGCGAGGATGAGGACGAAGGCATCGCGGGGACCGCGACGCCTATGCTAGGGCTCGGGCCTCGAGTCGAAACCGCCGGGGCAGTGGCGGCGATGGGGAGTGGTGTGGAAGTAGAACAGGAGGACACTGCGAGATGGAGGAGCCGCAGGTGGGCGACGGATTTATGTAGCGCGGCTGCGGCTGCAGAGCTCCCGTGCCAGCGCCACATGGGGTGGACTGCCTTTACACGTTTCCCACGGATTTGAGTTTTTAATTTGAATTTGTTCAATTTCGGTGCGGAATCTGCGTGGAAAGCTTGGCTTTCGAAATGATGAGGTGCACTGCTGCATTGGACAGCAATGGAGGCTCTGCCGGTCAGCCCGCCGCCGGTGGGAGTGTTTGCAGCCTTGCAGGCTGGCAGCCGATGATTGGCTGGGAATACTAGAGCGTGGCAGCTGCTGAGTAGATAATTTTGGTGCTTCGCTGATAAAGTACCTGCAAAATCCAAAAGAAGATGTGGGGGAGCGGGGGACATAAACGGAACGGAAAATCTAGAAATGATATTTTGTATTGTGTGGTGCTCATGGTGTAGTGTCGATCTTATTGATGAATGTTATAGTACTTTCGAGCGAAACCATATAGAAAAGGATATAACCTTGTGGATGAATGCTATGAGACTCTTCTGAAGCAAAATCATGTAGAAAAGGACATAGTGATTTTATACAGGTTCAGATCTTCTCCTGATAGAATAATAACCATACCCATATGTTGTTGTATTGATTGTGTTTACAACAAGAAGGAAGTCACTAAAACTATGATTTAATGACTTCTGTCTTTTGTCGTAGCTGCCGAATTTCTTGATCACTCGATCTTCTATCTTTCCTATGTCCACCGACTTTACTCCTTATATAGCTTATTAAGGGGTGTCAGTTGTCCACGTCGAGAGGTGTCTTGTCGTTTAATGCAATGTGCACGTTTTTAAGGGCAGTTCTCATCAGAGACATATCCCCCGCGTCGCCTTGCGGTTATATCAGAGATAGAGGTTTAATACGTGCAGTTATCTTTTAGAATAACGACACATATTAACTATTGTATATATTAAACACAGCGTACAAATATCCCTAGTCGATTAGGCTCACATGTCTGTAGGCTTTATCAACACAAAGTGGTTGTAGCAGGTCTAGTTGTAGTAAAACTTACGATTATAAGGTAATCGTAGCAGAATTTACGATCAATAGGTGGTCGTAGAAGAACTTACAACCATGAGGTGGTCATAGTATGACTTACGACCACTAGGTGTGTATGATCTCCTTCATTGTTAATATTGAGGGGTACATTTAAAGGTTGTATAAGCGACATTATTATCTATAATACTACAGATAAATAACTTAATTAATTGAGGATTATTAGATCCTCGTCATCTAGCCCTCCAACTTCAAGTGAAAATGACTTACTTGGAAAAGAGGTCATAGGATAGTGGTCGAAAGTAAAATCTTTCCAACTAGTTTTTCTTTTGACCGGAAATTGACTTGATTAAGAAAATTATTTTTACTTGAGTTGTAAAAATAAAACTCATTTTCCTGAATAGACAAAAAAAGAATACCAACTGTCTCTTGCAAATTCTGTCAGTTGGGAGCAGTTCCCGAAGAGATTTGCAACTATTAGCATCCCACGATCTTTTACTTGGACCGACGGCTATAAGTATTCACCGGAGAGTAACTTAGGGTTTTTACTTTCCCCATTTGCTTTAACTATTCATGAGCTCTTGTTCTCTCTGCCACCAACCAAATTCGTAATTTTTCTCCAAATCTCCAAATCTAAAACAAATCTCCTCAAATCCAACCTAAACCTCTGAAGAGATGGCCGGAGTCGTGTCGAAGTGGGAGAAATCGGAGATGGATGTCACGAAGATGATAGCTCTGGTTGTCGCGGAGAATATTATGAGGCGAGCCCTGGTGAAATGGATTAATGCTGAGGGTCAGTATTCCATCGGCAGAGGAGGGAAGAATTCCCGTCGTCCACGAGTGCGGCTTTTGACTGCCTTGCCACCCATTCCTACCGATCGTGCTCGAGCACTTCGGGGTAGAGTTGGTGAATTCGGTTCCCAACTCTATCACGATGCTGAGCGTATTTGTGTACCTGTGTGAGGCTTATCTGGGAATCACTCTAGATTTAGACCTCTTCAGGTACTATTATGAAAATGGGTAAGCACTAATCGATTGCTGATAGTTGTAGTTTTCAACTCCACGACGGGATGTCGACGGAGTATATCCTCATGTTTACCAGGTCGTCGTGTCTGGGATGGAGGAAGAAGTGGTTCTACTAGACCCTAACCAAAGACGACAGTCTCTATTTTGAAGGCAAACCTGCGAAAAAAAAAGAAAGCTTGGGACTCAGGTTCAGAGAACCTCGATCGCTTAGCCCCGTTCATTCGAGCCAACAAGGACTTGAGAGAAGGAGGGCTAACCGGATGGCATGTGGTGAAGGATTTCATCACGCGCCGCATTAGCCCCCTGAAGAATCGAGCGCATTCCATGTAGGAGTACTCGGGGGGTTAATGATCTGACCAGGGGCTACAAGGAAGGTAACAATATAATCAATATATTTTTGTCAATTCGTGATTCAAGCACATCTGTTAATCATATTCTTCTGCTCGTAGACTTGCTAGAGAGAGAGAGAGGTTGACGCTCGTGTCAAGCTCATCTGCGAGAAGGCCCCTACGACCATAGAGGGGGCTCCTTAGATTCAGGTTGTCGTATCCAAGGAGGAGAGGACAAGACATCTAAAGGTAACCAATATTTGTATTGGTTTCATCTTTAGAGAGTAGTGTTTGTAGTTTCAACTACTTGTTGATTCTTGTTTTGTGACCTTTTGCAGCAAGTCGTCGTTCTAGATCCTCGAGATGTCCCCAAGATGGACTTGGGGCTTGCTGTGGAGGACTCTGAGGAGGAAAAAGTTGCTCTGAGCAAGAGGCGTCGTCTTGTGAAGGCGGTCGACAAGAATAAAAAGAATGGTGTCGGTAATTCGAGCGCAACTTCCCGACCGACCACCGTCATGGGTCATTTTTTGCATATCTGACTACTAAGGACACGCATGAGGTGGTTGTAGACCTCAAGCATAAGGTTCCTAAGACCAAGGTATCCTTCTACTATGATAACAAGACATTCTCAGTTTCTCCTTCTCCTGCTTTTGTCAAACGAATCGAAAAGGAAAACCCAGAAGAGTTACGTTTGTTTTGTGAAGACTACTGTCGATGCAGCAGAGCCTGTGGTCGAAAGAAAATGAGAACCTCCAGGTGGTCAAAACTAGTTCCGATCACCCAGAAGAAGAGGTTGCACAAGAAGCTAGAAGCTTCGACCACCTCTCTCATTGTATGATCAGCTGAGGTCGCACAGGATGTGGTCGTTCAAACCAGCGATGCGGGAAGCCTTCCAGAGGATGAGACTGCAATTGGAGCCCAGCCAAATGCCTCAGCTCCTTGTTTTTTTAGAATGTGAATCTAAGGGGAGTAGAGCGGCCTCGCAATACAAATCGGTGGAGTGACCTTGGGGCGACTCCCCACAAGGAGCAAGCCTCTGGTTACCGAAATGCCCCTAAAGTTGAGGGTTATTTACCCACCAAATGCCACTGCATATAATTCATCTCTCGACCAATCGACCCGATGCCTCTCTTTCACCCGCAAACAAACCCTAGCGCTATTGCCTTAGGATCTCGTCGCCAGCGGCCGGGAGCACCTCACCGTCGAACCGGAGTACATTGCCGTCGGTTGCGCTCGCCATCTACACTACTCCCAACTCCATTACCCCTGATTAGGGGTGAAATCAAATCGGATAGTTTCCGCCCAATACGGACGAAAACGAATTCGGATTGTCTCGGATTGGATTTTTCTCAGATAATTCTTAGATCGAAAATGAATACGATTTTTTTGTTGAAAACGAATACGAATACGGTAGCCCTAGTATCTATCGAATACGAATACGGATTATCCGGATTATGCCAAGCCAGATATCTAGCAATTCAGCCCATGTGCATGCCACTCGGCACAATCCCCTCCGTCCCCTCGCCTCCCCACCCAAATCCACCCATGCACCCACCCCCACCTCCCCGTGTCACCGCCGCCGAGGTGTTGGACCTCTAGGCTCGGCTCACCGTGGCTGTGCACGCGCTCAACCATGGTGTGCATCCCTCCGCCCATCTCGTCGCCAACCAGTGGCTCCTTGGGGTGCTGGCGACCTCGCTGCTCGCCTCCCTGGACCCTGCCCCTCCCGTCGACCTCCTCTTCTTCGCCGCCTAGATGAAGAGACAGTCCCCCGATGCGCCACTACCCCACCCGGACGCGCTACTCCTCGACTTGCTCCTCGCCTCACGCTGGTTCTGCACAGGGGCCGTCTTGTTGCTCACCGAGGCGTGGGCGGGCTCTTCAAGACGGATGTGGCTGCCCGACCCGCCGTCTTTGGAGCGACTCACCGTGCTCCTCAAGATCAGGGTGGGGTGGGGCGGTGGGCGGTGGCGGTGAAAAGGAAGAAGAACGAAAGAAAGAAGAAAGGACTAAGAATGAAAGAAAGAAGAAAGAGGGAAGATGGGCTAGTGGACCAGGAAAGAATGGGCTCTACCCAAATAAAAGTGGATTTTTGGCCCAGAACCGATATTGAAATTTTAATATTTGGTTTTGGTTTTTGGAGGGAATTTGAGATTTGAATTGGAGTTTAGAAATTTTATTCAACAATGAATAAACTTCAAAGGAAAACCAACAAATTAAATAAATTAATTTAACTTAATTTTTCTTTTTAAACTAAACAAAATTTGGGTTGTTACAATATATGATGTACTAAGTGTACTGCTATGCATATTTTTTTGCGACGTGTATCTACTTATTATCAAACTATGTATGCCATTAATGAACTAGGTGTGAACTAAGTTTTATGTATGTGATAAACTAAGTGTGAATGTGTGATGACTTAAGAGTTATGAGCTAAATGTGGTCAACTAAGTATCATGTCTGTGATGAACTAATTATTGCAGCTTGCAAGTGCCAAAGTTATATGTGGTTACTGAAAATGTGAACAATTCATGAATGTTTGGATCAAATAAATTAGTTATATGTTTTCGTTAATTTCTAGCGTACAATTTAAGGGTTTGCATGTTCTGAAAAATATCTATGACTGTATTCGTTTCGATTCGTATTTGCTCCGTATTCGTATTCGTATCCGGGATATTAAATTTGTATCCGCATATGAGAAAAAATATGAAAATAAATATGGCAGAGCCATTATCCGTCCGTATTCGATCTGTTTTCACCCCTACCCCTAATTCCCTCGTAGTCGGCTCTAGATCCCCTTCGTCGTCACCGCCAGCGACCTCATAGCACCTATTTTGCCCTCGCGGCAATCTCGACCATGAGCACCACCGACATCCTCTTTGTCCTCATTGCTAGCATCGACGTACCTTGCCGGCGGTCCCGGAGTCCCTCGTCGTTGCAAGCCCCGGAGCACGTCCATTTCCCCACACCCCCTTCGCGACCTCCACTACGGCGACTGGCGAGCTTTCCTTCGTCCACGCCTCCCAAAGGTAAGAGCTCACTGGCCGCCCCTCCCCCTTCACCTTCCTCGTTCTCACGGGCAGCTGCCCCGAGAAATTTTAGATCTTGAGCCACCCTTGGTAGTTTTTTCTTTGGATTGTGTAGATTCATCCCAAATTTCCATATATGAGGGGGGGAAATGCCTGAGTGATATCAATAGAGGACACATGTCTAACATGCTTGCTTTCATAAAATTATCATTTCCAAGATGCACATACTATTAATTGATATAACATCAAATTATCATTTGCAATATATGCATGTACATGCTGCAATGTGTAAATGCAGATGGCAGCAAACACAAAGTTTTGGGCATTTGGCTCATCATTCTTGCAATATGAATGGCTTAATGTCCGCATCTGAGAAGCTCATCGTGCGCATGCTTGCCCCTACTGAGTAAGATATCGGATTTCAGAGACCAGAATCGCTAAAGAAGGATTCTGAGTTTTAAACTCCTTCCATAGATACCTACATTTGTATTTGGTTTATAGCTGTGTGGAATGGTGACAGGCTAAAGATCATGTCTCACTCATGATGTTCTGGTATGATAATTTTGTAGTTTCAGAAAATATTGTGATTTACCATTCCTTATCTGTGAGCTTTTTACTTGATAATGCATTTGGCGGTGTATACATTAAGACAACAATTTTGAAATGTTTATTAATGTTTGGGAGTAATCTGTGATTGCTTGTACAACGACATGTGATTCATTGATGTTTGCAAATAATGGTTCATTCATGTGGGCTCGCTATTTTCTTACATTGTTCATGGATGCAAAATATGTTTCAATGCTAATGTTCACTGTTTATGTGCTTTGATGATGAATTGAAAATATTTGGCCGAGTGGATCGCTAAGTTTATTTTCAAATGTTGGCCAAAAAAGTGTGTGTGTGTGTGTGTGTGTGTATATATATATATATATATAGAGAGAGAGAGAGAGAGCGCCACTTAAACAATATGGTAAGTAGTTGTACAAAACAAAAGGAAGTGCAAAAACCAAGGGTTATAACCAAGGATAGAAAACCGTTCTTGGGCAAAATCCGCTCGGGCCGTGCTTGATTCTGCGGCCGATGCAGAATCGAAATCCCGGAAAAACTTCGGTCGAATTTTATGCGAATAAATTTGAATTTGGGATGTAGCTATTGGAATTTTGAATTTGAATTTGGAGTTTTTGGCGGTATTTGAAATCCGGTTCACCGTAAGTCCAGGTTACCAGTAAGCGGTCTGGGTTTTTTCCCTAGTTATAACCAAGGGTAGCATGTTTTTTACCTCCAATCATCTCTTTCAGGGTTTTGGAGTCAACCTCCCATCAAACGCTTCCCTCAGTCAGTTTCAAATTCTCGATGGAGTAGATCCTTGGAGAAGCAAGAGCAAAAACTGGAAAATAGGGATTAGGGGCCCTACCAAAGAAGAATTTTTGCCCGTATTAGTGTGATTTCGTTTGGTATTTACAAAAATAGCCGGAGCCAAATTTTTTTTGCAAAATTAACACCCCGACCGCATGGCCACCGTGCGGAGACAGCCCCAGCCCGCCACGTGCCGCTTCCGCACAGCCACCGTGCGGTGGCGTTGTCGCACGACCATCATGTGGTGTGGCTACCGCACGGTCGCCCTGCCCGCTATGTGCCCCCCGTTAGGGTTTCACTCCTCCCCGGTTAGGGTTTCGCGGATTAGGGTTTCTATTGTGTTTGTTCCATTTTTAAAATATAGCAAAAGGCTTCAAAAAAAATATGAAATTTTATGTGAATGCTCTCGACACAGTGTAATTTTCTACATAATTTTACTCGTTCCGATTTTACCTCGCAATTTTATTCAAGTGTACTGATTTTATCCCAACACGTGTCAACCCCTCCCCCTCCCGCACGGCCCCCCTCCGGTGGCCACCTTTCCAACCGTCTGTGATATTACTTCCGAAATCTCGCAGTCGCTCTTCGCTCATCCCAATTGTGTGTCTCTAACACGACTCTTTCTTAGATTTCGATACTAACTCACTAACAAATATTCTGTTAGTATCCGTGAAAGATAATTACTCCTGACCTGTATGTATATCCAGGCTGTATTGTAATGGTGGAGCTCTAACACAATTGGAACTTCCTAGTAAGGCAAGTGTGTATTGGCCCAAGAATTTTCTTTGCAATAGCCTCAAGTCGAATTTATCTATGTGATAACTTTTCTAATTACATCTATATTAGACTTTATATCATGCATCCTGTCCAACTCCAATGTAGACTGCAACAGCATTCGTATAGATGCAACCAGAGTTTCATTTCCTAGTATTAACCTAAGTAACACTGGACTACATCAGCATTCCTGTAGAGAAAGCAATGTGTCTAGAAAACTTGGAATGTTGGAAGACAACGAAGGTGCTACTGGCTTGAAGAGACTGCTATATGACGATCTTTATTTATTTATTGGTTTAATGGTGGATGATGTTCTTTAATAATGTACAATATGTTGCTTTCTGCAGACGTGCAAGGCATATTAGGGTTTGCAATGAATTAGGGTTTGTAATGAAGTTGTAATGTACGTTTTTATCCAGATAGTTGTCGACATTTCAAGCGTTACAAGCATTACGGCGGATTTATTACAATCAGGATGCAGGAGGAGGGGTATTATCATATGTAACCCGATCAAATAGAATACTTTTTGTTTATTTATCGGTTTAATGTGGATGATGTTCTTTAATACTGTATTGTACGACAAGCTAGATAAGGTTGTGCATGAACCAACTGAGGGAAATACGTGGCATGCGGATCATATAATGATGTCCGTAACCTCAGGCTTCGTGTGCATTTGAAGGCTATGGTACATCGTTATATGATCTGCACGCCATGCATTTCCTCGGTTGGTTCATCTAATGTTATCTAGCTCGTGGTACAATACAATATTAAAGAATATCATCGTAAAACCGATAAATTAACAAAGAGTGTCCTATAGCATAAAAAATAGGTGTGTGTAACTAGTCTCCGCGGCAATCTCTTTTCTTGCTGAGCTCACCTCATCACATAGTAGCACCTTCGATGCATGTCTAGGGCATAAAACATGACCATTATCCTATAGCATAAAAAAATAGGCATGTTAGAATATTACAGCAGTGATGAGAAATAGGGAATTTTTAAGCACGATTGATTTCTGACTCTAAGTACATAACAGTAAGAACTAAGAAGACTTCAACAGATCACCTCTGACTTGATAGATGCAAATGATTCGATTGTATTACCTAACTGATTCTAAATGAATGGCAGAAAGCGCATTCATCTTCAAATAAGTTGATTGGTGTTTGCAATCTCTTCAAGCTAGTAGCACCTTCGTTGTCTTCCTGCGACATAACAAAAACGTAGCAAGGATGTCAGTGCATCGTACAGTGAAGAACGTAGCAAGGATGCAAATTATGCATAAATCGTACAAGTTTCACTGTACATAAGAAAACAAGGCTGAGAAAATATTACATTACAACACCGAATAACGATCAAACGAGATCGGTCTGTTGGGACAATCCTTCGATGAGTGCCTAGGGGTCTTGCATATCCTGCACTTGCTTGTGAGGCTAATACTGGTACATTGGTTGGCATCCATGTCATTCTGAAAGCGCTGCGTCTGCCATCGCCCCTTCGTTGTTGTCTTCAAGTCCTTGTTCATGCCCCATTGCACCATGTCCGGCCAGAGATCAATGTACTTCATTTCCAGGGCGTACGAGTGAAACTCCGCACTCCATGTACCGAAAAGGTGTTGCGCGTCGTAGTATTCAGAGATGTACGGCGTACACATCTACCTCATTTGCGCACACGCCTTGTACACGTGCAAGCATAGCTTGTGCAGGAGCTTCGCCTTGTTGCATGTGCATGTTGCCACATCACTCAGGGTGCATGCCTGTTTCCTTTCCCACCAGCATGACTGTTGACATGTTTCTACCGAAGCATGATCTCGTACTTCCTCCTGAAGCCATCTATCACCCAGATGTCGTGCATCCGGGCCTTCACCATCTTCTTGTCCATGTGTCTCTGCATGTTCTCAGACCACTACTTGCCTTCCTCGATCTGTCGCTTAGCTGGGGTGACTCTATTGACAAAATAACCAACAGTGCGAGTCCATGTCTCCTCGACGATCGTGGTGATAGGGAGGCACTACACACCTTTGAGAGCGCTGTTGTACACCTCGGACATGTTGGTCGTCATAATCTCGTACCTCACACTGTTTCTGTCATACAGAAGGGATCATTTATCTAATTTAGGAGCATGGCCATTAATCCACTATGAGAAACTTATGTCACTATGGGCTTGCTCTCCCTCCGGTGCCTCTGGAGTGGACTCCCTTATATGCCTCGTAGTCCGGCGTTCGAGGTCTCCCTAGATGGAGTCAAACTTCCGCCTCTGGTTCTGCAGACATAATGCCTTGAACGTTTTTATGACATCCTGACTATGGAACCACTTGAACAAGTTAGATGCAAGATGCCTCATGCACCACCTGGATTGCACGTCGTTCCACTGGTAAGGGGGTGCCATCCCATGCTGCATGGTATTGATGGCCACCAACAACCCAGCATTGCAGTCTGTGATAAGGCATACGTTGGGTCGGTCTCCCACCACCACCGTCTTCACGTTCGACAGGAACCACAGCCAACTGGATGTGTTCTCACTCTCCACAAATGGCAAATGCCATAGGGAGAAACTGGTCATTCGTGTCGGCCGCCACCGCGGTGAGGATCGTGCCCTTGTACCTCCCCGTGAGAAAAGTGTCATCCATCGTCATCACGAGACAATAGAACTGGAAGCCCCCGATGGCCTGAGCGAAAGCCCAGAACATCCGATCTAGTATGAAGCGGTTGGACCCTTTCTCGGCATCTTCACGCTCAAGCTTGTTTATGTACATGCCGAGGTTTGATTCGGCAATCTGGTGAAGCAATCTCAGCACAAGGTTGTACGCCTCTTCGTATGTCCCGTACATGGACTCGATGACCTTCTGCTTGGCTCGTCGGACCTTGTCGTAGCTGACTGGATAGCCAACCTTATTGGCGACTTCCGACATCGGTAGCTTGGGGGAGACAGACACGTCCACCGCAACTAGGTGCTTGATGAGGTTCGCCACATATACGGAAGTCACGTTCCGATGCTGCTGTAGGGGATCGCTAAGCTCGCAAGTGTGGTCGGTCACCGCCTTGACCGCGAATACCGAGCCGAAGATCTTTGCTCGGTGAGCGCTAGCCTTGCTAGGGTAGCCTTCCACTACGCACCTCACTGTGTAATGTCCTGGGTTGGACCGGTGCACTCGGTACACATGGCTGATGGACAAGGCGTACCGTGCCATAGCTTGTTGCACAGCTTCCTTGCTAGGGAAGTGCTGCCCTACTAAGAGGGTCTCAGCATCAAACCCCCAGTGGGAACCTTCTTCTTGCGGCAGTCCGAGTGAACGCACTGCGACATCATCAAGTCTCGATGCCACATAAGGCACCTCCGATAACAAAATTCCCCTGGTTGGACCACCGGTCTGGTGTGCGTCATCGTCGCTACCATCCGAGCTTGGGTCGGTGTCCTCGTTGGACTCCAACACGAGAGCCTGGTCCGGTAGATACTCGTGGTAGTCAATGCGGGCCGACCACCACGATTCCACCCCCTTATTTTGTACAAACTATGCGCGGGACAATCCTCCAAGGCAGCACATTCCGTGCTACCGTCTTCAGGCTCGGGCTGTGCTTGCCCGCTTGTAGAGGCCCTGTCATCATCAAGGTGGCCCGGCATCCTGGGTACGAAATTCATGTACACCATCGGCCTCCCGTAAATGGCCGCCTTGGGCTGGGAGGCAATCTGCATGTATTGGCTCCACACTACGCTTCCAGCCACCTAGACAAGCTCCCATACATCATTCGTGCAGGCGATCCTCTCTATCACAACATTCTTCCTCGTTGCCTCCGTGATGAACTCCCTCTGGATGCAACTCTGAAGCTCGTGAATATTCATCGCGTCGAGTCCCTCCGCCCGGACCACCTTGTACTGGCATCTCGACAGGTCCGGCCCGTACGAGACCATCGCCATAAAAAACATACAAGTCTTGCATGTTTGACATTACCGATGTAGGATCGTAATGGCAATCAGAAGGGGGGGTGAATGATTGCAGAGAAATGACCTCCAAATCTAATTTTTAACTTGTGCACTAAAGCTCCTGGAACCTCCCGTGAGTCTCCAGAAGAACTTTACAGCAAGAGCTACCTCAGGCGCACAGCAAGATCAACAAACCAAGAAAAAAAAGTTTGAACGAATCTGAACTTTATATATCAAACTTGATATGTGTCTACAAAGCGCTCATCAAGCACCCCTCAAAGCCCTAAATTGAAGGACCTCTCAACCGCAGCAAAACAGCAAGAAAGCTACGGTCAAAACACCACCCAAAAGCCCGTAACTCTAAAGCTGCGGCCAGAACTCCCCCCAAACGGTTCTCACCCCCTTCTCTATTTATACCCTAGAGTCCTATCCATGTCCATCACGACACCGACACAGACTCTATCTCAAAACATGTCCAGATTTGGAACTCCTTCCAAATCTGTCACCCTTCTCCAAAACTTCACGCCGCAATCCTCCAGGACTCTTCCTGTAGCTTCAGCGCAAAACACCTTTGATCTCCACGTACTCCAGCGTGATCCAAACCACTTCGTGACATCCACGACCTCCTAGACCTCAGATCTCCCAATCCTAGTCCGAGTCAACCTCGTCACGAATTGTGATTCGTCCTCACACTCAACCTGCACATGCACAGACCAAAGAAACACAAAACCATGGCACAAGTTCTTCAACTTGACCATCCATTAGCTTACTCACACCCATAAACACTATCATGCATCATGCAACAAGATAAAGCTCACGAATTTAAACTATCCTCAGTCAAATCCCCAAAACGATAATTTTTCAGAGCATAAACGAAACTACCGCCATATTATCCCCGGTACTACCGCTCGAAACACTACAGAACTACCGCTCTACATGAAATCTCAAAGTCTTCCAAAAACACACTCTCTGGAAATTCCATACCGTTCACCAGCGGTCACACCGACGAGTGGTATTACCGACGTTCAAAGCACGGTCATACCGCTCCAAGACTACAGTTCTTCACTTAACAGTGCTTGTTAGAAACTCTCTTTGTGAAAAACCTATCGCGGTACTACCGCTATCCATGGCGCGGTCATACCGCTCAGCAAGAAATCCAATGCCCAAAAAACAAGTGTTCTGGTTTTTCTATACCGCCAAAAACACAACGGTATTACTGATGTGCGGTACTACCGCAAATTACCAAATGGTACTACCGCACCACTGAAATGCATAAAGAACTCAGAACCAAGCCCTGAGACACGTGGACGCTCCAGATGATTTGGGCCGATCGGACCACGCTTCAAAACCGTAGGATTTAGGAGCACTGTAGAAAGTCCGAACGTTCCCCTTGATTCCATCCATTTGATTTCAATCCAAAGGCTCACAATCCTTGAAGAGTTCGGACGGTCCGAACGTTCCTCTCAATATGAGCCGTTAGATCAGGATCTAATGGTTCGAGCAAAACACGTGTTCGGAACCTTGACGAACGGTACTACCGCTACACAGCCGCGGTCATACCGTACTCCGGTGGTACCACACATTACAAGCTGGTACTACCGCTCTCAGGAAAACTAGAAACTCAAAAACAAGCCTTCTGGAAATATTGAACCGCCAACAAAAATGTGGTTGAACCGTCCTGCGGTAATACCGCGCAAGCAACGCCGGTACTACCGTTAAAACTGACAAAAGCTGATTTTCGACATAATTCAACAGAGCTCAAAAGCAAGTCAGCAACTAAGATCCAAAGCATGTTCCAGAGACAATGTATTCATCTTAAAACACCAAGACTAAGTCTTACTTATTGTCAATGTGTTCATCATCAAATATCATGACCAAAAACCTCTTGGTCTTACAATCTCCCCCTTGATGAATGCATTGACAACACTTCCAAAATCAAGAAATGAATGACAGAAGGTGTCAAAGTTCCAAAACTGCCAAGCAAAAGAAGGTTTTAAAAACAGCAGCTGAAAAACTTCCTTCAACACTAGAAAAGCAAATTTTTGCAGAATCCCATTTTTCTCCCCCTTTGGCAATGTGATCATCAAGAGCTTCAAACTTCGAAAATAGAGGAGCAAGAAGAGTAAAAAGTCCAGAAGCTTTATGCAAGTCAATTTAATGAATTAACCAAGCCATTTGGTTGAGTAGAGCTAACAAGATCATATAAATGCATATACCACAGAGCAATATCTAGACAAGTATTCCAAAGTGATGAGACAATTTGAATTCATGACAGGCATATCACACAATGACTAAAAAGATTATAAGACCACAAATAGAAGTCACCAAAAAGTGAAAGCCAAACAGTGAGACAAACTTTAAACCTGGATGAGCTACCCGTCTCATAAATCACCCTCTTGCTTCACTTTCAATTCTTATTTGCATGTGGCATGCTTACAGCATACTTCTTTTCCAGGGTGGCATGCTTGAAGCATATTTCTTTTGATGAAAGCACTTTTCGTGCATTTTTTTTATTTCAAAGACACATAGCTATGTATGGCATGCTTGAAGCACACATCTTTTCATATGAGCACTGTTATGTATCCCTTTTTTTTGTTTGATACACAGCTATGTATAGCATGCTTGAAGCACACATCTTTTTATTTTCTTTTTCTCAACCCTTTTATCTTTTATAACATGCCAAATTGAGTGAGCAACACATGGTTGAAATGAGATACATTTTTTGCTTCAAATCCAAGATTTAAAATAAGACTCACAAACAAGCTTCTCCTTTTCAATAATCAACACAAAGTGATACCAATAATCAATCTAGTCAAAGATTTCAGCCATGTCATGTTTTAGTTCTTTATGTAGCAAGTTTATTAAGACCAATCAAGATTAAAGCTGCATAGCACATGAATAAATATGATAAAGAAAGTTCTACTACTCTTTTTATCTCAATGGCTTGGACTGAATGAATAAATAAAGGTTCTGAAATTTTGATCAAACAACTCCCCCTCAAAATAAGCCCATAGGATGAACAACACCCAATTCACTCCGCAAACGAACAAATCGAGAAGTATCAAGCGGCTTAGTGAAAATATCAGCAAGCTGGAAATCAGTTTCAACAAAGTGGAGAACAATATCACCCTTTTCAACATGATCTCGGAGAAAGTGAAATCTGATATCAATGTGTTTGGTTCTAGAGTGTTGCATAGGATTCTTAGCAATGTTAATAGCACTAGTGTTGTCACAATAAAGAGGAACAGTGCCCAAATCCAAACCAAAATCTCTGAGAGTAGAAGCAATCCAAAGGACTTGAGAGCAACTAGTAGCAGCAGCAACATACTCAAGTTCAGCAATTGATTGAGCAATAGAAGATTATTTTCGAGAGGACCAAGACACCAAAGATGTGCCTAAAAAGTGACAAGTGCCAGATGTGCTTTTTCTATCAATCCTACGCCCCGCAAAATCACTATCCGAGTATGCACGCAAAGTAAGACAGGATGAAGATGAATAGAAAAGACCAAATTCTAAAGTGGATTGGAGATACCTGAGAATTCTTTTCACAGCCTGTCGATGAGATGCACGAGGTGAAGCTTGAAATCGAGCGCATAAGCACACAACAAAGTGTATATCCGGCCTTGAAGCAGTCAAATAGAACAGAGAACCAATCATACTCCTGTAATCTTTTTGATCCACTGCCTCACCTTCTTCATCTGGGTCAAGAACAGTTGTAGACCCCATTGGTGTAGAGATGGGTTTGCAAGTTGCCATGTCAAAACGCCTAAGCAAGTCTTTAGTATACTTGGTTTGATGAATGAAATTGCCTTACTTAGTCTGTTTTACTTGTAGTCCTAAGAAGTAAGTTAACTCCCCCATCATACTCATCTCAAACTCCCTGCTCATAATATCTGAAAACTTGGAAACCAACGCATGAGAGGAGCCCCCAAAGATGATATCATCCACATAAATCTGAACAAGTAATAGATCATTGCCATGTCTAAAAGTGAAAATAGTTTTGTCTACCTTGCCCATTTGAAAATTATTTTTTAACAGAAACAGCTTGAGCCTCTCATACCATGCTCTAGGTGCTTGCTTCAAACCATACAAAGCTTTTGAGAGTTTGCAGACATGATTAGGAAACTTAGGATTCTCAAAACCAGGTGGTTTCTTAACATAAACTTCTTCCTCAATATAGCCATTTAGAAAAACACTTTAACATCCATTTGAAACAATTTGAAACCTTTGGATGCAGCAAAGGCTAAAAGAATTCGAATTGTTTCTAATCTGGCTACAGGGGCAAAAGTTTCACCAAAATCAAGACCCTCCACCTGAGAAAATCCTTGAGTAACAAGTCTAGCCTTATTTCTCACAACAACACCATCCTCACTTTGTTTATTTTTAAAAACCCATTTAGTTCCAATTATATTATGTCCATGAGGAGGTTCAACTAAGATCCAGACTTTATTTTGCTCAAAGTTTTCTAATTCTTCATGCATGGCATTGATCCAAGACTCATCAGATAAAGCGTGACTTACATCATTAGGCTCAAAGGAAGCAACAAAAGCAGAATGAGCATGTGAGTCAAGAGAACTAAACTTAGAACGTGTTACCCTTTCATGAATGTCGCCAATCATCAGTTCCGGAGGATGAATTCGCTGAATCCTCAATGGTGAAGAAGGTTCTGAAGTAGCTTCGACATTCTGAATATCTTCTGCAGTTTGTTCATTGTTTGCTGGTGGCGCAACAACAGTAGAAGATGCATGATCATCAGTATGTGATTGCATGGTAGATGAATTATCAAACTCATCTTCTTCATTAAGGAATATACTTTCGGACTCCCCCTGAACTTGTGTACCTGAAATGTCAGTTCTAGAACAAGCACTGACCTCATCAAAAGTAACCTCACAAGTCTCAACAATTTTGTTAGTTTCAAGATTAAGCACTCAATAACTATGAGAATGAAGAGGATAACCAAGAAAAATGCCATCACTTGATCTAGATTCAAATTTGTCCAGATTATCATGTTTAAGAATAAAGCATTTACAACCAAACACTCTGAAGTGAGAAACACTAGGCCTTTTGCCAAATCTCAGCTCATAAAAAGTCTTGTGCAAAGAGGCTCTCAAGAAAACTCTATTTGAAACATGACAAGCGAGCCAGATAGCCTCGCCTAATACTTCCTAGGAGTGGCATGTTCATCAAGCATGGTTCTTGCCATCTCAACCAAAGTTTTATTTTTCCTCTCTACAACACCATTCTGTTGTGGAACACGAGGAGAAGAAAATTGATGTTCCAAACCTTTTTCAGAATAAAAGGAAGCAAACAAAGAATTCTTAAATTTAGTTCCATTATCACTTCTTATTACTTTCACAGCACCATTCAATTCATTATTGAGTCTGAGAAATAAATCTTTGAAATGACAAAAAGCCTCATCCTTAGATACCATAAAATACACCCAAGAGTATCTAGAGAAATCATCAACAATCACAAGAATGTACCATTTACCTCCAACAGATTGAACTCTTGAGGGACCTACAGTGTCCATATGCAACAATTGTTTAGGGCCATCTGTGATGATTACAGAAATAGAAAAATGTAGGGCAGTACCATGTTGACAGGGAGAACAAACCAGATCTTTATCACCTTTCAATTTAGGCAGCCCCCTAATGAGATCCATTCCACTAATTCGAACAAGATGATCAAAACCAATATGTCCTAGTCTACGGTGACAAAAGAAAAGATCTCTGGATTTGGAAGCTACCAAGCATCTAACATTGGATGAAAAGGAATGATTGAAATCAGCTTTAAAAACTTTCTCTAACCTAGAGATATTAAAAACAAGATCACCAGAAGCATCTAAAACTCTGCAAGTATGTTTCTTAAAGCTTACCTCAAGATTTTCTTCTATCAATTGTGAAACCGAAAGCAAGTTGTACTTCAATTTACTTACCAAAGCAACATCTTTGAGTATGAATTTGTCATTAACACGCACAGTACCTTTTGCCATCACAATTCCAGTTGAAGCATCCCCAAAAGTAATTAATTCATCATTGGATGCCTTAGTGAGGGAGGAGAACCATTTTGAATCACCAGTCATGTGCCTAGAACATCCAGAGTCTACTAACCATATGTTCCCCTTCCTCAACATTTGTACCTCATCAGGGTCACTATAGAGATCATCATCATCAATAAGTTCTTCACTGCTTGCCATAAAGCACATCCCTGTGAAGTCCACCTCTTTTGCATTCTTGTTATCATCCTCATTGTCACTTTCAGAGTCAACATCACTTAATCCAATCTCCTCAAGTGCTGAGAGCACCTTGTTGATTGTCTTTCGATAATTTTGCTTCTTGCTTGAATCAAACTTGAATTTTGAACGCTGAGCTAGTGCTTTGTCATCTTTAGCTTCCTTTCCTCTCAGCTTGGGACAATTCACCTTAATGTGGTTTGGCTCACCACATTCAAAGCATCTGATTGGACCTCCTCTTCTCCTTGATATGATATTGTTGATTGCTTTAGTCACCTTGTTGGAGAAGAGTACAAGCTGCTCTTCCGGGATTTCTTCCAATTGTTCATCTGAAATAGCACTCAAGGTAGACAAAGAGAAACTAGAGGAACTTGATAAACTGTCAGTTTGGTTAGTCACTAAACCCAAAGAATTTGACTTGTTTATCCTGGCCAAAATATCAATCTCATGTGTTTTCATCTTGGAATAAAGATCATTTAAAGTGAGTGTTTCCATATTAACAGAATGATTGATAGTAGTGACTAGAACCTCCCAAACAGACATATCCAAGGCATTCAAGATTTGACGAGCATTGTCAGAATCAGAATAGATAACATCAACAGATTGCAAATCACTAACAATTTTATTGAAGCGATCAAAAAGAGCATCAACAGATTCACCCGGTTTCATCTCAAATCTAGAGTACTCCTTTTTGAATTGGTTCTGACGAATACCTTTAATAGATTTTGAACCTTCATGATAATCAGCAAGTGTAGTCCAAATTTTGTTAGCAGATTTAATGTTGGCAATTCTGACAAATTCGTTTCTACTCAAACCTTGCAACAAAATATTTCTAGCCTTAGCATTAGCTTCAACATCTGCAGTATTGTTGTTGGTAATAACAGCAGGTACCTCATAAGGATTTTCAACTTTTTGCCAGATGACATTACCTTGTGCTTGCATAAATACTTCCATACGTGTTTTCCAGTAGATGTAATCTGATCCATCGAAGTATGGAGGCTTACCTGAGAACCGATCTCGATCTGATGCCATTGCAACCTTGCTCTGATACCACTTGTAGGATCGTAATGGCAATCAGAAGGAGGGGGGGTTGAATGATTGCAGAGATATGACCTCCAAATCTAATCTTCAACTTGTGCACTAAAGCTCCTGGAACCTTCCGTGAGTCTCCAGAAGAACTTTACAGCAAGAGCTACCTCAGGCGCACAGCAAGATCAACAAACCAAGAAACAAAGTTTGAACGAATCTGAACTTTATATATCAAACTTGATTTGTGTCTACAAAGCGCTCATCAAGCACCCCTCAAAGCCCCAAATCGAAGGACCTCTCAACCGCAGCAAAACAACAAGAAAGCTACGGTCAAAACACCACCCAAAAGCCCGTAACTCTAAAGCTGCGGCTAGAACCCCCCCCCAAACGGTTCTCACCCCCTTCTCTATTTATACCCTATAGTCCTATCCATGTCCAACACGACATTGACACAGACTCTATCTCAAAACATGTCCAGATTTGGAACTCCTTCCAAATCTGTCACCCTTCTCCAAAACTTCACGTCGCAAGCCTCCAGGACTCTTCCCGTAGCTTCAGCGCAAAACACATTTGATCTCTACGTGCTCTAGCGTGATCCAAACCACTTTGTGACATCCACAACCTCCTAGACCTCAGATCTCCCCATCCTAGTCCGAGTCAACCTCGTCACGAACTGTGATTCGTCCTCACGCTCAACCTGCACATGCACAGACCAAAGAAACACAAAACCATGGCACAAGTTCTTCAACTTGACCATCCATTAGCTTACTCACATCCATAAACACTATCATGCATCATGCAACAAGATAAAGCTCACGAATTTAAACTATCCTCAGTCAAATCCCCAAAACGACAATTTTTCAGAGCATAAACGGAACTACCGCCATATTATCCCCGGTACTACCGCACACGCGGTTGTACCGCTCGAAACACTGCAGAACTACCGCTCTACATGAAATCTCAAAGTCTTCCAAAAACACACTCTCTGGAAATTCCATACTAGTTCACAACGGTCACATTCGACGAGCGGTATTACCGACGTTCAAAACACGGTCATACCGTTCTGCGGTCATACCGCTCCAAGACTACAGTTCTTCACTTAACAGTGGTTGTCAGAAACTCTCTCTGTGAAAAACCTATCGCGGTACTACCGCCATCCATGGCGCGGTCATTGTCGGGACCCAAAATTACACTTCGGGACCCTTTGTGTTTAATGCACTAGTCCAGGATCACGCTAGTGCACACAGTGTCAACAAAGGTGGATATCGATCCACACAAGCTTAATAATAGCATAAACGATAATTTGATTAATAAATAATGGTTTGACCTTACGGTCGAAGTTTACATTTATTTAAGCCACGGGCTAACAGAGAAATAAAGCAGCGAAACAAAAGCGGTAGTGGCATCCCATCGATTCACCACAGGCAACCAACTGGGATCAAGACCTCGCAATCAGGCACCTTCGATAAACTCGTCCTCAAATGCTGGTGAAGACTCCTCCTCTTCTGCTTGATTCGTCAAAACAAGCGTGAGTACACACCGTACTCGCAAGCCACACCACAGAAATGCAATATATACATGTTGGCATTTTACAAGGGAAAGGCATACTGTGGTTCTTTTGCAAAAATGCAATGTTTGCAATTGAATACTATTAATAGATTGAAAACCAGTAAAACAAATAGATAACAATAATTTTAACAATTGATTTCACAAAGACACACACAGCCTAACAGGTTATTCACATAGCTAGATGATTTAATCACATAGCTCCCTTCCCACACAGTTTTATGAAGATCTACCCCTAGTGTGAAATCCCCGAGCATTGTCCATGATCATGACGCGCTATTCAATAGATTAAATTACACTCTGCAGAGTTTGTACACTTTATCCACAAGATATAATTAGTGTAGCTAGCACTAATCATAACAAAGCATTTGTAAATTCATCTTACTATGCTAGGCCCGCCCCATAACAGCATGTGGTAAATGCAGATGGGCTCGATTCAATGGCGCACATGGTGAGGTCCTTAATTGACCAAGGCAAGACTACCATATGCTACTATGCCACAGATTAATTCCCATGCACACATCTCACATAGTTCACACATCCACCATATCACACAAGATCCACCCCTTGCCTCACCCAAATCCTTTTACCACCGGTTGATTTAAGTGCAACACATGCTACAAAGACACATAGTACACACAGATTATTACAAGATTGCATATTCACTTAGTCGATTAATAATTGCGCCTCACATGAATAAGTGATTCGTGGCATGGCTAAGCAATCTACTCAGACTAACCAACCCACGTTGGTGCTATAATATTTACCAACTAAATATCAACTAGGGTGACAAAGGATCAAGGCATAACAAGTACACAAGGAAGGCGTAATAATTTGGAATTAACTACTACACCCAAAAGCATTTAAATAAATACTTGAATTAAGATGCGAGAATTTGAATTAAAATACTTTTATCAAACTGGGAAGCAAAATGGTCAAGGGTATAGCTTGCCTTGGAATAGGTTTAGGTGCTAGTCCCGGTCTTGAAAGCTCCTTCTTCTTCAACTCTTCCAACAAATATAAGTCTACTTCGCAAACGAAGCACAAAACAAAATAAATAAATAACAGAGGCAAAACAACTCAAAAAATAAATAAAAATCTCCATTAGGTAGATCTTGATTTTAGACGAATTTAGAAATTTGAATGGGCTGATTTGGAGTTAGGATGCAAAAGTTATGAGGTTTGGAAGTTTGAATCTAAAGAAAAACCCTAGAAATTGAATTATACGAATTTCCCAAATTATTTCTTAAAAGAAAAACCCGGATTATTGCGCAATCTTTGGCGTCGTGAAGCGAATTTCGGAAAAGATAAATAAAAAAATTTCGACGTGTGGGACCCACATCGTCGGCCGACTCTGACCACGTGGACCAAGTCCACCGAGCCTCTGAATCTGAAGTCTGGCCGAGGTGGGCGACCTGGCGTGTGGCGCTGACGCGGTGCCTACGTGGCTACCACGTATGCGCCACGGAGGCAGAAACACTGAGGTGGAGGGTGACGTGTACGGCGGCGAGGGCGGTGGCGCACGGGAGCCAACGGCACGGCGAACGGCGGCGTCTCATCGGCGGCGAGTGGTACGGGAGGGTAGCTGGCGTTATTGCAAACCTCAGGGTGCAGCTCCGGGTGATGGAGGACAGCTGTGGCGACCGGCGGCGAGGTAGAAGCGGCGGCGAAGCTTCGGGCTCGACGGCGACGATGCTAGGGCGGTGCTCCGGCGAAACGAAGGTGTCCTCTGGTTCCTTGCTCGCGATGTCGACGGTGTAGGCGTTGAGGCTCCGGCGACCGGGCTCTAATTGCTTGCTTTCGTCGGCAGGCAGCAGCGAGGCGGCTAGGGTTGGGTGAGGCGTCGTGGGCTGGCCTCCCTTAAATATGGTAGCGGGTGAGTCAGGCGCGGACGCTTAAAAACAAGGCCAGTGGCAAGAACAACCTCCGCGATTTAAATCGGAGACGAAGAACAAGAACGGGTGGGGCTCGCTTGTCGGCGTCTGGGGCTCAAGCGAAAGCGAGTGGAAAAAGGCGTGGTGAGGTGCGCAAGCGGGCGAGGATCTCGATCAAATTCAGATCGACGGCTCACAAACAATGTGACGTTCGGACCGCTCAATCGCCATCAAGATCGGACGCCCATTTGCGATCCAACTACGCTATTGATCAAGAAGAAAACACGCGGGAGGGAGAGAGAGGTTGACGGTGGGGTCCGCCTGTCGATGGAGCTGGCGACGCGCGTGGGCCGCATGATGTTGGGCCGGTGGGAGAGAGTGGGTTTAGGCCCAAGGACTGTTTGGAGATTTTAATTAGCTTTTTCTTTTTAGAAAATAGCGAAATTCCAAATGGCAATAGAAATTAGCAAATGAACTTGGAAAAATTCTAGAAAATTCTAGAAAATATATCCAAGCACGTAGAATTCAAACAAAATAGTTTTGACCATTGTTCATGTTGACTTTAGTCACATTAAATTGTTTTGCTACTCAAAGTCCAATATTAAGCTTTTAAATTAAATTCAAATAAATCCAAATGTTGAATTTTCTCACTACAACTATTTAAAAGATTTTTAAAGCTCTGAAAATTGGGATGTTACAGTCATACCGCTCAGCAAGAAATCCAATGCCCAAAAAACAAGTGTTCTGGTTTTTCCATACCGCCAAAAATACAACCAGATATTCTTAATGCAGACTACCAAGAATTACCAAATGGTACTACCGCACCACTGAAATGCAGAAAGAACTCAGAACCAAACCCTGAGACACGTGGATGCTCCAAATGATTTGGGCCGATCGGACCACGCTTCAAAACCGTTGGATTTAGGAGCACTGTAGAAAGTCCGAACGTTCCCCTTGATTCCATCCGTCAGATTTCAATCCAAAGGCTCATAATCCTTGAAGAGTTCGGACGATCCGAATGTTCCTCTCAATATGAGCCGTTAGATCAGGATCTAATGGTTCGAGCAAAACACGCGTTCGGAACCTTGACGAACGATACTACCGCTACACGGTAGCGGTCATATACTGCATCTCTAGAGTACCACACATTACAAGCCGGTAGATTACCGCCTCAGAAAACTAGAAACTCTAAAACAAGCCTTCGGAAATATTGAACCGCCAACAAAAATGCGGTTGAACTGCCCTCTTGATAATAGTGCAAGCAACGCCAGACTACCGTTAAAACTGACAAAAGCTGATTTTCGACAGAATTTGACAGAGCTCAAAAGCAAGTCAGCAACTAAGATCCAAAGCATGTTCCAGAGACAATGTATTCATCTTAAAACACCAAGACTAAGTCTTACTTATTGTCAATGTGTTCATCATCAAATATCATGACCAAAAACCTCTTGGTCTTACAACCTAAAGCCACAACAACCCCATCTGCGGTACATTTGTGTAATTAGATACGATAAATTGCATACAAGTGATGGATTACATATGTGTAATTAGATACGACTGATTATGACTAATTTTTTACCACTAAACTAATTAACAAAGACTAAACTAACTAATTACGACTATTTAATTACAACTAAACTAACTAATTGCAACTGATTAATTACCACTACATAAATTACGAGTAGTTTATTCGCACTAATTTAATATGCGGGACTGATAACCACTAAACTAATTTCGACTAATTAATTAATTACCAGTGAACAACTAATTACCTCTAAACTAATTAATTACCCGTAAACTAACTAATTAATAACCAGTACACTAACTAATTACGGTAATAACGGCAAAAGCATCTGACAAATTACCTTCCCTTCGCAGTAAGCTATAAAAAAACAAGCGACGAACAGCAAGCAAATACTTGATCTCCAAAAAAATTAATTATGTTAAGTTCTCTGAGTTCTCAGTGACGCGCGCTAGAACGAGAAGCGAAACACAATTGGGATGAGCCAAAAGAGACTGCAAGATTTCGGTATTTATAGCCGAGCGAAGGAGGAGCCGCTGCGTTGGTGGTGCCGGGAATTTCGAATGCGTTGACTACGCGCAGACTACGAGCAAGGGGGGACAACCGCGAGGAGTTGACAGATGTGCGAAGGAGGGAGGATGGACGGTTCAAAATATGGCCACCAGAGGGGGGCCGTGTGCGAGGGGGGAGCAGGGCTGGCGGGAGGGGGTCCATGCGTGTGGGAGGGGGAAAGGGTAACACGTAGCAGGATAAAATGGGTACACTTAAAAGGAATTGCGAGGTAAAATCAAAACGAGGAAAATTATGGAAAAATTACACAAGAAGGTACACTGTGTTACGAGCATTCACATAAAATTTCATAATTTTATGAACTAATTTGCTATATTGTTAAAATGCTACGAAATTCGTGGATTATCGGTCGAAACCCTAACCCTAACACACCTTAACATGTGGCGGGCGTGTGGGGCGACCGCACGGCAGCCGTGTGGCGGCGCCATCAAGACGGCGGCCATGTGGAAGTGCGCGTGGCGGGCTGGGGCGGCATGCATGGCGGCCTGCGATCGGGTGCTAATTTTGCAAAAAAAATTCCGCTGCGACTATTTTTGTAAATACGAAAAGAAATCACGTTAATACAGGCAAAAATTCATGAAAGAGGCCCTATATGCGCATTTGATTGTAGCGCAATCTAGACATTTGTTTTCAAATTTTCAAATGTGACATTTCGTATGCATGACTCCGCAGCTCGCCTAGAGCAAGCTACTTCGACCATACAAGTATTGCAACTTCCTGATTTTGGGGCTGATTTCATTGTCGAATGTGATGCTTGGAGCATCAGAATTGGTGATGTTCTTCATCAAGACAACAGACCAATTGCATTCTTCAGTCGCGCTCTTGTCTCGCGGCATGTTGATCTCGCGGCTTATGAACGGGAGCTGATTGGATTGGTTCAGGCGGTCCACCATTGGCGTCCTTATCTTTGGGGACGTGGGTTTCTCATCAGAACAAACCATTATAGCCTTAAATTCTTGCTCGATCGACGTCTTTCGACGATTCCTCAGCATCATTGGGTTAGTAAGTTATTTGGCTATGATTTTCGTGTGGAATTCAAGCCGGGTCGCCTAAATGTCGTTGTTGATGCCTTGTCTCACCGAGACCAAGACTTAGAAGATGCTTATGTATTTGCATTGTCTACTATACATTTTGACGTCTTCAATGATCTTCGGCAAGAGGCAGCTCAAAATTCAGATTTAGCCACACCCCGTGCTCAGATTGCTTCCGGCAGTTTGACTGCTCCGTGGAAGGTAGTAGATGGTTTGGTTCTTCATGATAACAAAGTGCATGTTCCACAATCCTTGCCGGTGCTACAGACCATCCTGCTTACAACTCATACGACTGGCCATGAGGGGGTTCAAAAGGCGTTACATCGTCTCCATGCTGATTTCCATGTTCCCCAAGATCGTCGGTTAGTTCAAGATTTTTTTCGCTCTTGTGCCACATGTCAACGAAACAAGTCCGAGCATTTGCATCCCACAGGTCTCCTTCAGTCGTTACCGGTACCTTCTCGTATTTGGGATGATATTGGATTGGATTTTGTGGAAGGCTTGCCGCGTGTTAATGGGAAGTCAGTTATTTTGACTGTTTTCGATCGATTTTCCAAGTACGTGCATTTTATCCCTCTCGCACATCCGTACACGGCAAGTTCAGTGGCTCGTGTTTTCTTTGATGAAGTGGTGTGTTTACATGGGATTCCTTGTTCTATTGTGAGTGATCGTGATCCAATCTTCACAAGTAACTTTTGGTCTGAACTTTTTCGTTTGTCGGGTACCAAACTCAATCTCAGTTCAACCTTTCATTCTCAGTCTGACGGATAAACAGAGGTGACAAATAAAATCATTGCTATGTATCTTCGTTGTATTACGGGAGATTGGCCTTGCCAATGGATCCGTTGGCTTCTATGGGCGGAATATTGCTATAATATGTATTTTCATACTTCTCTTCGAGCTTTGCCTTTCAAAATTGTCTATGGCAGGGACCCTCCTTCTATTTGGCCATACACTGAGCAAGACTCCAGATTACCAGCAATTGAACACTTATTTCAAGAAAGGGATCAGTTGTTAACGGATGTCAGAGAGGGTCTTCTTCTTACTCAACAACACCATAAACTCCATTATGATGCCAAACATAGGGAGTTACATTTTTTTGTAGGACAGTGGGTCTGGCTTCGGCTCCATCAACGACAAGCTTTAACGATAGCACCTAATATCAACGATAAACTCGCTCCTCGGTATTATGGGCCGTATCAGATTTTGGCAAAGATTGAGGAGGTTGCATATCGCTTACAGCTTCCATCTCGCGCTCGTATACATGATGTATTCCATGTGAGCTTGTTGAAGCCATATCATGGTGAGCCGCCAACAACACCACCAGCATTGCTGGACCTTTAGCAGGTCGTGTCTTACCTACACCATGTCATGTCGTTCGGGCCCATTTGAGTCGCAGTGTTCGTCAAATTTTGGTGTATTGGGAAGGTCTACCGGATTCCGAAGCAACGTGGGAACCTGTCGCCAAGTTTCGTCGTCAGTATCCTTTATTTCAACTTGAGGACAAGTTGTTCGCCGAGGAGGGGAGAGATGTCATGTGGGGAAACGTTTATACTCGACGTTGGCGACAGTAGGAACAGCTAATTATAGCAAGTTAGGCTTATTAGTTATTTACATTCAGTTTTGGCAAGTTCTGTAAAAGGGAGAGTTTGAGTTGAGTTCCTTTCGGACTTAGACGTCCAGCAGCTTATTAGTTATTTACATTCAGTTTTGGCAAGTTCTGTAAAAGGGAGAGTTTGAGTTGAGTTCCTTTCGAACTTAGACGTCCAGCAGTAGTTGAGTTTCTTTCGGACTTAGAGTTTGTATTCAAGTCAAGTTGTGTTCAAGTCTATTGTACACAGCCGAGTCTATTTAAGACAAAGTATACGTACTCTAAAAAGTAATCAGAGATTACAAACCAATCTTTCTCCTCGTTATCTTCTAGTCCTCCTGTGCTGCTTCGGCTACCATATTCGATCTTCCTTTTCATTACGGTGTCCGGCAAGCCAGGCCCGGGGCCAAGACTGCCCGTATCTCACGGTTACTCGTTGCACTCGGGATCTGGACGCGACAGCAGGAAGGCATGACATCACAAAACTGTTCCTCATAAATCTCAATAACCAACACAGATACAGGAGATATCTTTTGCCATAGATGTGACGCATTAAGCCAAATTCATTACATGCTAATGCTATATACTACAAGGTAGAACCAGGCAAAGGAAGTAGAGCAAATGCAACATCGCAGTTCTTAGTACAGCTTTATTACAACATTATTGAAGTTACTATTGCTCAATGCAAATACAGCAGTGCATCTGGTGGCTCCAGCGGTAAGGTTTAAGAGCTCCCAAGCAGCTTCTTGATGTCCTTCTGCAAGGTGCACAACGCAATTGCTGTAAGATCAGACAAGGAAGTTTTGATGAAATGGAGCACAAATTGCACTCACAGTCGGAACTTACCTCGATGCTGAGTGGGGAAGTGGTTGGTGCGTAGCGCTCCACAACACGCCCCTCCTTGTCAACCAAGAACTTAGAGAAGTTCCATTTGATGTTGTCGCCGAAAAGACCACCTTTGCTGGACTTCAGAAACTTGTAGATGGGTGCAGTATTGTCACCATTGACATCAACCTAACAGACAATGGAAGTTAGAACTCCTAGCTGCTCACCCTACTTGATAATGGACAAATATCAAATGGTCATCACATTTGCAAGCATGCATAATTCTACTATGTGAAAAAAACCAGTAAAATAGGTCCCTTTCTCCGGCAATTGTCAGATTGCCTGAGAACCAGCATACAACACAGACTACATACAAAATGGAGAGCACTTGTTGGATTGAATCTCCTTAATCAAAGGATTATAACTGGTCATGGAAGCAGACACAACATACACTCAAGCCGATTATTGTTTCTTTCAGCTTAATTTAGACAAACGCAAGAAAAAAAGGAAGAAGTACTGTGCACAAATTTACCTTGTCAAAAATTGGATACTCGGCCTTAAAGCGAGTGCAAGCAAACTGGACAATCTCCTCATTAGTGCCAGGTTCCTGCCCACCAAACTGGTTGCACGGGAAAGCAAGGATCTCAAAACCTGCAGTCATATTTAGCAAGTTACTGATCATAACTAAAAAAAGATGGAACTAATCCATATGAGCAATTGAGCATACACAAAAGAGACATTCCATAACGAACGAGCAAACAAGGCAATGCATTAAATACTCACCCTGGTCCTTGTACTTCTCGTACAACTGGCTCAGTTCCGTGTAGTTGGAATTGGTCAGGCCACTGCAGTAGTTACAGACAACAACTAACTTTGTTAATTCGACAATAATAACAGAGATTTGTATATCACTACATCTGCATCTGATATTTGGACATTGAAATAAGTAGCATAAAATTGCCATCCTCTAAAGAATATACATCCCTTAACACATGGAGAATGAGACACAAATAGAAAAGGAATCAATGACATGACACTTAATCTGCACAAAGTCCAGTTGGCAGGAGGCCCAACATTTCGTTGTCCAACTGCAACCAACTTATTCGCTGGCCAGACTAATTCTTTACCATATATAGATAATCTTCATGCAAATGTTGATCCTCAAGAACTACGGCGCTTCTTAGCAGCCCATACGGTGAGGGTGTGCAGGATGATCAACCGCACAGGACCCCTACTAATTAAGGGGCCCATTTTCAGCCTAACCTTGATTATTAGTTGGTTAATCCTGATATTAGTAAAAGTTGTCTCAAGTTTCTCTTTCTCCATTTATTTTCTTTGGTTGTTGCATAAACATGGCTACTACTTCCTCCTAGTTATCGTAAGCAAAATTAATGGACCATTTGTACTGCGTCGAGCCGCTGGGAACCATACGTGTAGGGTTGCGATTGCGCCTAGCCGTTGTTATTAAATTTGTAACACTACTCCACTTATTATTGCAATTCTTTCTTGTATTTGTGCATATAGGTGGTGTTCTATTTTTTGACCATGTTTCCTAGAAATTAGCTTTAGTAATAATGTTGGTGAGGTCATGTCGACCGTTTTAATGTTGAATGCCACCTTAATGATAATTAAGGTAACATCGATAACATTGATGTTCATTTTTCCTATATACAGTGTTTGACGATAATTTTTAGCACAGGACCCCTAAAATGTCAGGTACACCCTGCTTCTTAGGGTGGATATTAAGCACAGCAACATTTCAGATTTTGCGGTGTCTGGTATACGCTATTACGCTTCACTCAACCTTGTAGGTGGTAGATTCAAATTTGAATGCGTTAATATTACATATGGAAAGCACATAAATTGGATATCTCCAATTGCTAGCTTCGTTCTACTAAATGAAAAGCTCGATTTAAAATATACAGTATATTACACTAAATCAAATGAGCATACCATTCACCTTAAGCGCTCAAATGAACATACCATTCACCTTAAGCGCTTAATAAGCACCATACTAGCATTCTTCCTAAGGACAATTCCACCGTACAACATGGATCATTTCAACATGAATTCATATTCACATGATGCGTTCTAAATAACTTTACAAGGCATGAAAAATTGAACATAAAAGAGAAACTGCGGAGGTGAGGGAACAGTAATAATTGGTACCACTGGGATGCAACATTGACGATGAGGAGAGCCTTCCCCTTGTAGGTACTCAGGTCCACATCTTTCCCACTTGCATCCTTCAAGCACGAAAAAGACGTTCTTTGGGATCACAATTCACACAGTATAATAATAGCGTATATGCAACCTCCGGGGGTTTAAAAAGGGAAAAACTTGAACTAAAACCAGAATATTGGCTTAAGAACTCCTCAACGGCTGAATAACAGCGGGATCAAGGAGGGATCTATGTGCAAACACGGAACTGCGCAGGGGAATGGTTGAACTTCGAATTAAGTAATGAAGGAATCTGGTGGAGGCAGACCTTGACGGTGAAGTCGTGGACGGAGCTGGCGGATGAAGCGGCGGCCATGCTGAACAGGGCGAATCCGGCGGCGACCGGGCGGATCAGCGGCGAGGCGGAGGCGCGGTGGAAGCACGCGTGCGGCGCAGGCGGCGCGACGGGGCTAGCGAGGCGAGGGTGGCTGTAGCGCGGCGGCGCGGAGGAAAGGGAGATGACGGCGCTTCTCAGGAGGCGGAGGCGAGAGATGAACGGGGCGGAGCAAGAAGGCATCGGAGATCGGACCGCGTTTTATAGCAGAAAGCGGGGTGTGGGAATATGGTAGGAGTCCTGCTCCTGCGGTTGCTATCTGCGCTCACCGAGTGTGAACGCCGGTGCCCGTGACGTTTGGCCCAGGGCCAGGTGGCAGGTGTGTGTGGGTGGGGTGCTCGCCACGTCCAACTTCGCTGGGCCGCCACGTGTGACAGGAATCCGAGGTGGTTAAGGCCATGTACAAGGTAAGGTAAGGGTGCTAGTTTCTCCAAATTATTGTCATATCACACAGATGCTAGATATTTCTTTTCTCTCTAGTGTTTAGCATCTCTTCTTCTCTCCCCGTGGGGCCTACCATTAAAAAAAAAAATCTCAAACCAATTCCTCTCACCCAGTGCATCGCTCTCTGCCTCTCTCCCGCACGCAACAACAACGCCACCGTCGATTCCACCCGCTCCAGCCATCCTCTTCGTCGTTGGCGAGTTCTATCGCCTCTATATCCCTTTACCAATTCCTCTTGATGGATTGGCTCATCGCGTCGTAGATTGACGTCATCGCCAAACCCTAACCGGCAACATCATGCCTCCATCCATGGCGCCATGGTGGAAGGTCTCTATCCACGGCGGAAGCCTTGATTCGACTCGATCTGGTGGTTGGGCGGCGAGATCTAGGCAGCGACGTCATCCCAGCTCTCGATTCGGTGGCAATGGCCTCGTTCCGGGGCGTGGTGGCCTCCATCCGGTGGTTGCGGGCCTCAAGCAGTAGCGTGGGTGGGTCTCGATCCGATCATGGTCGTCGGTTTGCCGCCTTCCCATGCGAATGATCCTCCTCCCCCAGCGCGAACACCACGGCTTGGTGAGGTGAGTAGTTGGAGATTTTTTTTAATTTGTGGAGCACCGATGCAAGTAGATGCATCGTTTCCAGAGTTTTTTTTTTTTGCTAACACCACCTCCTACAATGAGTGAACCGGTGCTAGAACACTCTCTCTCCTCCTCTAGCACTGGTTGAAGCACACATTGTACATGGCCTAACCCGCAGGGCTCTGCCGTCCGATGGACATTCGACGGTCCATGCATGTGCTTTTGTCTCGGGAACACTCCACGGTCTCGAACTCGATGACGCATTAGCATGCATTATTTTGCATCAACATCACTAACTTTCTTCGCAGCTTGGCAAGGCCTGTTGGCACGATCGTAGCTTTTCCGAAAAGTAGCTTTTGGTCAATGAAAGGGTCGATGGTCAATGATCGAAGTAAGAGAGTTGGTGTTTGACTATCTAGCTTTTAGGTCAATTGACTACAGCTTCTGAGTTAGGAAATGTCTGAAATACCCCTGAGGCAAATGATGACTTGTTTGATGCCGTTTAACGACAATTAACAGTAATTAACGACAACTAACAACAATTGATAGTACTTTACGACAACTACCGCAATTAACGATAATGAAAACAATTAGTGCAGTGGAAGACAACAACTACAATTAATGTGATTAACGACAAATAACGCAACTAACAGCAATAAACACAATTGACAGCAATTAACATAATTAACGCAAAAATGACAATTAATAAAAAATAATTACAATAAACAATTATTACATAATTAATTAATTTACAACAGAAAAAATATAAAGAAAAGGAAAAGTATAAAGCAAAGAAACGACGGCTAGGGTTGCGGGCTGGGGGGGATGAGGGCAGCGGTGTAGTACGGATGGGGATGGCGGTGTCGGGGGAGGGGGCAGAGGAGGAGGATGGCGGGGGAGGTGGTGGCTTGGGGGAGGAGTAGGACGGCGACGGTGGCTTGGGGGAGGAGGAGGTCGGCGTCGAGAGAGGAGGCGCCGCATAGGGGGAGGACGCGCCACGTTGGGAGGGGGGAGGAGGACTACGACAGCGTGGGCCGACGGAGGAGGAGGGAGCTGGAAGTGAGGCGGGAGGCGGCGTGGGCTGTCGGAGGCACAGAGGGAGGAGGAGGATGGAGGAGCGGGCATGATGGGAGGAGGAGGAGCGGGCATCAGGGAGAAGGGAGGAGGGAGGGCGGCGGCGGAGCAGGAGGAGGAGGAGTGGATGGGAGGAGAGGAGGAGAAGCGGGTGCCGGAGAGGAGGAGGGAGGGAGGAGCGGGGCACACGGCAAGGGTTTCGTGTGGGCGGAGGCACATAGAGATGGGGGTTTTGTGTGGCGGCAAAATAGGTAATTACCCCTCAACTTCAGGGGTAGAGTCGAAATAGAGGCCGTGGGAAGCCGCCCCTCGGTGGCTTTCGGCTTTCTCACGTTATACGCCTCTTCTGGTTTTGAAAAAAACCGTGAAAAAAGGAGCCAATTTGAAACGGCTTCTAGCTTTTCCGAGAAAAAAAAGCCGAAACCGTTCTAAGCAGACCCTTCACCGCAGAATCAACTATGCCGACTAAAGACATGTGGCCGTGCCGAGAGGAGCATCTCGGATTATCCCCTGCCGCCAGCCGGTGCTCCACTATCTGAGGCAAAACCACTTTTCTTGATCTGTACATGGAGATAAAGACACTAAGAAGTGGGGTGGGGGGGGGGGGGAGCATAAACCCGCATCTTCCTTCTATTGGCATCATAGATCACGCCATTTCTAATGTAAGTATGCGTTGAACTGTTTATTGGGCAGTCTCAGTAATTGTTTGATACTAAATCTTGATACTAGAGAAGAGAGAGTGGTTAGCAGGTTAGGCGGGGTTTTAGAAACAACCATACTAATGATTTGATATTAAATATTGATAGTATAGGGTCCCACTTATTGCATGGATCTCTCACAAATTGATACTACATGGCCTCACAAATTTGGTAACAAGCTCTCTAATGCATAAATACCTGATACTAAAATCTTGGTTTCCTAAAAATGCTTGATACTGTTATGAAACCTTTGACTAAGGGTATTTATGGGCAAATATCTAAACTACTCCTGGTGGGTTGAACCTATAAATATGGCCTTTTGTATACAGAAGAGATATATAGCAATAAAGGAATATTTCCCGATACTCTGTGTCTCCGATTGGTGTGATTGGATTGATTGTCTTCCAACTACAACATCAATTATTTAACATGTTATCAGCACGATCCATTCTTCTAGCAAGTTTGTGTGTCGTTCACGATTCCCTCCTTTGCAATCCTTAGTTTGCTATTAGATTAATCTGATACATTAATTTGTGAGAACCGAGAGAACTGTTCATAGTTCTTATCGAATACTATTCACAGTTCATCATTACTATTCATACAACGGAAAAAACGATAAGCCGCCGTCGCCTCCTCGATCTGCTTCCTCCGCGTGGTCAGCATCTCTGCCTGCATCCGCCGTCGTGCAACTCGCCGCTGCCGCGCCCGACGACGCGCCCGCAGCCACTGCCACGCTAGCATGTGCGCCACTGCCACCTGTGTCGTCGGCTAGAAGCTGTGCGCCGCACATCGCGCATCGACCCGCCGACCGTGCGCTCACGAGTTGCCGTCACCGCACCCGCACGCGCCATGAGATGGCAGCGCCGCCACCGCCGATCCGCACGCTGTCGTCCGCCGCCAGACGCCTCCTGTCGTGAGCTGCAACGAATGTTGCCGGCCTGCCGTCGTTATGCTCGGTGCGATCCACCGACGCCACACCGCTGCGCTGTATGCAACCACCGTTAAAGTTAAACCATGAGCCCCCTCCGACACGCGCTCACCACCACGCACACCACTCGACGGCAACACATGCCAGCCTGTTGCCGCAAGCGCCTACCGCGGCAATCGTTGTCACATTTACCGGGCCCGTCGCCTGAATCCACCCCCGGCTGCGCAACCGCCTCCGGACACGTCGCCTGCAACGCGTGCCGCACGCGCACCCAGCGTCCTTTTCGCCACCGCCATGATCAGCACCCAGGCGGTCAGCGACGGAGTCAGAATTTTGACGATAAGAGTGTAAATTTAAGATATATCTGTTTCAACACAAGTTCAATAGACATAGCACATAAATTCAAATGTATTAAATTACATGTTCGCACTATAACCAATATTACAAAATATTTTAGTACTCTACGAACCTACATTTACAACAAATTACACGTTCGCGCTATAACCAACATCATAAAATATTTGTGCTCTACAAACCTACATTTACAACAGAACAATATTTGTCATTTGACCATAAGTCCATAACTATGAACTAAACTCTAAATTTTAAGAATTAGCCATTGTAACCATACATCAATCAACTCAGTGAGCCAAACAATTACATCACCCATTCAGGCATTTGCAGAGCACTACCAAAGGGTCCAAAGCATAGGACACTAACCTCGATCAAGATCCACATCACGGAGAAGGGAGGAGCAGAATGGAGAGGGGTAGGATAGTGGTACCTCAATACATGCGGCATCGGTAGCATCACCCCGAATCCCATGACGGCAAGACGTGAAAGGAGCACACGTCTGTGGCCGTGGCCCGGGGCCAAGCCGGCCAGAGGCGGGTTGAGTCAGCCGAGGCGGGCGGAGGCGGCGAGGCGCAAGAAGGTGGAGGCGACACCGGCGACAAAGGACAAGCGATCGGTGGTCAGAGGCGGGTTGAGTCAGCCGAGGTGGCGAGAGGCGAGGCGCACAAGCTGGGAGGCGACACGACGACGGCAGAGGACAAGCAACCAATGGCGGTGTGGCACCCTTGTACAAGCCCTTCGGCCAAGAGCCTAAGACCAAGACCATCACAAAGAGAAATAAATGGAGAGAGAGAGATAAGAGGAGAAAGACAAAGCAAGAAGGAAGCACTGTGCACCGGGAGCTACAACCAAAGAAGCCTCTGGACTAGTTGGGCCTAATGGTAAATCCTAAATGAAATTTGTATATGACATCATATATGTTAGTATATGTAGTATATACTTTATGTATTAAGGGTGTATATACTAGTTTTTTAGCAAAAAATTTTAGAGGTGCAACTACACCCCATAACAATCTTGTGGCTCGCCACTACAAAGTGCTAGGGTTTTAATCCTAGCTCGCTCTACTGAATGAGTCGGGCTGCCGCCACGCGGCTCGAAAGCCGGTGACGGTCTCACAAGAACCCACTAGAATGTGGCACGAAGGCCAAATTCGTGCTGACGACTATTTTACATTTTTGCCCCCGAAGAGATGGTTAATTGCAAAAGCTATTTCGTGGTACAGCGGTCGAAGTAAAATTTCCTATTCAGCCCCTGTAATTTTTGATAATTCCAAGAAATACTTATAAATTCTAAAAAATAATGTTAAATCCTAGAATATGAATTTTTAGGTATATGAGCTTCCATAAATTTGTGAAACCTTAGACCTAGTACACCTTAGAAGCATCATATTTTTATGATTTATTTTTCCTAGCATTGTGTGTTTTGGGAAATTGATTGAATGGGTTTAGTAATTTTGAAAATTGCTTCAAGACCTTTAAAAATGATTAAAATCCCAAAAATACTAGAAAAATTCTTGAAAATTTATAAAATTGTCTTTCTAATATATAAAATTAATTTTTTTTTACTATTTTGCACTCATTTCATGTATCTAAAATTATTTATCAGTTGTAAACTTATAGAAAATTATATGAATTATGTAGGATATGTTAGACAACACTAAGGCTTTGTTTGGCTAGTAGGAAATCTATCCATTGGAGAAACAATCCAAGAGGGGATTAGGTTAATCCTCCCTCCACCCAATCCCCTCCCACCTTGGATCTAATCCTCTCCCACCTTGGATCTAATCCCTTGATTTGTTTGGACAAATGGTTGGATTGGTAGGGATTGCATATATTAAAAAAATCTGAAAGCAAAAAATGAATATAGAAAATTCCAAAAACAACATTAAAAAATTAGAACAATTCATGAAAATTTCCAAAACCAAACCGTAAAATTTGAAAAAATAGAAAAATTTCACAAACAATCTAGAAAATTCAAATAAAATAAAATAAAATAAAAAGTGCGAGAAAATTCAAAAAAATCATAAAAATTCAGAATAAAAGGTCTAGAAATTCCAAATTAAAAACACATATTATAAATTTTGAAAACAATTAAAATTTTGAATACAACCTCTAGAAAATTGGATAACAAGTGATGCTATTGCAGAAATATCTAATATCAACTTAGAGTTAGCATGGAATTTTTTTTATTAATTAACCCTTTTTTTAATTTATTTTAAAGTTAACCCCCCGCGAACTTTATTTCCAATTCTGACCCCTTTAGTCACGCCATCGGTGGTAGCGAGACAAAACAACACATGCCACGCCGGCAGATTTAAGAACTCTTGTCACGCCATGGGTGGTGGCGTGGTGGCGTTGTTTGGTCACGTCACCACTAGTGGCGTGACAAAAAGTGCTATTTTAGCGGACTTATCCTATGGTGTGACAGCATTGTTTTGTCACGTCACCACCCGTGGCATGACCAAAGAGGTCAGAATTGGAAATAAAGTGCGTCGGGGGTTAACATTAAAATAAAATTTAAAAAAGGTTAATTAATAAAAAAGTTTGTTAGCATGCCATTGGTACATGTTTGCTGAGTTGCTGAACTCCTTGCAATACATGATAATGTGCATGTCCACTGTCCAGCTAGCTATCCCAGACCATTATAGGCATTCAGTCCACTAGCACTATGTTGTAGTTTAGAATAAATACCAACAGTTTGGCCGATATCATCACAAGATAAAAGTATTTCATATTATAAATAGTTTCATACAAAAAAGATTGCTCATCCAATATCTCAAACTATAATGTCAATTCAAGAACTCCCCTTCAATTAATGAATCATCAAGCTCTGCATTCAATGTTTTCTTGAAGAAGAATTTTGAAAGATAACAGAATGAGTTGCATACCAAATCACAAACCAATAAAGATGACTGACACTCATGTTACCTTTTGATATAGGACAAAAGTGCACCTAATCTATCACAATTGAAAAATGTGCTTGTGAGTAGCCTAATTTGTAAAGTGTGAACTGACATGCTAAAAGGTGCAGCAAGGAATAAAGTTGTTCATTGACAGATTCGTTTTTCAGAAGATTGTAACTTAATGTGGACTTTGATTTTGTTCTTGTCCATATGGATGACTAGGTAACATTTGAACACATTCTTTGACTATAGGAGTTAGACATAGTAAATTTGCGAAGTGTGTAAAAAACCATTTCAAAAGTCACCACAAGAAATAAAGCTGTTTATTGACCGACCTTTAATCTGGACTAAACTATACCTATGTGAAACAGATACTCTATCTCTCTCTCTCTCTCTTGTTGCAAAGATGTCAAATAGAACCTGCTAGAGAAGTGACATTGTGTGGTACATTTTGGATCATAAATTCATTTTCATGCCTCAAAACTAACAAAATAAGCAACTATGATTATTTTTTCAACGGGAAGTATATATATGGTCAAAATAAATGATGGTCCTATGGACTATGCTGTAAGAACAGAAAATATAATATTCATGTTATGGGCCTAGTTTGAACACACCAATTGAAGAATATTAGAGAACTATATATTGCAACTGTAAATGTTTAGAAGGTTATTCAGTTCTTGTTGGGATGCTCATGGAAAGAACAAAAATAAACACAAACATCATTTTTAGATGACATTAACTATTCAATAGTAGACAAATGACATACCTCAGGGGGTTCGAAACCTCCAGCACAATGGAAGTAAGCCCCAACTATCCAAGCATGATCAGCATCACCAGTTGATGTCCAGATGGATATAGCTTTTGTCCAAAAGCAGCGATTCGAAAAACTATATGAAACATTAAAACCAGAATTTAGAATCACTTAACATAATTAATTATCTGATAGTAAAGACACTGTTATATCCAAAAAAAATAGTTCTTAGTAAATGCTATGGACAACACGTTACCTCATTATAGCTAGTCCTGCTGGCTTAAGTATCCGTGCATCTCCTTAAAAACATCTATTGGTTTTGTCAAGTAGTCTACACTAACCTAAAGTCACTAGTCTATTTATTATGCAGACTATCATGATTTTTTTCCTATTTGCACAGATGTCTGCATTCACAATACAGAAAGGAAAATTATATTATTAAACCGAAAGACAAGTGGTTGCGGAAACATGCACTATATAACATGTGAGAAGAGTATAAACCAAGAAACATCAAGGATGATAGTGAAGAAGAGAAGGACAACATATGTCCCGCCAAGTCTCGACTACTACTCTCAATTGCAACAACAAAGAAACAACCCCGTCACCAAAGTTGATCACAAGAACCCGTTGAACAAAGGCCCCAAGAGATCCAATCAACAAGACAACCAATCTAAAAATTTGAAGAAAAACTATGCAAGTGAATACCTTAGTTTGAAGTAAATTCGATTTTTCGCTAAGTAAGAACTCATTTTGACATTGTAAGCATTAAAATTACATAAAAATCAAAAGAACTGTATATAAGGCACTAACCCTAAGTATAAATTAGGATAAGCATGTTGAATGTAAAACCATGATTCAAGTGTCACGACATTTGAAGTGGACCGCTTTTGCCTTGTTCTTTTACCAAACCCGATCAATGATTCAACACAATAATGTCTACAAGACTCACTAAGTCGCACTCGATTAAAAGTTCAAAACTAACTTGTTTCCAACATTGTAAGCATCAGAAGACAAAAAGCGCCCAAATTCGAAGAAGAAAAAATGCAATACCTTAACCAAGGCATAATTATCACTAATGATAGTGTGACAAGAAAATTATAGCGCTGCCATTCGATTCCAAAGACAAAGTTATCTTTGTTCTTCTCGTTACCATTTCCTAGGTCGCTACAACGAATCAAAAATAGTCGAATCATGAAGCTCATCTAGATCGACTTGGCCAAAACTAATTGCTAACCAATGAAACCATCAAGAATCGCTTGAACACGGAGGTAGATGAGGCGAGGAGAGGGATCGGAGCGCGTCAGAAGTCGTGCAGAAGGAGCGCACCCACGCCATATTCCGAGTGGCGATGGGCACTGTGGCATTCCGACTCCGGCGAGCTCATGGGGGAGGGGCCTCGAAGGGACTGCCTTGGCGCAGGATTCCACCTGGAGTCACCAGAGTCAAGGGGGAGAAAGGGGGAGGCACGCCATCCAGAGGAGCTGTGGCAGAGTCGGAAGCGTGGCGACGGGGAAGAAGAAACTCGCGGGCGAGGCGTGGAAGGATTACCCCGTGGAACGGATTGGAACGGACGGGGAATTCCCGATCCTGGGAGTCGTCCAAGCAGGGAAACGGAGCCGCCCGGGAAAAGTTCCCCCGTCGGGATGATCCCCGTGGAACAGCTTCCAATCCCGGCCGTTCCCTGCTTTGCCAAACAAAGCCTAAGTGGGAATTTGCTTGTCCTGGATGGCAGCAATAATAAGCCCACACTACGTTCTATGGAGACATATAGCAACCTCCTAATTATCCCTTAGCTTGATAAAGATGTAGCTTTCAAGCACAAGTCGCATCAGTGGTGTGATATCCCAAAACACTTAAAAGGAGGAAATTGCATTAGGGAAGGAATTAAAAGTTTTAAAAAGGGGGAAAACAGAAAAATTAGGACAAGATGGGCCATGGGCTTCTGGCCCATGACAATCTAGGCCAAATGGGGTCTACCTCTCCCCTTGCGAGTCCTGCCCTTGCCCGAGCAGCCGCCCTGCTGTCGACCGCTGCCCTACCACGGTGGCCTGTCGAAGGAAAAGAAGGAGGCCAGCCAGGGGGCAAAGGAAGAAAGGAGAAGGAAGGAGGAAAAGGAGAAGAAGAAGAAAAGGAAAGAAAAGAGAAGCTTTTCGTAGACTCTCGTGATTTGTCATGATCATCAAGGTTAAACCCTGTTAATCCATAGGTTTTGCCTTGGATTAAATGTTGTTAAGTTTGTAGGGTGTTTCGATTACAGAAAGTTAGTTTTCAATCTGTCGTAGTTCGTCATGTTTAGGTGCAGAACCTTGCAGGAGCGATTTGGGGTATTTAGACTTAGATTTAGAGATCGGCCCAATTATAGAAAAAATTAGATAATCTCGTTAACTTTCTAAGAAGGTCTGGATCATTAGAACCAGAGTAGCGAGCTAAAAGATACGGCCTCGGGAATGTAGCTGTCCAGATTTTGGATGTAGCTGGCAGACGTCGTGAAGATGGGTCGGTTTCGTCAAGTAGATGGCAAAATTAAAATGTGGTGATAACTTGAATAATCTAGAAAATTTTGTGTAGTTTCCAGAACTGGTATCATTCATATATTTTCAGGCTGTAGAATTAAAGATATAAAATAGGGAAATGGACTATTCTGACATATTCTGGAACAGGCTTCGGGTAAAGAAACATGTTAGAAAACGGTAGAATAAGAGGTTCGTCATAACTAGGAAGTTGTAGGTTTTTTCGTGAGGATTCCCGAAAGTCTTGGAGAGTCAAATTTGGACTCCGTATGAATAAGTTATAGTCATTTTACTACTGGGACAACGCGTAGTGTGTCTGAAAGTTTTGGGTTAATTGGGTCGGTTTGGCGTAGACGTGAGAGGACGGTTAGAATAAATTGTTGGTGCTGTGATGTTATGATTTTGAGATGTAGTTTGACTTATTTGTCTGGGAAGTGTGGCTTCTAGTACTTTGTCGCCGCTTCGCTATCCAGCTTCATGGGGATAAAGAGGCTAGTGCATAGTAGAAAATATTCATTGGTTGATCGTTGTATTCTTTACCACTCATTACCATTATATTGTTCATACTTTTATTTAATTTAATTGCAAGCAATGTGAATGGTCATGATTTTATTCATATTGATGGATGTGAGAATGTTGGATGATGGTAATATTGACGAAACTATAAATAATTGTGCATTCATAAGCATCATTGCATATGAGAAGGTGATCATGGTGATCACAACTCCATGGGAGTGGAGGACATCCCCGATCCTTGAGGAGGATGGGCTTGATAATGAATATTGTCACGAGTGTTCACTCACGCTATACTGGTATACGCAAAAGAAGTGCATGTGGACATGTAGTGTAGGGATGCATTAAATGAAAAGTGAATTTGATGATTGATTATGAGAATAAAGAAAAGAGAACAATTGATGCTGATGCTGATATGGTTTATAGTTGATTAATCCTTGCTCATTGTTTACTATTGTGCTTGCTGAGTCGTTGACTCACCCTTACTCTATTGTTGTTTTTAGGTGATCGTTGATGGCGTTGCACATGGGAAGGGCTAGCACACTTAGATTCACATCATTTATTCAATTACATGCCCTATTGATTATGAGACAGTTTATTAGCGTGATGAATTATAATTGAGAATTGATATTATCGCTTAGCCTTAGTTGATAGGTTGGAAGTTGATTATTCATTAAATGGACTTGATTGGATTAGTTTTGCGTTGATCTTTGATTATTATCTTGCCATGCTTCCTATGAATTAAGTATCCATGATTGCTTTATCGTTATGCTTGTGTTATTGTGACCCATGGACGAGTTTTACCTTTGATGTGCTTGATGTAATTTAGTGTTAAATGTTGTTAAAATTGATAGTTAGTATATGATAGTGGCATTCTGAGCTTCGTGTCGGGCTAGGGTGTTACAAGTAGTATAGATTCAACTCCTGACGAGCTTGGTCCTGCTCATGATGAGCATCGCTTATCTTTTGCTTTAGGCTGAAAACTTATGCATTATATTACTATTTCCCATATGCCATAAATAAAATAATAGTATAATTTGTTCTATTAGAGCCTTATCCCATGCTGAATAGTTGATTAAATCTGTTTAATAGAATATATTGCCGGTAGCATATCTTACCTGTAGTAAAATAATTAATCTTGTGTAGAATAAAATTTATAAACCGTATGCCTAAAACTGAAAATACTTTGTCATGCATTGCTAACAAAATATTGGATATGTGCTCTTGATGTCTACTGAATCTCAATTCACTAGCTTGTAGTGCACGGATGCCCAGATGATAAAAGGGAAACAATTTTTCCTAGTGGCACGAGAACAAAACTAGTCTTATGCTGATCTCTAACAGATTAATTTGGCTAGAAAACACCATAATCCTTAAATAAATACAAAATAACATACACCCTAAGAGTTGGAGTCTATATAACATTATCCTCCACCACACTAATTTCTTAATTGAAGAACTTTTATAAGCAGAATGTTTCAGAGTATATATTATTTTTATGCCAATAAAATTGTACTCTTGTTAAAGTATAATTGCAAATATTTGCTAAAACTCCAAGTTGATTTCAAGGAAATGCATGATGAACACGCTATCACTTGGGATTTTTATAGTTGGCATGAAAGAGGGGGGGGGGGGATTGGGCATGTGTGGGATATTAGAATTGTGAGGCATAGAAAAAAATATTCAAAACAAATGACATGTTAGGCGCAGTGGCATATCTTAGGTCGAAGCTAGAAGCAAAAAAATAATCTAGTTTATTTTGAGAGGCAATAAAAGTAAATTGCATAATTATTATCCTTATCCAGTTGATATGGATAATGACATTTACGTCATTGCTGGTATCCATGCTGTTGGCAACCATAATCATTACAACCGACGAAGAGCAATTAATTTGTGCCATTAGCGATATGTTAACCGTCAGCATGTGAGAATGCACACGACAAACCGACGTCCTACAACAGAACCAATCTATTCTAACACACACTTTGCAACGCATATAGCTTGTGTTGCAGGAAAACTCAACTGCAGCACATATTGTCATGTTGCTATGATCCAAGTGTAGAAAGCTCCAAACATATTCAACCCTAGTATGTCATAACTCATTGTAATGCACGTTACAACACTTAATAGATGTGCTGCTAGGGCAACCTACAAATTTTATGACCAATTTACCACCTAATGTTATACTACTTAAATTGGTAATTATAGTAGTAGGAAAGATATGATACTTCATTGTTCTAATTCTAATAATATGCCATCAGAATGTGGTTGTCGATTATCTCACCATGGCGCTTGCATCTAATGTAGAGTGACTATAAGTTATTACATTGGAAGATCTATTGACTTTTATAATATTACAAGCTAACTAGTTCAAGATGAATGTTCGTCATCTCACAAACAAGAGTTCAATATCGAATAAACATATTGTTTGGCTTATATATTTTTTATTTTGCGATTTTTGATTTATCTTTTATTATTAATAATAGACCATTAATTGTTTGTTAAAATTGTAAAACGAAATATACAACAAAAAAGAGTTCAATATCGAATAAACATAGTACTTGACTTATATACGGATCCTTTTTTATTTTGTGATTTTTGATTTACTTTTGTATTATTAATAATAGACCATCATTTGTTAAAATTGTAAAATAAAATACACGACACAAAAAGTAATTTTGGAGGGGCAATACTCGAACTAGGACAGGACATCCAACCCCACAACCAACCAAGCTACTTTTGTTTTTACTCTATGTAGAGGATATCATATATAAGCTTATATCAAGGAGCCACCTTGCGTCTTACCCCTTCTAGGTTGCTTTTCTTGGCCCAAATCCATTGACCAGCTCTCACGTCTAATCCGAAGGGCAAGCAGTCGGCACCTTCCAAGACCAGCCGCGTCACCCGTAGTCATCCCTCTCGGTGCCTCCCTCTACCTACCTTCGCCTCTCCCTCCCTCCGTCGCCGTCGATGCCTCACTCTCCCTCCCTCCGTCGCCGTCGGTGCCTCCCTCTCCCTCCCTCCATCGGTGCCTCTAGGAGTGCAAGATCCCACCCACCACAAGGTCGCCTTGCTGCCTCATCAGATGTCCATCTATCCTATGAGTATTGGAACCATGTGGTAAGCTTCATTTGACCCCCCTCCCCCTGAGCAGTGGCGGACTCAGGATTTTCAGGATGGGTGTTCGAACTTCGGAGCCAGGTTGTTCATATATGCCGATACCAATACGCCGATACCGTGAGATGTCATCCCCCCCCCAAACATTGATACGACGATACACATATATATAATAAAATACAAAAAATATAGAAATTAATGATTTCATATGAGGAATTGGGAGATATAAGGCAAGCATAATGGCATGAATTGAACAACAAATTATAGATATCAATGACAGTTGAGGAGGTGGAAATTAAGAATAGAGCTATTTTGGCTCTAGGCTTCTTATTTTGCTAAGTTATATTGTTGTTGCAGCGTGAGGCCAAGACTTGTGCTTGGTGCTTGACCGTTGTTGTTTTATTTATTTTTCTGTTCTGGGTTGTACCAGCTATACCACTAAATCTTATTTTCTTCCTCTAATAGTGATCGGTAGATGCCATGTCTTTTTTTTAAAAAAAAAAACTTGTGCTTGGTCTTGGTTGTTGTTGTTTTCTTACTTTTTTCTGTTCCAAGTTATAACAGCTAGACTGCTAAAACTTATTTTTCTTCCTGTAATAGTGATTGGTAGAGCTCCTGCCTACTTTTTCAATTTTTTTAACAGATGCATACCTTGCTGATCCTACTCTTTTTTGCTTTTTTCCCATCAGCAAGAACTCCATTTAAGAATGTTCCTTCCATAGAGCAAAAATTAGCATGTAAACATATGTAACAAGGGCCCAACTATCTGTTTATTACCCAAGGCAAAGATTGTATTTTTGTACAACATCCATTGGAAAGAACCAAGAAAGCAGAGGAAGAGACCAGACTACAGAAAGAACCGGAGCTGGAGCGGAGCAGAGCCAGAGAGAAGAAGTAGGGTGCGCAGAACACACCTAGATCTGGAGAGAGGACGATGACGGTGAGTTGGATATGCTGCTCCCTTCCCGCCGCCACGCCCCCTCTTGGCCACCGCGTTGCTCCCTTGGTGTCGTCCACTCCCTTCCTCCCTGTTTGTCGCGCTACCACCCACTTGCTCGCGTCGCATCTCTGTTTGTTTCGCAGGTGCACTGCCGCATGCTCGCCCTGCGCCGCCTCATGCTTGCTTGTCATTGCATCGTAGCAGCGTCCATCAACCGTCACTTGCCACTTGGAGGCCAGAGCCCCCCTCCCCCCTAAAAAAGCACACACACAAACAGACAACCATAGGATGAGAGAGAATAAAGATTAGGGTTTGGTGGGCTAAAGTAGGAAGGAAAATTGGCCTAATGTGTCACATGAGGAGTGAGAGATGAATTCATTTGCGGACACAAATGTATAGTTCTGACCTAGCTAATAACATATACATCTAATATACCTATTATATACCAGATATTTTGAAGAAAAAATGGGTGTTCGGCTGAACACCCATGACCCCTTGAGGGTCCGCCCATGCCCCCGAGCCCCGTAGAAATCTCTTGTGGTGTTTTGAATTCTCAAAGAAATATCGTGAATTTCATATCTGGGTGTCCCAGATTATTAATGAGTATCACAGCGGGTGTACTCCGAATCCTGATGTTCTTGGCAACACAGGGATAAAGTGAACTTTTTTTTATTAATTAACCTTTATTTATTTATTTTTAAAGTTAACCCCCCACAAACTTTATTTCTAATTCTGACCCTTTTGGTCATGCCACCATTCATGGCATAACAAAACAACACTGTCACGCCATAGAATAAGTCCGCTAAATAGCACTTTTTGTCACGTCACTGGTGGTGGCGTGACCAAACAATACTGTCACACCACTAATGGTGGCATGACAAGAGCTTGACAAGATACAGGCTGGCGTGATAGTGTTGTTTTATCACGCCACGAGTGGTGGCATGACCAAAGGGGTCAGAATTAGAAATAAAGTTTGCGGGGGCGTTAACTTTAAAAATAAATCCAAAAGGGTTAATTAATAAAAAAAATTGGATAAAGTTTGGTACGAACATTGTACAGTGATGGCTGTGTACACTTCTATTATGGAAATTTGAATGGACATTGAGGTGTAATTATTGAACTTTCGTTCTTTTGTTGCAGGGGCTTTCTTAGAAGCTATTGAAAATTTAGGATTTGATTATATAGCTTCAGGACATTATGCACATGCAGTCCATCCATCCTTTGAGAATGTTGAAGGGCCATCGGTGCTCCAACTTTCAAAAGACAAGGTACTTTGCATTTCGCATTAAAATAGTTTGTTTGGCTTTTAAATTATCGAATTTGATGTCGGTTGAAATTGCTCTCACCCGTTAGGAAATTTGGGACACAAAGAAACAAAATGAGATAGTTCATTTGATTTCAATATTGTTGTGAAATCACCTTTCGACTCGATTGTTATTTCAGTCAATGATCAAACTTATTTCCTCTCGCATCTATCTCAGCCCTAGCTTAGATGTAACATCCCAAAATTTGAGCTCATGTGAAAATGTGAACTTATTATCAGATGTGGTCTGCACAAATATAGGACACTTGTTGGTGTTGGATGGATAGTCTTTGGCTCTCTGCTAGTGTAGATTTTTACATTTTTAGTAACATCAGCATATCCCAGTTTGTACTCATTCTCACTTTCCCAGCAAGTGAAGCATATTTGCTTGATGAAAGAAGTAAATCAATTGAGAGGACTCAAACAAATTGTGCAAAATTATTAAATCACAATGAATAATTTTTGGATCGTCAACTTAGGATGATATCAAATCAAGTAGTATTCTTAGAATTGTCAAATGTTTTCCTTTTTTCACACAAAATGTTACCGTTGCTCATGTTTTTTTTCTCTTATGTTTGCACCTTGCTCAGTAACTATTTTTTCTTTTCGACGCAATAAGTATATAATATTTTTTACAGAAACTTGAAGAAGACGTGTAATGTTATCTGACTTCGACAGATTTGCTGTGTAAAGATTGCTTGACCTTCATTCATTTTCCATTACTGGGAGGTTTAGAAACTTAAAGCATGAGGTTAGTAGTCTTGGTTCCTCCGTCTCTGAATATCAATAACAACCTGTTTGAAAGATGTGATGCATATTTACTTTTTATATATGCATGGTTTACCCATTCGGCCTCGATTACATTATAATATTTGGTGGGGTTGTTCCAAATCTTATCCTCTGACCTAGCATAACTATAGCACCTTTCGAATTTTTAAACCTTTTGTAAATGAGGATCAAGACAAATGTTTGGTAAGTCCCGAGGAATATTTGTCATTTTCAAGTTGCAAGATGACATGTTAAATTGAAGTTTATAGAGGGAATCAATTTAAGCAACACTCTCTCAGGCAACTCTCATGCAAATTACAAGTACTTAGCTTAAAACTTTGATTCCACTTTGTGGTTGTCCATTCAAGATATATTCGGTCTTGAATTGTTTTAATGATGAAATAGTGTTGTTGAATGCATGAGTTCATGTTTCAATTCCAAATTTGGGATTCCACCTAGTAAATAGTAGTTTCTTGATTTATGCCGCTTGTGTTGCTCGCTTCATTTTACTTTTAGAACTCGATATATCAAAACCGGTAGGACCAAGAGAGGTAATCTGTCAAAGGGCTTATGTTCAAGATGAAATACTTGATTTAGCTCCTCTGCCGATGGTACTTTTGAAGGAATGACTTCGTAAGACAGCGTCACCTTTGTTGCATGCTTAAACAAGTTCTGACCTAGTGTTGATTTCTCAGAATTTGGTCTTGGATAAATATACATGATTTTTTGTAGTCCCATTTGCGATTTTTTATGTGGTTTTAGATATACACATTGAAACCATGTAATTTTTCTTAGATTTTTTGTGTGTGTAAATGTTGACTACGAAGATCTAGTGAACAAAACCATCGAATCGACCGCATAAATGTGAGCTCTTCAATTAACTTGATTTTGCTTCCATTGATTTGACTGTTTTTCTTTAGTTCTCATCATGTGAAGTGGAATGAGGACAATCTGTATGAGCTTTAAATGGCGTGGCTTCTTTGAGCAAAAGTGATTCAAAGGATGATGGTTGGGCATCCTCAGATGATGAAACAGATGCCATGGAACAAGATGATGGTCGTTAGCATCTTGCCTAGTTGTTAACTTGCCTTTTTAATATTGTTATTCTGTTTACAGTAATTTTCTCTCATATTTTTCTGTTTAATTTGAATCTATTTAAATGGGATAAATTTAAGGTGTCTTGCTTTTCAGTAGAAAAACTAAATTGGTTTTTTTCAATTGAAGTGTCTGAATAATCGATCTTGAAGATTATGTTATATACTATTTCAAGATTATGACAAATTGAGAATATATGGTCATATCTTGAAGGAGTTCCTTTTTTAGAGTTTGATGGTTAGTTTTAGAACAAATTAGTATTTAACAATATGTCATTTTATTTACACAAGTTGAGCTATGCATCTCCATTTAATGTGATCAACTTCTTGAAATGAAGTTCATAACTGATCCAACTAGTGACTACTCAGATAGCTCTTTTGAGCTTCCTAGTTTTAGTTAAACCTTTCTTTATAACTTTCTTTTCTTGAACTATCCAAAAAAGAGCCCGTGGCATATGCTACGTTCTTGAGTAGTGATCTAGATGCACAATTTGGTGGTTTCAAGCTTGGTAACCAATTTTGGAAAGTATGTGTTAATTATCTTATTGAAGAACATAAGGTGCTGGTAAGGCCATGGGAGAACTACAAAACAATTGGCCAAACCAAAGGAAAAACGGTTGCTTGGCCTTCAATTTGTGTATGTTAATTTTAGTTAGATTCAATTTATGTCAGATTCACTTGCCCTATATCATATTTACATCCTTGCAATTTATTGTTACCCTGCAGATTGAAAATATCAACAATTGAATTACTATATTTGGATGTTTATCTCTTTGATCGACAGATCAAGAAGCAAGGAACTTCATAAAGAAAAGAAAGAAGTAGTTAGATTTTATATTGTACGACTCAAATTTTACTCTTGTTCAAAGCTCTTGTGTTGACAACAAATAAGTTGTTTTTGTAATGTGATTGATGTTAACAATACATATATTTATTTCCTTAATGCAATGCAATTTACTTTTTGAACATTTCATGTTGAGTTGTGTTATACATTCTGCAATATGATATGTTTAATTAGCAAATAAAAATTCTTTGTAGCAATTATAATTTGTACATATGTAGCACATAAATGAACCATATTTTTCCTGTATACTAAATTGTGTTGCAATATATCAATTATATGTTGCTAATAGGTGTAAGCTATGTTTCGAAAACATGTGTTGTTACAAATAAAAAATTGTGTTGCAACTTTGCAACACCTTTTCTTTTGTATAACAACACCTAATTTGTGTCGCAGTAGACCTACCTTACAGCAACACGACAAATAACATCACTTATCACATGTGTTGCTATCCATCCTAGCAACACATATTTGTAGATATAGCAGCATATACACGTGTTGCTATAACCTAGTCCTGTTGTAGCGCCGCTTGACGCAGTCGCACATATGCATGTTGGCTACGTGGCGAAGCATGCCATACTCATCAAAAATGACACATGCATATTGGTAAATGCGGTCCACAACTGCATCACCACTAGAAGCCATATCACTTGCTTAAAACAAATATAACTCCTGAAATAAAATATAATGACCTATTGAATTTTTTGTAGACCTTGAATGATCTAATTTTGACCACGTTTATTCTGGAATTACAAATTACAATCAGACATATAATTTATCACCCTTAATTAAATATGATGTTCTTGTTGAACAATAAATATTCCTGTCGAATAATTATTCTATTGGGTGATTAAAATAGAATTATGTTCCAGCAGAGAATATAATATTTCGTGCAGATTAATCTTCGATCAATGTTTTATGTTCTAACATTATATATTTATGTTCTTGAAGAGCATCCTGTAGAGTTATATTATGTTGTTAGAACATTCTACTTAGAAAATATGTTGTGTAATTACAAACTTGAAGTTTAATGATCCAAATTATTTTAAAATTTGGCATGTGTAATTGGATCGAAACTTGGACAAATAATAAAGAATCTAGACTATAGAATAAGTCTGCCAACTCTCGGAGCCCCGTATGGGACCTTCGTCGCAGATTAATAACCAACCAGAAGTTTGAATAATCTACAGAATGTTAGGATATTATAGTTTCCTTGCCACAATACTGATAAAAAGTCTATCTCGCTGCATATATTTTTCAAACCCCTTGTTGAAATTAGTGCATGTTGAAGGAATCAAACATCTCCCATATGTTATCACTATTGTAGCATACACCTTTTGGACCACCACTAGTTGTTGGGGGTTATGTTGGATATGAAATTCAATCAATCATGTGCCCATGATAGCAGCATTTTGTAGTATGCTATTTAATCATTTAATAAAGATCGATCTCGACATTAGGGGAGAGAAATGCCTAAAAGTTTGAATATCGTCATATTTTACAGAAGGAAAAAAAATCTTTAGTACTAAGACACACACACTAGCCAAGCTAAACTTAAGGTTTAGTTTATGCTCATCTACGCTAGAAGCGGGGAGTCTACCAGATACTTTCCAATTATGGAGGAGTTACCATAGTGTTTACTTGTAGTAAATACGTCGCTAAGAGTGGAATACCCCGGGTTGAATAGTATATCTACCTATGCAAAATTGACTTGTTTGCCCTTAACCTAAAATCTGTGGGGCGCTTGCGGGTTTAAGATCTAACGACACTAGTCAAAACAATCACCAATCACTCCTTAAACACTCTTGAAGAGAAATCACTTTGAAGGTGAAATACCTCATGAAGAGGCTTATCATGAAGATGAAAACTCCAACAACTTGATGCGCACATATTACAATGCTGGAATGCGGAACGACCAACAATCTTTCGTTTGGGAAATGACAAAGATCTGGTTAACACTAAGATACCCTCAATTAAGAAGATATGGGAGAAAAGTTATCGGCAACCACTTTGCCTCTACAATTTATATAATTTCTTTAACGAGAACATGGATCCGGAACTGAAGTCCATGGTCGAGCGCTTGAATCATTCATATCGGATCACATAAAGCAAGCATATGAGGTTGAACCATAATTGATAAATAGAAGTCTTGGAACCAACTAGTTCAGACTTGATGGGTTATTATGAATATAATGGGGTAGTGAAAGCTATGGTTCAAAGGTTCTCGTAGAGACCGTTATTCTCCCCATTATGAATGAAATAATATTCCGTTGCATAATAATTCGGGCAAATGACATGAATGAATAAATAAAATATGCAGTAAATGAGTTCTAAAAATCATTGATGAGATCCTCGAATGACTCAAAATTCCTAGTAAGAAAGGAAACAAAATCATAATATATAAAAGGCATACCCAATAGTCTCTTACCGGAAGAAAGAACATCTTCCTGAAGAGAAATATCTTACCAGTCGACTTCTTAATCATACCAATGGTTATATGATCCTAGAAGTGGACAAAGACCCATCAAAACCCGAAAAGAATTTAACGGGGGATCTAAATACCAGAAGTGCGCCACATAAGCACTTATAAAGTGCATCTTCCACCATAAGTTAGTGGAATGGTTGTTTCCTCTAGTACCATGAAGGTACCACATACATTGGTGATAATGGCATTTAATCCCCTAAACACCAAAACTAATATTGGTTATATTTTTCTTTATAGTGGTACAACTATATTTTATAAATCTGCAGAGCAGGCCATTGGTTGTAACTTTAACCACCTGAAGATAGCCGCAAAATATTAAGACCTTGAAAGGTCTTGATAAGTCGTATCCGAAAGGCCTGCAACTAATATTATCCTATATTCTCTGAAAGGACAGTATATTGGTATTACACAATCAAATAGTGGCATTTGATAAGTTAAGCATGTTACTCCCCAATAGTTTTATCCTAAAATCTCCAAGTGAGTAATATGATATTTGTCTGTAAGACTCTGTATTGTGACAATCTAGTTGATTTGATTACAATATCATTGCCTATATTTATTTTTGAAAAATATATGCAAGGCATTAGAGCAACAAGACTTCAACGAAAGTTATCTTCAGAGGGAGCATATGCTAAACATTGATCGCCATACTTGAGATTTTCGCCATACTTGAGATTTTTAAAAACTTAATTTTAGTCAAGCCTAAAAGGTGTTGATACGACGATTACTGCTTAAATTTATCTTGAAGGTTTATCTACTTAAAATTTAGATCTAGTTGATCGATAATGCAAAGATTACGAAGATCGCGCATAGATCCTGATGATCATTACTAAATCCCGAAGATATGCTGGCTATCAAAAAAATCCCTAGTGCAAAATCTCATATTGGATTTGTATTACTTTGTGATGGTGCAATCACCTCTTGGCGGTCATCTAAGCAGATCTTAGTGGCTACTTCTACCAACCACTCAGAGATTTTAGCACTATATGAAGTCTCACTTGAATGCGTTTAACTCGTACGAGTGATTAGCCATATCCAGAAGTCTTGAGTAATATCGTTGATACCTTCACAATTATCAATGAAGATAACACTGTTTGTGTTACACAAATGCAAATGCGTTATGTCAAGAGTAATATAACCTAACTGCAGACCTGAGACAAGCAAATAACATCCACTGTTGCTTACTGACTCAGGTTTCTTGGGAGTGTAGAGATCGCCACTGGTTTAATCGATGTGTATGCGAAGGCCGGTGACTTCGACGTGTCATGGGTGCTCTTCCATTGGCTACCTGAAAAGGACGTTGTTGCCTTGACCACGGTCATTGCTGGCAGCATATCTAGTGAACATGGACACATCTATGCACATATAGACATAGCCAATCCTAGCCGTCCCTCGCGAATCCAGTGGCCGAGATCCCCCCATCTCCCACTTTCGTGCAATTTGCGAACCCCCCCTGCGCGGCCCCTTCTTTCTCTCGTTTCGCCCCCCGCGCGCTGATCCTCCAGAGTCTAGCCCGATGGCGCTAGGGTTGATCTGGTCGACTGCCGCCTGCGTTGTCCCCCCTCCGCCGACCCCATCTCGGCGCCGCCTCTCTGCCGCCCCCCCTGCTCGGCGACTCTCCACGAGTTATGCCTCCTTCCGCCGCCGCCTCCCTTCCAGCCGCCTCCCTTCTAGTCTAGTCTCCCCTCTAGCGAGTCGCCTCCATATGAATGGATGAATGGAGCTCAACGGCATTCAGATGGAACTACATGCTACTGATGCTAGTGAAGTGTCACTATAAATTTGGTGGTGTGAGACTGCTTGATGATTTTTGTGGGTTTGGTGGTGTGAGACTGCTTGATGAATTTGTGTCACTATAATGTTGACAACCATGCCTTGGCACATTTAGCTGAAATGAACTGTCATGTATCCGTCAAATATAAATAATATATGATGTCAATTCTTGTATGAGTGATTTCATGTTGTATGAATGATACCTGACTTGAGTGTTGAACTGATTGTAATGGCTCTATGTTATATATATGTAATGGCTGTGAGAAATTGAGTGTTGAATTGATTGTATTGGTTATATATATATATATATATATATATATATATATATATATATATATATATATATATGTAATGGTTGTGAGAAATTGAGTGCCATCTAAAACCCTCAATAAAATGAGGCATAAGTGAACAAACACCAGAAAGACAATCTTTAATTGGATCATGATGCACTTTGTTTTCCAATAAGGTCAGTTTATGAACCCAATCTAGATTATTGCTCTCCGCCTCATTGACAGTCTCATAAGCATAGAATGCACTCAATTTTCATTACACAGAACATAAGAATCTGCTGCTGCTTCTCATCGACATCATGTAGGGGCTCATTCAACCTAACATATTCTTAGACCATTGTCATTACACAGAATGCACTGCATTTTTTGAGTTTTGGATGTATGCACTGCTACCAGAACCATGCCTAGTCCAGAATTTTCTTCCGTCATTGTATTCAAGTGCATACATCCGCACTGAACACTCAATTTTTGAGTTCTCGGTAGTAATTACAAAGCATATTCATGCATTCTATAACCAAGATTTCTCACACCATTACATAGCTATAACACATAACCATGCACCGAGGATTCAACACTCAATTTCTCACAACCATTATATATATATATATATATATATATATATATATATATATATATATATATATATATATATATATATATATATATATATATATATAACACATAGCCAATACAATCGAATTCACAACCATTACTTTCTATATCGGGTTCAATTCACAAATGCATCAAGATATTCCATAAAACAAAATTACATGCCAAATAGTCTGCAAATTCAACATTCAAATTCTCACATTCACAATTCAACACAAACCATTACATAGATACAACAGAGGCATTACAATCACAACTCTCTACACTCCATTTCTTGACTACTACATTACATAATTCCTGGACACATTACATAATTCTCTACACTCCATTTCTTGAAAAAAATTGGTGAACCTCCTTCTGGACCTCCTTCAAGTCTAGACAACAAAATACAAACTTGGCACACACTGACACTGTCCAGTTTGAGAGATTACATTGCAAGATCCTTAAATTGAGAGATTACAACATGATCATTCACATCAAAATGGTCATTCACTACTGGCAAGCCCTGACTCTAGATTTTGGCTCATTCATAGCAAAATGCCTCATTTTGGCTTCAAATTTGGATTTCTGGCAGCTCTCCCATTCCTGTATCTTCAACTCCTTTCTCTGATATCTGAGGTATCATGAAGATCACACATAAGATTCAAAACATGCATGTTTCAGGAGAGAGAGTAGAAACACATAAGATTCAAAACTCGGCACAAGGGGAGAGAGGGGGTTCACAACCCTGAATGAATCGACGAGGATTGCTTACCTCACAGGGGATGGGCAGTGCAGGGGCTCTGGCGGGTGGTGGAGGGCTCGGAGCGGGGGTGGAGGAGGCGCGACGCAGGGGCTCAGCCGTGGAGCAGTGGGGCGACGAAGGGGCGGCCGCAGGGTGCGTCACGGCAACGTCCCAACTTGGTGTAGGGAGTGACAACTGGGGTGGCGGCGCGACGCAGGGGCCTCCGAACCCTAGCGCGCTCCATGTCGGGGGTGTCGGCCGAAGAGGATTGGGGTGAGGGGCGTCTCGCGAGAAGTGGCGTCGCGCCGGGGGGGGGGGGGTCGCAAAGAAGCCGGAAGTGGGAGGGAGGCTCGATCTCGGCCACACGTTTCGTAACGGATGGCCCGGATCAGCCATGTGCACATGTCTATAGATATGGGTATGTGCACTAGATATGCCGTCGTGAATGCCGGGTACAGTATGCATGGACAAGTGAATTGCCATCTTATACGCCAGGATGGTGGAGTTGGGGGTGAAGCCGAACACCGTGACCTTCGCCTCCTTGCTACTTGCAGCCATGCCAGCATGATAGACGAAGGCCTTCGGCTGTTCGAGGGCATGCGTACCATCCATGGGCTGATGCCAAATGCCGACCACTACTCGTTCCTGGCTGACATGCTTGGGCGTGCTGGGAGGATTGAGGCCTACCACCTCATCGAAGACGCCATTCGAGCCGAGTACCTCGGTGTGGGGTGCTCTGCTCAGTGCCTGTGTTCTACACGAGAATGTTGAGTTCGGGGAGGTCGCGGCGAAGCATTTGTTTGAGCTTGAACCAGAGAACACTGCGAATTACGTGCTCCTTGGGAACATATATGCTGCAGCTGACAGATGGCGGGATGTTCAGGATGTCCGGAGAATGATGGTGGAAAGGGGTCTCAGCAAAGAACCAGGATCTAGTTTTGTTGAGGCAAGGTCTGAACAATTCAGAACAGCAGTGTGATATATGTTAGTCTTATTCCTGTATCAGATAGACCAAAGCGATTAAAAGAAAACTACTATTGGTAGCTCCAGAGCTAAGAAATACTCTTCCCTTTGTAACACAGAGGAAATTATAAAGAACTCTTAAAGACGCACCAAAGACATATATCAAATGCATGGCACGATAGTGCATGATACGATAAAAAAGAAGTTAAAGAACAGAATAACACACCATGTTGTTTTGATGTTACTAATGATTTTGTTGAGCGGGGAGGCTGTTTATAGCGATGGGTGGTGGCGCGCATGTTGGTTGCACACAACGTTTCTGGTTCTCACACACGAAGGAGGGGACGTGCTTGGTCAAATGCCCCTGTCCGAACGTGGTGGCATCATGCAGGCCTCCATCTGCATTGCCCATCCCTCCCTATATTTTGCCTCCATCCTCCTCTCTTTCAGGCCTTCAAATCTTGCTCCTGTTTGCACTGCTGCGCGTCCCTTCCTCGCCTCCTCGCCGCGCCCTGTTTGTTTCTCAACCGAAGAAAGGAGGGAAGGAAGAGAAACCATCAACCATGGTGAGTACAGTCCGATCTCTTTCTTTCAGAATGTTTCAAGAATCGTTCTTTAACGGGGTGGTGTTTGTTATGGGGATTCCTTGTTGTAAGTCGAATTCGGCGTCGGGGATGGCCGTGTGTGACGAATGCAAACTCAAGTTCCTGGACCTGAAGGCGAAGAGGAGCTTCCGCTTTATCGTGTTCAAGATCAACGAGAAGGTGCAGCAGGTGGTGGTGGACAGGGTGGGGCAGCCTGACGAGAGCTATGATGACTTCAGCGCCTGCTTACCCGCTGATGAGTGCCGCTACGCGGTATTTGATTTCGACTTCGTCACTGATGAGAACTGCCAGAAGAGCAAGATCTTCTTCATCTCTTGGTAAAAAAAAACCCCAGTCAATATATATTTTTGTTTATTTTGCTAATGATCATAGAGCGTTCCATTTCCATAGTATGTTTCAATTCTTTTAGGTTTTAATTCGATCTTATGAATGGCAGTTGCTGACCTAAATTTCTGAATTTGGATGGGATTCTCTCTGAGCAAATCATCTGCGCATGTTAGATCGCCAGTTTGGCAACACTTTGTGCAGCACTGGTTTCACCCTTTGCAACTTGTTCCCGAGCAAATTAACACATTTAAGCCATTATCAAGGAATAAGCAGAAATGTATTTCGTATGTTACTAATAACCAAAGCCTATAATTTTGTTTTACATAGGCAAAATGGCAGTATAGATCTACATTAGGGAAAATGATGTCACATATCTTTGTGCTTTTCAAAATTGTTATTGGGCACATTGCCTCTTAGTTTTGCCAGTTGAATATCAGTACTTAAATTGTTTTATGTGAATCTCCCGGTTTGTTCAGGTATTTTTTTTTTGTGGCCAATGATTATTAGTCCTACTATCCTTCATTAGTTACGTGATAAGAATGACATGACATGATAACAAATTCTTATTGTGTGCGAAAGGAAGTTTTAAGTGATCAGAGCTAGAATTTAGCAAACGAGAGGACAACTTCAATTAAAACTAATGCAGCACTGTCACATGCTTCGGGGATAGATCTAATAGAATATGAGTGGAAGATGGGAGGTTTTGGCCCAGGCTTACGCCCAAGAGCCGTGGTGGAGAGGAGGGAGTGCGCACAGCCGAGGGCAGGGCGCCGCCGGTCTGACCGTGGGATCCGCCAATTGGACTGGGCTTCTGTGCGCACGCTAGGGAGAGGAGGTGAGGAGAAGAGATATTAGATAAATTAATCTTGCTTCTTTTATTTCGTCATCTTCTCCCCTTTAAATAGAGATAGAGTTACAAAACAGATCGAAAGAGTCTCAATCTAATCTTTAAAGAGATTGGAAGGATCTCATTCTAATATTTCTAAACAATATGATCTTAAGGACCAAACTCGAATACAAACTGTCCTAAATCGCAAGCAAAGAAAGGGTACCGGTTAGACCGGTCCCACGAGGCACCTAATCCACCGGTTGGACCGCCTGTTGGGCCGGTTGGACCGTCGATTGGGCCGGGCCCTTGTGGTGATGGCTATAAACCTGGCCCACATGACATCTCTCCCATCCCTTGACCAACAGCCCGTCCTCGAGCTGAAAGGAGGGATAACGATGCTGAAAAGCGGTGAGGTCTTCCCAAGACGCTGTGGATGCCGGTTGTCCCTGCCATTGAATCAAAAGCTGACGAACACCACGAGAAATATGTACGCGAAGGGCCTTTTCTGGTGTCGGAATCACTTTGCCATGAAGCAGGACCGACAGAGCTGGCGGCTGGTCTGGAGGAGTCCCATGGTACTTTTTGAGGAGACCCACATGAAAGACATCGTGAATACAGACACTCGTAGGTAGCAAAAGGCAATAGGCCACGACGTCAATCTTGGCAAATGTAGGATCAAGGATGACCGACTAGAGGGGGGGTTGAATAGGAGGTTTCAAAAAACTTAGGCTCTAATTAACAATTTTAACAAGTATAATCTAATTTGAGATTTCTACCACAAGTCAAGAGGACAAAACTAAGCTTTCACTTTGACACCCCAAGGCTATGTCAATACTAAATACAATTTGAGCTAAGCAATTCTACACAAAAGATAGCTAGAAATGTAAATGCGGAAATAGTAAAGATAAGAGAGAAAACCGCAATGAAGATAATCAAAGTTTTTCCTATGGTATCGAAGACTTACCGGTCTTCACTAGTCCACTTTGAGGTAAGTCCAAACGAATTGGACCGGCTCCACAAATTGAGCCTAATGAACCTCAATTCCACTAAGGTTGCTATTTCTCCACTCCGAAGATGGTGAGCACCTAACCACTCACAAACTGTGCTGGGCCTCTTCACAACCTTCTTGAAGAGATCACCGCCCAATCTTTCTTCAAGCCGTCTAGGTGCTGGTAAGCACCAGGAGTAATAAATCACAGTCCTTGCTTGAAGGTTATCAAGTGCCAAAGAGATCAACAAATGATGCAAATGCACTTCAATGCTCTCAACTACCTCAAAATATGAAATATGAGCAAATGAGTAGTAGAGAGTGCACCAATGGCTCTAAGGTATTCAATGAGGTCAGGGGTGATGAGCTTGGTGCTGGTGAGGGGGTGTTTATAGCCCCCAACCACAAAAAAACGACCATTTGAAGAAACTTCCTAAAAAATTCAGTAAGTACTACCGCGCCTACTGTTCAACGGTCATACGGTGTTCATTAAAAGCTTCTGAACTAGTCGTTACGATTTGGTATGGTACTACCGCACTCACATGGTCCGGTATTACCGCACGATGGTAGTACCGCTTGGCTCTACCGGTACTACCGATTTCTAAAGGAGGAAAAGCTCTCCAAAACATGTTCTATGGAAATAACGTACCGCCAATTGGAAATCGGACCTATCACACTGCGGTAGTACCACACTTCATGTGAGGTTATACCGCAAGGTGGTAGTACCGCAATTATACTTGCGATCATACCGGTTTTACTAACAACTGCAGTTCAAGATGTATGCATGACTTAGTTGATCAAGATGGCACAAAATAAATCCGCAAGCTACTAGCCATGATCTCTCTTTATAGTACGACATCTAGCCTATAAATCCGGTCTTTCCACCAATCACCGAGACCGGTAAAAACTATAAAGGGTCCTTGGGCTACATAATACCTTTGTCTTGAGCCATGTCGATCTTTTGTTGTCTTTGCATGCCATTCCCATGTCGTCATCCAAAATCTGGAACTAAACCTTTAAAACATCTTAGCACACATGTTAGTCCTATAACATATTGTTGTCATTAATTACCAAAATCATTTTTAGGGGCCTAGATGCTTTCAGCAACGATACGGTATGGACCGTAATACTTGGATGCAAGCTTTCCCTTGGGAAGTGCACGCAACGAAGTAGCCAGTCGATGATGTAGTTGCAGCCAAACCCAGTCACCCACATCAAAGGTGGGAAGACGATGCTTGCCATCGTAATAAAGCTTGTCATGTTGCTGAGCTTGGAGGAGACGTTGCTTGACATCTGCGATGAAGTCGTCACGATCATGAAGCGTGGCATTGACGACCACGGTGAGAGTCGCCGTCTTCATATGTGCGGATGGAAGGAGGAGCACAACCATAGACGACCTAAAATGGCGTATCCTTGAGAGATATGGAAGGATGTATTATAACAATATTCCGCCCAAGGCAACCAGCAAATCCACTATCGTGGACTATCACCTGTCATGCAACGCAAATACATAGCGATGACTTTGTTGACGGCTTTTGATTGTCCATCAGGCTATGGGTGAAAAGCGGAGCTCATGTGTAACTTGGAACCGGAGGCCTGGAACAGTTCCCGCCAAAATGCCGAAGTGAAGACATGATCCCAATCGGAGACAATAGAAATTGGGATGCCATGGAAATGAACAATGTCCGAGAAAAATGCACGTGCAACCGATTCTGCTGAGTATGGATGCGTGAAAGGGATGAAGTGGGCATATTTGGAGAAGCAGTCGATGACTGTCAGAATGATAGACTTGTCGCCCACACGAGGAAGGCCCTCAATGAAGTCCATGGAATGTCTTCCCAAACTCGAGAGGGAATCGACAAGGACTGAAGTTGTCCCGTAGGATGTAAATGCTCTGTCTTGTTGCACTGACAGGTGACACGAGCCCAAACGTAATCCTGGATCACGGACCGGGCCTAGGCAAGTGGAAATCACAGCATAGAAGGTGCAATGTCTTCTGGACGCCCTCATGGGCGACATTACGGGCGGCGGCGAGGATATCTCCGAGAAGGGAACACGTCGATGGAATATATATGTGTAGGTTGAACAACACAACCCATCCACCACCCTCTAGGAGTGCCGAGATCACCGTTGATCGGTCGTGAAGCTTGAGCCACGGCGGTCGAGGAGCCGCTTAAGCGGATGGCGTCAAAGAGGTCGAAGTGCGGTACCGATATGGCGCAGGAGGCAGCCACTTTGGTGTCACGGCGAGAAAGCACATCAGCGACTGTATTGAGCCACCCGGGACGATATTGGACGGAGAAATCGAACCCAAAGCAACTTACTAACCCACTGATGTTGCTGGATGGTTGCAAGGCGTTGATCCAGCAAAAACTTTAGACTGTAGTGATCTGGGCGTCCCCAAAGATAAGGGCACTATAGTCTGATGACCTGAACCAAATCAATCAATTCACGCTCGTATGCGGCCAACGAATGATGACAGGTAGCAAAGGGCCGACTGAAAAAAGCAATAGCGTCGCTGCCTTGGTGCAATACGCACCCAGTCCCATCCCCGAAGTGTCGCACTCCACAATGAATCGGACGGAGAAATCCGGCAGTTGAAGGATAGGTGCAGTCGTGAGAGTCGTCTTGAGGGCGTCGAAAGCGGTTTGTGCCGCCGACGACCGGGCGAAACCATCCTTTTTGAGAAGGGTTGTGAGGGGCGCTGTGATGGCGCCGTATGCCTTAATAAACTAGTGATAGTACCCAGCAAGACAAAGGAGCCCACGTAACGCCCATGCCATTAAGGGTGTCAGCCAATCCATGACCGCCTACACCTTCTTGTCATCCATAGCGACTTCGGCAACCGAGATGATGTGTTCGAGATAGGACACGGTTGGCTACCCGAAGAAGCATTTGTTGCGCTTGAGGAAGAGTTGGTGGCGGCGAAGAACGCCAAGAATGGCCCAAAGATGCCGAAGGTGTGCAGACCACAAAGTGTTGTAGATCAAAATATCATCAAAGAAAACAAACACAAATTGACGAAGGAAGGGTCATAGGATGTCATTCATCGAAGCTTGAAACATGGCCAGTGCATTGGTCAAACCAAAAGGCATGACGAGAAACTCGAACATGCCATCATGAGTGTGGAATGCTGCCTTTTCAATGTCCGGGGATGCATCCATACTTGATGATATCCTGAACGGAGATCAAGCTTGGTGAAGTATTGGGTGCCACGAAGTTCATCGAGGACCTTGTCCACCACAGTAATTGGGAACTTGGCTTTCATCGTCTTGTCATTAAGGGCGTGGTAGTCAATGCAAAAGTGTCGGGATTTGTCCTGTTTTTGCACCAACAGGATAGGGGAGGAGAAGGCGGACATGCTATGATGAATGAGGCCTTCTAGGCTACCGGGTAGCGGTAGGGCCGAACGGCCACCGACGCCGTCCCTAGGAGGAGATGGGTGCGGTGGTCGCACATACATGCGAGAGGTAGTCCTGATGGCTCGGTGAAGACGTCGTCGAATTCTCGAATGAGCTCATTCAGGAGTTCGCGGGCGTCACACATATGCAACGTAATGTTGGGTGTCTTGTGTTGGATGCCACTCTACTGTACCTAGTGGTCATTGCGCCAAAACGCCATGGTGAGGAGCCCAAAATCCCAAAGAATGGGACCCAAAGTAGCGAGCCATTGAGTGGCGAGCATGATGTCGTATCCGCACAAAGGAATTGCGTACAAGTCAATGACGAAAGACTCGTCGGCGATGGTGATCATGGTGTTGCGGAAAACACTGGTGCAGGCCACCCTCTTACCGTTGGCCACGACGATACGCAGATCTGTGCGTGGCACAAAGGAGAGGTCGGCCTACTCAGCGGCCTCGGTCGACACAAAGTTGTGTGTCGACCCGAAGTCGAGTAGAGCGATGAAGTTTGCGTTGCCGAGCCGGAGTTCAATCTGCATTGTCTTACTGGTACGCACCTCGGAGATGGCAAGTAAGGAGATTTGAGGCTCGAAATCCTCGGTCGCCTCCAAGGCATCAACGGCGTAGTCAATCTCCAAGAGAAACATGTTCTTGCATGTGTGAATGCAGGAGAACTTCTCATCACAGTTGTAGCAGAGGCCCAGGTGTTTCTGCTCTTCCATCTCTGGAATGGTGAGGTGGCGGATGAAACGGTCGCATGTGGAGGTGATCTATCGTGGGGGTGCATCGGTGGAAGGCACACCGGTCGGACCGGTGGTAGCGCCGGTCGAACCGGGGGTGGCGTCGGTCGGACCGGCCCCCACCAGAAGTCGAAAGGTAGTGGGTCGGCTCGTGGGGCATGGCATGATTGGGGCAGAATGTTGGCACAATTCGAACACCTGTGCCATACTCATAGTCACCTCCAAGTTGTTGGGGCATTGCAATTCGACGTTGATGCACAACGGATCGCCAAGGCCCGTGGTGAACAATTAGATCTGTTGTAGTTCGGAGAGATCACCCGCACGATTGAGCAATTTTAGGAACCGGTCCTAGTAGTCGGCGATGGAACCGTAGCAAGATGACGCTTGACTCCTCAAGGCCCCCAAGGGGTTGTTGCGCAAAGGTGGCCCGAAGCGGAGATTGATGAGCTCGGTGAAGCATCTCCAATTTGGTGTCCCGCCATCGTGTTCTAGCCAATAGTACTACTACTGGGCGCCGTCGATGAGGTGGTAGGCGGTGAGCCATACTTTTATCGCTTTTGCCGTTGAAGGTTGGAAAATCCAGCTTGTAGTAGCGAGGATGAGGACGTTCATTTGGTGCTGCCCGTGGCGGAGCCTGAGGCGCACCGAGGGGCGCGTCGGCCATGGCAGTGAGTCAGTGACGGCTTGGGCGCTCTCGAGACGGGTGATGGCGTGGTGCGCATTCTTCAAGTTCTGCAACTTGGCTTCAATGGTGTCGAGCTTCTTCATCTGTGCTAGGATCTCAGCAAATTGTGTGGACACCGCATCGTTGTCGCCTGACATAGTGGGGGGGGGGACAACACCTGAATCTGATACCAAGTTGTCACGTGCTTCGAGGATAGATCTAATAGGATATGAGTGGAAGGTGGGAGGTTTTGGCCCAGGCTTGTGCCGGGAGCCGTGGTGGAGAGGAGGGAGTGCGCACAGCCAAGGGTAGGGCGCCGTCGGTCTGACCGCGCGTGTTCTGCCGGTTGGATCGGGCTTCTGTGCACACGGTAGGGAGAGGAGGCGAGGAGAAGAGAGATTAGATAAACTAATCTTGCTTCCTTTATTTCGTCATCTTCTCCCCTTTAAATAGAGAGAGAGTTACAAAAGAGATGAGAAGAGTCCCAATCTAATATTTGTAAACAATTTGATCTTAAGGATCTAATTCAAATACAAACTGTCCTAAATCGCAAGCAAGGAAAGGGTACCAGTTAGACTGGTCCCACGCGACACCTAATCCACCAGTCGGACCGCTTGTTGGGCCGGGCCCTTGTGCCGACGGCTATAAACCTGGCCCCACATGACAAGCACGGGGGCTTAAGTGGCAAATTGAGAGCGTAGGGCACGGAGTAGATGAACAATGTCAAGAAGATACATGAACAATGCTAATTTTTTTTTATTATTGCAAGATTTTTGGCCCATCGTTTAACCTTTCACCCAAACCTTGTATATAACGCCATGGATCTTAAGAAATTGTGATTAGCATATCAAGAAATTGATATTAAGTTTTTAATACAACTTTATGTTACAGATGCTAATAGCAAGACAGACGCTGCATTGATCTTTTCCCTATATATTCAATTTGTTTCGTGAAGTGATCATTTGAGGTCATTTGTCAGCATGGCTTCAGATTAAGCTCTAAAAAGGCTACAAGCTGTTTCATATAACCAGCTTCTTCTTGATTTCAATAATCTTGACATTAATGAATTGGCTGTAATATCATAGATCCTTAATCATGATTGTGCAAATCATTGAACATATTTGCCTTGTAGCAGATATATATTCCTCTGCTTGTCAAATGCGCAGTGCAACGGAACTGCATCATGCTATTTCAGTTGAACACTGAAGCAGTGTGTTTGTGCATCTCACTCTCTTGCAGGTCTCCCGATGCATCAAGGGTGAGGAGCAAGATGCTGTATGCGAGCTCCAAGGACCGGTTCAAGAGGGAGCTCGACGGCATCCAGGTGGAGCTACAGGCAACTGACCCAAGCGAAATGAGCATGGACATCATAAAGGCGCGAGCCCTCTGAAAAGGTAGCCTGGCTATTACACACCCCAGGAGCAGAGGGCGTTAATTTGCATCAGCTCCTGCGCTTACAATTCCTTCCATTGGTGATGGTCATCCGTTTCCTTGTCACTCTTTTCCTGGAAGCAAAGTGTTGCGTTCTGTATGAGACTGTATGCCATTTTCGTTTTCCCCCGTCTTTGGTGCCATAGTCCTGTTACTGCTGTAAACTAGAACATATTTGCGTTTTGCGACTTGGATATTTCTCTCATGGTATTGTGGAGGCATTCATGTGTGCCTATCCATGCTGGTATTCTAAGTCAGTAAAGGATGTGGCGTCGTATGACGCCAGTTGTGAAGCCTAATGTACCTTCGTTAATCACTGAAATTTCACAACTTTGATTTTATGCTTTTGCTAGAAAACTTGCGACTGTTTTTTTGAGTTCAAAACAGTCATATTATGAGTCGTTTGATATGCGTTGAGATGTGTGCTGAGTTTCTTCTGATGTTCATATTGTGATTTTATCTCACCTGTTGCTCTTGTGCATGTCTTTTCCAATACTATGTGTTATAAGACTTCTCCCCCTCTAGCTTGTTAACTAAACACAGAAACAGTTCACCTGAAAGCTGAAATGCTTTGAATCCACCAAGGTCATATCCATATGAAAAATTGAATAAGCATATGTCTAAACACAGAAACAGTTCACCTGAAAGTTGAAATGCTTTGAATCCACCAAGGTCATATCCATATGAAAAATTGAATAAGCATATGTCTTTTTTCCTGCACCGGTGAAAAAGTTCGCTTCTAAATGGAGAACAACATTTTTTGCCACATCTTATCTTAATCCTTCTATATAAAAGGAGGCACAAAGGGGTCACGGGGAGGATGGCCACATCACATTTTTTTTGCACATCTGATTGTGCCTGTTTTGTCCCCGCCGTCCGATGCCTTCGGTGTTGTGTTCGTATGTGACCATACAGGCTAGTTCCTTGTGGACGTTTCGCTCAACTGGGTGTGTGCCTGCGTCGGTCCATGCCTCCATGCGATAGGTGTCTCGTTTCTCATGCATATGCTGCGTCGGTCCATGCCTCCATGCGATAGGTGTCTCGTTTCTCATGCATATGCTCAGCCTTTACTACCCACCACACCCCCTCGATTTCTTTCTCCTCGGTTGTGCCGCTCCTCTTCGGTTTTCTTCGCTTTCGTCGCCCGTCCGCCCTCTTCGTCTGGGGTTGCCGCTGCTTGTCCTTCTTATTGCTCCTCCCTACGTTTCTCGCCTTCTTTGTTTCGCTCCCTGCGGGTTTTGTCTTCGTCGTCCTATTTCTTCTTGCCACTGGTTCTTAATCAGGCTATAGTTCTTTCGGCTGCGGTTTTGTTTGGAGGAAGAAAGTGTTCTTGTCACCGCTTCTCCTTCGTCCTGCTTCTTTGTGTGATATTCGCCTCCTTTGTTTCGCTTGCTGCAGGTTTCGCCTTCTTCGTTTTGCTTCTTTTTTCCGTTGGTTCTTACTCAGCCTATAGTTGCTTCGTCTGCAGTTTTGGTTGGGTCAAGGGAGTGTTCTTCCTCTCTGGATCTATGTCGGTTGGGTTGCGTGTGGTCCTTCATCATTTGTGGATGGTTCCACAAGCTTGTCTTCACGGTTCGCTGACTCGATGCATGGTTTCGTTATGCTGTTCTCTTCTGGTTTTTTCTTTGGGCCGTTGTTTTGTTGCTCTCACTTTTGTTTTCTCTTTTGCATATACTTGTATTCACGTTCTTCGTATCAAGATTGCTTCTTTCGTCTGTGTTGTCTTCGATGTGTTACCTGCTTCGTTCTTCGTGGATGGTTTTTTTTCTATGCTTACTTCTTTCTTTTGTTTCCCACTGTCATGGACCGGCTTGGGCTTCGTGGTGGGCCGTGGGCCTAGGAGTGGAAGGGGATTACAAAATGCTAACATGAGCAACGAATCGATATCGAGGAACATAACATCGAACCGAGGCTCTTCCTTCCTCCTCGCATCGCTCTTCTTCCCCGCCACCTTCCTCTAATTCCAAGTCTCTGCTTCCTCTTCCTTATCTTGAGTGATCTTCCCGCCTTGATTCTAATCCTCAAATTGTATCCCCAAAGTACTTGAATCTTGTGTTGGATTTGGTACTAAAGCTAGTGAATTGGTGTTCATTCGTGTTGATCTGAGAGGGATTGTAACAATTGGTATCAGAGCCCTCAATCCTGATGATGTTGTGCTCGAGGTTGCCATGACCGACGCTGAGAAGGAGAGCAAAGCCCGCTGCAAGGTGATGTTGAACGAATTGATCTCCGTTGTGAAGAAGCAGACAATGGAGATGGAAGACCTGGCGGAACGCATGGACGAGCTTGCGGTCGGCTTGAAGGCCATCGTCAAGCCACTAGGAGCACCCGTTCAGGCCTTGCCACCGCTCGTGCCCGCACCGACGGCCACCCTTATCGCTGCGGAGGTCCACGCCGTGGTGGCAGCGACTCCACGCGCAGAAGCCGCCCTCGTCCCCGAGTTGCCCACCAAGTGCTCGACGTCGGGCCCCGACACCAACGCCGGCGACATTCAAGTCGTGGCCGAGTCCGAACCTGAGAAGGGAGTGCCCACAGTCGCTCCAGCGCTCACGGAGCACTCGTCGGCCCCCTCGCCGAAGCTGTTCTCCGCCATCAAACAAGACACCGTGATGCCCACCAGGTGTTCGACGGCGTGTCGCAGCTGCAACACCAAAGTCGCCATCACCAGCCCCGTTCCATCCCTCGGCGCACATTGTGTGTGTGCCGACACCTGCATCGTCACCGCACACCAGGTGTTTGATGAAATGCCAAGGAAGTGGTTCGACTGCTATCAAGGTGGGGTGCTGTGGATGCCCCCATGGCCACCACCTCAAGGACATGGGGATGTTGATAATTGCTAAAGGAGCAGGGTTGGTTAGTGAGAAGCCAAAGTCCGCCAAATCAAATTGTGTTGGGAATGACTTGCGGAGACAGATAGAGTCACGCAATGCTTCCAAGGGTAACAACTCGGGCATTGTTTCTTTCACTTTCAGTTCACCAATGAAGGTTGTCTCTACTTCTTTGCCCAAAGGATAATACTAAAGGAGCGATTAGTCTTTGTTCTAGGATCTCCAAGCGGTACTTGTCCTAAGAGGCATTCTCGTAGGGATCGCCCAAATATTTCTTCATAAAGTGAATTAGTCTTCGAGGAAGTTTTACAAGGCACATCAAGTCTGCAGGCTAAAGAATCGATTTCCTATAATCGAGATGAGTTGAAGAGCGAGAGATTCACGGTGGCGAGTAACCTCTTCCTTTGTATGGAAAGATAGTGCTTGAGTATAAGGCGACCAAGAAGGAATTTTTCGAGAGCTATACCTTCATTTAGAAGGACAACGAAGTGTGGTGAGGTGAAACTTGCGGCTCAAACTCGAGGGATGTTGAATATAGTCTATGGATGTGATAGTTCTATCAATATCCTTGAGGGCAACAAGTGGAGCCCTGGGCAATCTCTGTTTATTATTTGGAGCTTCGTGATCTCGGGGGTTCCTGAGTTTGGTAAATGGGTATGTTATATGTCCTATGGCTTTGTAGCAACTAAGGTAAGAAACTCCATTTCCGGGCAATCTCTGTTTCTTACATCGGCATTGTCTTGTGTCAGTAAACCGCTTGGCATACACAATGCTTACTGCTGTTGGTACAAGTGACCATCTTTTTACCGAGTCGTGATGGTACCTTGAAGAGATGGGAATTAAAACATGGGGATGCAAGCTTCTCAAAGAACTTTTGAGTCACATGTTGATTGGGTTAATGATGCCATTATTGTTGGCCAAACTCTTGTTTCTGTTCTCGACAAAGACTCTAAAAGTGTGGAATTGCTTATCAGATGGTGCTTGTACTAGGACTCTCCGCCAGCATGCTGATTGTTTGAATATAGCCACTTGTCCATTCCAATGGGCTAAAAGGCCAATATATAACATGTACAAATGCAAATAACACCCTACACAATATATATATCTAACACACCCCCTCAAACTCATGGTAGATCGACAACACTGAGTTTGGAGAGGTAGAAGTTATGCTAAGCTCGAGTCATGCCTTAGTGAAGAAATCGCTAATCAAGTTCAAGGCACATAATAAAGAGCAATAACTTGGTCTTGCACTGCGATCGCATGTATGAAGCATCCACTCCAATGTGCTTGGTAAGCTCATGTTTCACGGATCACGAGCAATGCCGATCGCACCAAGATTATCGATAAAAGCGAGTCGGTGCGTAAATGTAAACGCCAAAATCCGCAAGGAGCCACCGGCTGTGTGATCTCAAGCATCAGCGATGCCATGGCTCTCAACTCACCTCAAGACTTAACGAGAAGCTGCGATCGCTTCTTAGTCTTCCGTGCAATCAAGGAGGAACCAAGGAAAACACAATAGGCAGAAGAGACCCGCGATCGTAATGATCGCTAGCCCAGGTCGCATCAGAGTACGTCTGAAGCTGTAAAGAACTAGAACGAGGAAAGAAAAGACGTCGAGTGAGGGTTCCATGAAGATATCGAAGAACACGAAGAAGATGACTGTAGTGGAGCTGAGTGGGAGCAGAGACAAACTGACTCAGGATGTGAACAGGTGAGAAATGTCGGTCGAGTGATCCCAAGGTAGACGAGGCTCCCGGCAATATGGCGATAGCGAGTGGGATCCTCAAGAGGCTCACCATCAGTGGGGCGAAGGTGAACACCTAACTCCATAGGAGTATCCACTACGCGCTGATCAGTGAGACAAGCACGAGTAAGGATATTCTGAATGTACTTCTCCGGGAGAGATAGTAGCCCTCAGCGAGAAGTGATCTCAATCCCAAGGAAGTAACGAAGAGGACCCAAATCGACATCAAGAATCGCTTCGAGACGCTCCTTCACAAAGGCAATGTATCGAGAGTCATCTCCAAGAATGATCATGTCATCCACATATAGAAGGAGGAGCGTCCACCCCGTGGAGAGGTGTGAACAAAGAGAGTAGTGGTCGTGATCATCGGCGAGAAGCCGCAAAGAAGGACAACAGAGGAGAAGTAGTCAAACCAAGCACGCGGGCTTGTTTGAGCCCATAGAGAGAACGACAAAGGCGATAAACCATACCATCGAGGGACGAGAATACCTGTGGGCGGCCGCATGTAGACCTCCTCACGCAACTCGCCATTGAGAAAGGCATTCTTAACATCCAATCGAGAGATGGGCCATGGCGAACAGAGGCCACTGAGAAGGAGAGTACGAGCAGTGGTCATGTGAGCGGATGTGGGCGAAAGTCTCATCGTAGTCGCGACCATGCTCCTCGCTGAAACCACACGCTACAAGACGAGCCTTGTAGCGCCAAGAGAACCATCCGGCGAAGTCTTGATCTTGTACACCCACTTACACGTGATAGGAGTAACACGCGCAGTAAGGGCACAAGATCCCAAGTGCTAGTGCGCTCCAGCAAACAATCTCCTCGACATCGCAGCCGCCACTGGGAGAGCGGCCTCACTGAGAGGTCGAGGCTCAGAAGAGCGGCGGCGGCGGCTTAAGCCAGCGCAGCGGCCTGATGGTGTGGCGATCACGAAGAGCATATCTGGGAGGAGAAGACGGAGCTGGACCCAAAGCAATGATGGAGAGGAGGGATCGGAGAACAGGCCCAGTAGAGACGGAGACTCAAGAGAGGAAGTAGGAGGCCGAGGACGGCGAGAGTAGTGGAAGGGTAAAGATGGAGCCTCAACAAAAGAGCGAGAAGGAACATCCGGTGGAGGCGGAACAGATGGAGCCGGAGGAGGAGTAGATGGAGGATGAGGCGAAACAGTGGTGGAAAGCTGAGAGTCAGGAAAAATCAGAAAGGAGATCGACTCGGCAAGAGAATCCGGGCTGACAGTGGGGGAATGAGGGTAGTAAGGGCGGGACTCGTCAAAAGTGACATCCCGAGAAATCCTCATCCTACGAGCAACAGGGTCATAACAACGATAACCCTTATGCTCAAGACTGTAGCCAAGAAAAACACACTCAACTGACTGAGCAGTCAGTTTGGTGCGCTCACGAGGTGGAAGAAGGGCCAAAGCAGAACCACAGCCAAAACAACGAAGATGATCAGACTCGGAGCTCGACCAAAGAGACGCTCAACAGGAGTAGAACCCTGAAGAGCAGTAGAAGGCTGTAGGTTGATCAGAAAAGCAGCAGTAGAAACAGCCTCAGCCCAGAAGTGAGGGGGAACAGAGGAGGCAAGCATGAGAGCGCGAGCGGTCTCAAGCAAGTGACGATGTTTACGCTCAGAGACACCATTCTGAGCATGAGCACCAGGACAAGAGTACTGAGGAAGAGTGCCCTGCTCAGCAAGAAAGCGACGCAAAGCAGCAGAGAGATACTCACCAGCAGAGTCGGCATGAAAAACACGAATGACAGAATCAAACTGAGTGCGAACCATGGTTGCGAACATCTGATAAATAGAAAGAACCTGGCTGCGCTCAGACATAAAGTAGATCCAAGTATAATGAGAATAATCATCAATAAAGATCACATAATAGCGATGACCCCCTTTCGAAACGAAGGGGGCCGGACCCCAAACATCAGAGTGAACAAGATCAAAAGGACAAGTAGAAATAGAATCACTAGTGGGATAGGGGAGTTGCAGCTGCTTGCCAAGCTTGCAACCCATACAATGTAAAGAGGTGTCCCCAGAAACAGACCCAAGAACACCACGACCGACTAAAGACGATAGACGCGAGCCACAGAGATGACCGAGACGATAGTGCCACTCTGTAAAAGATGTAGTGGAGGACGCAGCAAGAGCAGAGGTAGTGGTAGTGGCCGACTGGCTGGTGGAGACAGCGGAAGGAAGATGAAGCCATTCGAGCTCCCAAAGACGCTGCGAATCACGGCGCCGAGGGCGATACAAGCAGAGTCCCGTCTTGGCGGTCCTGAACACAACAAGAGTCAGACTCAAGAATAATACGACAGTCATGATCAGTGATCTGACCAGCCGACATAAGCTGCATAGTAAGCTGAGGAACATGAGAGACTGCAGGAATATGAAAAGAAGAAGTGAAAAGGGTGCCTCGGTCTGTAACAGGAAGGGAGGTACCATCTGCAGTCTGAACAGTGGAAGAAAAATCGGTGGACTGCACAGAAGTAAGGTGGGTAGAATCTGGTGTCATGTGAAAAGAAGCACCAGAGTCCAAGATCCACAGAGACAAGATACCTGATGAGGGAGGAGGCAGAGGCGAGGAAGACTGCTGAGAAGCAAGAGCCAGACGAGCAGAACCCGAGGAGTCCGAGGATGAGCCGACACCGAGGCGCTGAAGTAGTGAGAGAAGCTGCTGTGTGGCGTCACCAGAGGAGCCCTGGCGAGAGGGACCATCCCCTGAGGGAGAGGAACCTCCAGAGCCCTTCGGGGGACGTCTGCCCCGACGACTCTGGTCCCTCCTCTGCTTGTAACAATCCTAATACCTGTGGCCGGCACGCTGACAGTAGGTGCAGTGGAGACCCGCAGTAGAAGCAGCAACCACTGGAGGAGCTGGAGGAGGGGTCACGGTCGGTGCTGAAGAAAGCGGCAAAGGAGCAGATCTGTATGCACAAGACAGATCAGCATATGAGCCATGCCACGGTGACGAGTCTCCTCAGCACGCACACTCGTGAGGGCCTCCACCAAGCTCGGGTGCGGGTGGCGAGTCAGGAGCTGAGCGCGCACGGTCTCGAACTCAGGCCGGAGACGCGTCAGGAAGTCGTAGAGGCGGTGAGTCTCCTGGTGAGCGCGGAGCCACACACAGCAGGGACAGGTCCGGCAGACATCCGGCCCCAGAGAGTCAAGCTGACGCCACACCTCTGACAACTTTTGGTAGAAGTCATCAACAGTGGCATCAAGCTGCTGAAGAGAATGTGCCTGGTGCACAACTGAGAGATACATAGCATCACTCGTCGGCTGGTAGTGAGCTCGGAGGCACTCCCACATGAGTGTGTCGTCGCCTGAGCCCGCCACATCCATAGAGATGGTCACAGGCATGCTACCCACTAGGATGGCGGTAGCACGAGCCTCAGCCTCCTGCCGGCCTTCGTGGCGTGTAGCTCGATCGATAGAACTCTAGCGCCTCCTCGGGCAAGCATTGTCGACCTCTGAGCCGCCCGTCACGCACCAAAGAGAGAGAGCAAGCGATCGGGTGATGTAGGACGAGGCGGACATGGCTGCTCACCGGTGAGATGACCCCGAGACGCTGGCGTTGAGGTGGATCCTCGGTGAACGGCCCACTCTAAGTTCGCCCCATCAAACGAATGCGGGAAGTGGGATGGCGAAGAGCCTCGGAGAGGCCATCAACTGTTTTTTTTTTTTTTTTTTTATTCTTTTCTTTTTTTTTCCTTTTTTTTTCTTTTTCTTCTCGGCTGGGCCTCAGCCCAGCTAGAAAAGCACCCGTGTGCACCCGGGCGTCACTTTAGGGTTTCCCCGAGCGACGCCGGAGCGGCGGCGGCGGCGGGCGATGAGATCCGGTCTTGGGCGGCGGCCGCCGGATCCGTGTTAGCTCCTAGATCCGGCGCGAGAGGCGACTTCGACCCGGCCAAGGGCGGCGGCCGACCAAGACGGATCCGGCGAGAGAGCGGCGACGACCGCCAGAAGACAGCGACGCCGACCAAGACGATCTGGCGAGAGGGCGGCGGCTTCGACCCAGCGGAGAGCAGCGTCGACCCGGCGTGGAGAGAAGCGGCGGCGGCGGACTCTGAGTGGCGGCGGCGAAAGGGGAGGAAGGCGACACTGAGCGGCGGCGGCCGGGAGAGCGGCGGCGGCTCTGATGGCGGCGGCGGTGGTGGCTAAGAGGTAGGGTTTCAAAACCCTAGCTCTGATACCATGTTTGAATATAGCCACTTGTCCATTCCAATGGGCCAAAAGGCCAATATATAACATGTACAAATGCAAATAACACCCTACACAACATATATATCTAACACTGATTATGTGATCTGTCTTGCTGCAGCTGAAAAGAGTAGCAATATTGTGGCCTCTGGTGGCCTTGGTGGTGAGGTCTGCATATGGGACCTTGATGCTGCTCTTGCTCCTGTAGCCAAATCTGTAGATGGAAAAGAGGATGAGGTTCCTAATGGAAACTCTGCTCCTGCTTTGACAACCTTGTGCAATGTAAATTATAGTGGCAACCTCGCTTCCAGCAATGGACAATCACATGGGTACAGTCCAATTGCTGCCAAAGGTCACAAAGATTCAGTTTATGCACTGGCTATGAATGATACAGGAACATCACTCGTCTCTGGTGGTACTGAAAAGGTTGTCCGTGTTTGGGATCCTAGGACATGATCAAAAAATACGAAATTAAGAGGGCACACTGACAATATCAGGGCTTTACTCCTTGATTCTACTGGAAGGTATTGTCTATCAGGCTCATCTGATTCAATGATAAGACTATGGGATCTAGGACAGCAGCGCTGTGTACATTCTTATGCTGTTCATACTGATTCCGTTTGGGCGCTTGCAAGCACTCCTTCGTTTGGTCATGTTTATAGTGGTGGAAGAGATCAGTCCGTATACTTGACAGATTTGTTCACACGAGAGAGTGTCTTACTCTGCACAAATGAACACCCAATCCTACAGTTGTCCTTGCGGGATGATACAATATGGGTTGCAACAACTGATTCTTCTGTGTATGGATGGCCAGCTGAAGGGAACACGCCCCAAAAGGTTTTCCAAAAGGGTGGCTCATTCTTAGCTGGGAATTTGTCATTCTCAAGGGCAAAAGCTTCTTTAGAAGGATCAGCACCTGTCCCTGTATACAAAGAGCCATCTTTCACTATTCCAGGAGTTCCGGCAATAATTCAGCATGAGATCATGAATAATAGAAGGCATGTACTGACAAAGGATACTGCTGGATCTGTCAAATTATGGGAGGTTACTAGAGGAGCTGTTACTGAAGACTTCGGCAAGGTTTCTTTTGAGGATAAGAAAAAGGAGCTATTTGAGATGGTTAGCATACCAGCTTGGTTTGCCATGGATGCTCGTTTGGGATGTCTGTCTGTCCATCTGGATACTCCACAATGCTTTTCTGCAGAAATATATGCGGTTGACTTAAATGTTACTGGAGCACAGGAAAATCTTAAGATTAATTTGGCCCAGGAGACTCTCCGTGGTTTGTTAGTTCATTGGAGTAAAAGAAAGCAAAAATCTGGCTCACATAGACTGTCAAATGGTGACAGTTCGACTGGGAAAGATGTATCATTGAGAAATTTACCCCATCCAAGATCATTCTTTCAAGAGTTCCTCTCTAAGTTAGGTGATCTCAGTCAAACTCAGATTGAAAAATCTTGGTTGCTGTCAGGAGCTACTTTAGGCATCACATACATTCTTTATAATGATGGAATCGTGCCTCTTCCCTCAGCTTTACTCCTCACCAAGGACAGGCAATGGACATGGGATCCCGGTGGTTCTGAAGTCCCTCAGTGGTTTCACTTGTTGCGCGAGGTCGGCTTAGGGACAAGCCAAAATTCAAAGAGGGAGGAATGTCATGGATCGGCTTGGGCTTCGTGGTGGGCCGTGGGCCTAGGAGTGGAAGGGGATTACAAAATGCTAACAGGAGCAACGCAACTGGATATCGAGGAACAGAACACTGAACCGAGGCTCTTCCTTCCTCCCTGCTACTGCTCTTCTTCCCCAGTTACCTTCCTCTAATTCCAAGTCTCCTGCTTCCTCTTCCTTATCTTGAGTGATCTTCCCTGCCTTGATTCTAATCCCTCAAATTGTATCCCCAAAGTACTTGAATCTTGTGTTGGATTTGGTACTAAAGCTAGTGAATTGGTGTTCATTCGTGTTGATCTGAGAGGGATTGTAACACCCACATAGTTGTGTCCGCGTTCCTCGTTTCTGGGTTGTGTCCCGTCTGCAGTGTCTTCGGTCTTCTGCTTAGTACTGATTTAAATGAACTGTTGCAGATATTTGTTACGTAAAAGTGCTTTGGAATTATTTATGGTAGATGGGTCAAACTTCTTGTTTGATTTCGAGGTACTTCCTTGATGAGACTATGCTTTATTGCTTTGTGTTGTTTGAATCTTATGCATATTATGGCTGAATAACCATTTTCAAGTTGTATCTGAACTTTATCTAGGATATAGAAGCACGTAAACATGCTTATCGGGCCATTGTTCACACCAAACCTCCTTATTTGAATGACATTTTTCTAGCTACCCAGGTTGGTGTTCAGTGTAGTTCTGCGAACTTGAATGTTTTTAATCTGTTCTTACAGGAGGCTTTAATCTATTATATTTTTGTTTTAGAGACCTGAGCAAATCCTTAAACAGGCACAATTGATGGATCGCTGGGCTAAATGGGAGGTACATGAATACAATAACTCATTTCTACAGGCCTACATGTTAAGCAGAGTCAAAATCTAAGTATATCCGGCTTGTGCAGATTAGCAATTTCGATTACTTAATGGAACTGAACACTCTTGCTGGGCGCAGTTACAACGACATTACACAGGCATTTTTTTATTCAAAATTCTTATTTCCGAATCCAATAGATTTACTTCTTTTTTATGACTTCTACCTGTTTCTGCAGTATCCTGTTTTTCCATGGGTAGTAGCAGATTACCAGTCCAAAACATTGGATCTGGAAGATCCTTCCACATACTGAGATCTTTCGAAGGTAAATTCTGTACCTCTTTCCTCGCTCCTAATAATAATAATAATCTGGACTAAGGATCAAAATCCTGCCAGTTACCGGCGGTTACCGGAATTCCCGGTGGGAACCGGCCGGAATCCTTCAAATTTAAATTCAAATTCAAAATCCCGGTGATTAGATCCCAAATTCAAATATCAGTAGTCGAATTTTGAGCAGTTTTTTCCGGTTACCAGCCGGTAACGGGATAATGGCCATCGGGCGGTATTCTCTCCGGTACCGGGATTTTGATCCTTGATCTGGACCCCTTTTTATTTATTGTCCTACTTTTCTATTTATTTACGCTGGTGATGATACTTGATTATTTTCAATGCAGCCAATTGGTGCTCTAAATCCTGCACGGCTGAAGAAATTCCAAGAACATTACTCTAGCTTCAAGGATCCAATCATTCCAAAATTTCACTACAATTCACATTACTCTAGTCCTGGCACGGTACATATTTTTGATATTTTGCATGATTTGATTTAGCATTTTGCTTGTGCATTGTGTCTTTTGGTTGAATTAAGATATATTTATCAAGTCATTCCTTATGACTAATTGGGTCCTCAGTCCTAACTCCTCACTGCTCTTCAATGGCAATCCACCCCTGTAGTTGATTAGTGTGACTTACATATTGGATTTGTTTGAAGTCTACCTTGATTGCAGTGATATTCGACATTGATATTTGTTAGAGATATATGTATAGTTTGTTATTCCCCATTGTTATGAGGGGTTCTTTGCATATTCACCACATGTACTTTGTGTATATATACCGGCCCATTGGCCTCATATTGAATACAAGCGATATTCATAACATGGTATCAGAGCCTACCTAGGGTTTTGGATTTTCCTTCGCTTCGCTTGTCGTCCCGACCTCCTCCATTGCCAAGACGCCGGCCTCCCCTTCTGCGCCACGCCGGCCTCCTCCCCATGGGATCTCGCCGGATCCCTCCGCCGTCGGGTCGCCGCTATCCCGAGCCGCCCGCGCCTCCTGTCCGCTCCTCCGTCGGATCCGGAGCCGCCGCGCCCTCGGTCCGGCCCGTCGCTCGGCCCGTCGCCGCGCCTCCGGTCGGCCCGTAGCTCGGCCCGTCGCCGCGCCTCTGGTTCGCTACGCGCCGCGGCCGGATCCGGAGCTCCTCCGCCGCCGATCCGGAGCTCCGCCATCGAGGTGGTTGATCCGGCTCCGCCGCCGCCCGGTGGCGCTCCTCCGCCGCCGCCATCGGGAGCTTCGGATCCGCTCCGCCGCCCGTCCGTTCCTCCGCCGGATCCGGAGCTTCTCCCCCGCCGCGCGTCCTCTGGCAGCTCCTCTTGCCGCCGCCATCGGGAGGCTCTCGCCGCATCGCGTCCTCTGGCCGCTCCCTTGCCGCCGCCATCGGGAGGCTCCCGCCGCCATCGAGAGGACTCGGGGAACTAGGGTTCCCCGCTTGGTTTAAAAAGTGGCCTGTTTCAGCTGATTTTAAGTCGGTCCAAAAAACGTCGCTCTAACCGCCGCGCCGTCCGGCGCCGCCGTTAGATTCGTTCCTTGGTCGCCGTGCCGCCCAAAGACCGCCTACCAATGGGTCTTGTTTCTCTCCCTCGTTGCGGTGATCTTCGATGGTGTTAACTACACCGACTTGTCTCACATGCGCATCCATATGCGTGGTCTTCGTCTCGGGCATCCTCTCTGGCGATGTCATCGCGCCTTGCCCTACTCCTCCGACGGACCTCGCTGTTCGCTTGCCCCTTCGACAAAACAAAGGCGCTATTGAGGCCGCCACCTTGCTAATGATGAGGTCGCCTCGCCTACCAAGAGGCTCGATTCCTACAAAGATCGACCGACCATCTACACTCGGTGAGTGTACGACGACGATGTTCGGTGCTTCTTTGTCCTCATTGCCGGTGTCGGCCTCGGTTCTCTTCGAGGTTGTGGGACTCTCCTCGGCTTTCGGATGTGGACTCACCTTCGTCGGCCTCTGAGCCCTCTGGTGATGCCTTGTACTGTCTGTGGTCCGTCAGAGCACTCTCTTCAGCAGGTGATGCTATTGTTGACGCTTTTACGCCTGAGCTCTGTTGTCTGGCGTCGATTGGACTCGCCAAGACGGTGGTTGTCGCTCGTGTCCGTCTTTGCCTAGTTATGCGTCTTGACTTGGAGTTTCAGCTGGTCACGAGTTCCTTACTCGCCTCGCCCCGAGTTCGAGCGGGCGTGCCCGGCTCCTTGCACGGCACCCTCGTGTCACTCTCCTAGAGGCTCTTACCGAGATACGCGCAGAGGAGACTCGCTTGAGTGGTGCTGGTCTGATGCCACTCCCCTCTGTGCTCGCCGCTCGTCCACCTGCTACACCGTCTGCTCCACGCTTCAGCACACTGCCTCCTCCAGCGGCTGCCACAGGCGGTGGTGGCCGTCCTCCATCTGGAGGTGGCCGTCCTCATCGCTTCCTATGCGACAAGGTCGGCCACATTGAGTCGGTGCTATAAGAAGAAGCGGCATCTTTCACGTCGTTCTTCTACTAGCATCGACTTCGGTGCTTCTACATCGACGTGCAGACGAGTCCTTGGCCAGTTTCTCTCCGGCGAGAGATAGCCGGACTTGATGCTCGCTTGCCGCTTGTGTTCTCCTCGGCAGTTCTGCGGGCTCGCTCATCGACTCTTGAACCGAGAAACCACCTTCTACACAGTCAGGTACCTCCCCGTGGATTCTTGATTCTGGAGCATCTTTTCACATGACTTCTGATGCTTCCACTCTGTCCTTCATTACACCTCTTGATTCTCCTGTTACTGTTCTCACTGCTGATGGTACCTCTCTTTCTGTCTCTGGTCGAGGATCTCTTAGCAACTCATCTTTTCATGTTCCTTCTGTTGCTCATGTTCCTCGCCTTACCATCTGACTTCTTTATCTTTGGATGATTCTCGATCTTGGTTGTCGGGTCATTCTCGACTCTGACTCTTGTTGTGTTCAGGACCGCCACACGGGAGCTCTGGTTGGTTCTGGCCCTCGGCGCCTTGACTCACAGCGTCTCTGGGAGCTTGACTGGCTTCACCTTCCTTCCGCTGCCACCATCGCCGCCAGTCTCTCCGCTTCTGCCACTCCGTTCACCGGCTCTTTCAAAGATGGCATCACCGTCTTGGCCATCTATGTGGATCTCGCTCGTCGTCTTTAGTTCGTCGTGGTCTTAAGAAGTGCATCTCAGCGACGTGTCTTTAGATTGTCAGGGCTGTAAGTTAGGCAAACAACTTCAGCTTCCTTATCCTCATAGTGAGTCAGTATCTCAGCGTCCTTTTGATCTTGTTCATTCAGATGTTTGGGGTCCGGCTCCTTTCGTTTCGAAAGGGGGCCATCGATATTATATCATATTTATAGATGATTTCTCTCGCCATACTTGGATATATTTCATGTCTTCTCGTAGTGAGGCCTTGTCCATCTATAAACAATTTGCTACTATGGTCCTTTACGTTCTCCACTCCTATTCGTGTCTTTCGTGCGCACTCTCTGCTTTGGCGAGTATCTCTCTCATCACGCGCAGCTTCCTTGTCTTGGCGAGGCACTCTCTTCGATTCTCTTGTCACGGTGCTCATGCTCGAATGGTGTTCTTGGCGCAAGCATCGTCATCTCCTTGAGTCGGCTCGTGCTCGATGATTGCCGCTCTATTCCACCTCACTTTTGGGCCGAGGTTGTTTCCATCGCCACCTATCTCGTCAACATCCGGCCTTCTTACGCTCTTGAGCGCAATCCCTTTGAGCGTCTCTGTGGTCTCCTTCGACTACTCGCCTTCGTCTATTTGGCTGCGTTTGCTACGTTCTTCTCGCCCTCGAGAACGTACCAAACCGACCTTCGATCTGTTGAGTGTGTTTTTCTAGGATCTGATGCGAGCACAAGGGGCTCGGTCTTTGGGATCCTGTTGGTCGACGGATCAGATTTCTCGGGATGTGACTTTCGACGAGTCTCGTCCTTTCTATCCACGCCTGTCTCTCCTTGGCTTCCTCTGTGGAGTCTCTGTCCTTTTGACCTTTCTAGATACACCTATATCTGTTTTGCCCTTGCCCACCCGGCCCCATCGAGTCTCCACATATTCCCATTGTGGCCTCTCCGCCGTTATCGCCGCCGCTTTGTCTCCTGCGGTTCCTCGGGCTCCCCACTACACTCGTCTACACTCGTCGACCTCAGATTGAGGATCTTCGGATGAGTCATCCTCTTCTGATGATCCATCTTCCCCTGATGGGTCATCTTCTCCTCGCTACGCTCTCCGCGATCGCCCGATCGCTTGACCGCCTGCCGTTTGCCTTTCTTTGGCTTGACTACTCGTGAGCCTGTCTCTTACCGGGATGCTGTTACTCACCCCGAGTGGCAGCATGCCATGGCCGAAGAGATTGCTGCCCTTGAGCGTACTGGTACTTGGGATCTTGTTCCCTTTCCATCTCACTCTCGTCCCATCACGTGTAAGTGGGTCTATAAGATTAAGACTCGCTCTGATGGCTCTCTTGAGCGCTATAAAGCGCGTCTTGTTGCCCGTGGCTTCCAGCAGGAGCATGGTCGTGACTACGACGAGACTTTTGCTCCCGTGGCTCACATGACCACTGTCCGCACTCTTCTTTCGGTGGCGTCTGTTCGCCATCGGGTCTGCATTCACGACTTGATGTCAAGAATGCCTTTCTTAATGGCGAGTTGCGTGAGGAGGTCTACATGCATCCGCCACCGGGTATTCATTCACGAGGGCATGGTCATGTCGCCTTCGTCGCTCTCTCTATGGCCTTAAGCAAGCCCTCGTGCTTGGTTTGGCGCTTCTCCTCTGTGGTCATCGCTTCTTTGGCTTTTCGCGAGTGATCATGATCCTGCGCTCTTTGTCCACACTTCGCCTCGTGGTCGAACCCTTCTTCTACGTATGTTGATGATATGATCATTATTGGAGATGATTTCGAGTACATTGCCTTTGTCAAGGCTCATCTTAGTGAGCAGTTCCTTATGTCGGATCTGGGTCCTCTTCGTTACTTCCTTGGGATTGAGGTTACTTCCACTCCAGATGGTTTCTTTATGTCCCAAGAGAAGTATATTCAGGATCTTCTTGATCGCGCCTCTCTCACTGATCAGCGTACTGTTGAGACTCCCATGGAGCTCAATGTTCACCTCCGACCCTCTGATGGCGAGCCTCTTTTTGATCCGACTCGCTATCGTCATCTTGTTGGGAGTCTTGTCTACCTTGCTGTTACTCGTCCGGATATCACTTATCCAGTTCACATTCTGAGTCAGTTCGTTTCTGCTCCCACTCAGGTTCACTATAGCCACCTTCTTCGAGTTCTGCGATACCTTCGTGGGACTATCTCTCGCCGTCTCTTCTTTCCACGCTCCATTTCGTTCTGACTTGAGCTTATTCAGATGCTACTTGGGCCAGCGATCCTTCTGATCGTCGGTCTATCTCTGCTTACTGTGTTTTTCTTGGTGGTTCTCTCATTGCCTGGAAGACGAAGAAACAGACTGCAGTGTCCCGTTCGAGTGCAGAGGCTGAGTTGCGAGCTATGGCTCTCTTGACAGCAGAGATTACTTGGCTACGGTGGTTACTTGAGGATTTTGGTGTTTCTGTCACTACACTGACTCCTCTCTTGTCGACACAAGACAGTGCTATCAAGGTGTTGCGTGATCCTGTGAAGCATGAGCTCACCAAGCATATTGGTGTTGATGCTTCCTTCATGAGGTCTTGTGTGCATGATTAGGTGATTGCTCTTCAGTATGTGCCTTCGGAGCTTCAGATAGCGGATTTCTTCACGAAGGCCCGTGACTCGAGCACAAAGACGGCTTCTACCTCTCCAAACTCAGTGTTGTTGATCCACCATGAGTTTGAGGGGGGGTGTTAGAGATATATGTATAGTTTGTTATTCCCCATTGTTATGAGGGGTTCTTTGCATATTCACCACATGTACTTTGTGTATATATACCGGCCCATTGGCCTCATATTGAATACAAGCGATATTCATAACAATATTAACATCTATTGCAGGTATTATATTACCTTGCCAGGATAGAGCCTTTTACTACCCTCTCTATTCAGCTGCAAGGTGGCAAGTTTGGTCATGATGATCACATGTTTTCTGATATCACCAGAACATGGAATAGTGTCCTTGAAGACATGAATGATGTAAAAGAGCTAGTAAGTTTTTGTTGAAAAATGTGCTCTCAATGCATTTTCCAGATAGACACTGTGCTTTGCTTAGTGTAGAAGTCTAATCAGAATCTTTGCTGGAATCTAATTATGTGATTATTTCTCTAGGTTCCAGAGATGTTTTACCTTCCTGAGGTATTTACTAATGTCAATTCTGTTGACTTAGAGACAACTCAACTTATTGGAAAGCTAGGTAAGTTCATTTCAGTCTATACGCATACAGCAGTCAAGCTGACCCCCCCTAATGTGAGTTGTGTTGCAGGCTCTGTAGAATTGCCTCCTTGGGCTGAGAACCCTGTTGATTTTATACATATACATCGGAAGGCTCTTGAGAGTGATCATGTCTCTGCTCACTTACATGAATGGATTGATCTAATATTTGGGTATGTTAGTTCTGTGTTGTTCCTTTTCTGTTACCACTTCTTAAGTGCATTGCCTTCTTTTACTTAATCATTGGTCCTATATATGTTTTCCAATGCCATCAATATCCTGTTCCTTCTTTCAACAACTTACTCAATCCTCTTATACTTGTCTCATACTTTTACCACAACTGACCTTGATCAGAAATGTTCTATGTTGGGAATACTAGTATTTGTTAAGGCTATTAGCTTTCCCATTTAATAATGTGATAGTTATTCAAGGGACAGAATAACATATTATTCAAGAGTTTATAGACATAGTAGGGATACTAGTTACAACCATCACCATGTTTGCCTCTATAACATATCATCAACACGTCTAACAGTTCAATGATACTCTAATTAAAATATGACAAGCTGAATTTGGCGTTACACGTTACTCCTTGGTCCATGCAATTTGGATCTCAATGATGGATTGATGGGTGAATGACAAGGGGGTCGCACCATTGTATTTTCCCATCAAATGCAATCAATTGTTTTTGTTAGCACTTAGTATTATGCTATCTCATGACTTGCTACTAACTTTGCTTGGTATCCCTTTGTTTTTTTTGTTCAGACAATATTCCGGAACCCAAGTGAAGTCAGATCTTATGTACTTCCTAATCCAGACCACTGCAATGTTCCTGCTAGTGCAATGCTTGTATCAAATGACTGTATTGTAGTCGTAGATGCAAATGTGCCTGCAGCACATGTGGCACTGCACCATTGGCAGCCAAACACTGCAGATGGCCTAGGGACACCTTTCCTCTTTCATCATGGAAGAAATGCCATAAATTCAAGTGGCAGTGCGATAATGCGCATCTTCAAAGGATCTGCTGGTTCTGCAGAAGACTATCATTTCCCAAGGGCTATAGCTTTTGCTGCTTCTGCAATCCAAAATTCATCAGCTGTTGTTGTCACATGTGACAAAGAGGTTATAACTGGTAACTATTATTCTCACCTCAATTTTTCCCTTCATTGATACTTGTTGGAAATCTAGTTTTCTTCTTTTCTGTTTTATTCATTTTCCATGTTTTTCTTTGTACCAAACCCTCCTTTTCTAGTTGAAACCTGAAGTCCAAACTCCGAAGTGACACACTACAATTTGGTGTCCAACAACTAGTTTCCTTATTACTTCCTGAATGAAATACTATTGTTTTAAAGTCTTTTTTTACTGCATTAGTTGTCTTTATGCTATGAAATATTATCAAACTCCTTTGCTGTTTCTGATATCCTCTTTTTCTTCGATTGTAGGTGCGCATGCAGATAATTCTGTGAAGTTGATCTCCCCAGATGGAGCAAGGACCATTGAAACCGCATCTGGGCATCTTGCTCCTGTGACCTGCCTCGCACTGTCTCCAGATAGCAATTATCTTGTCACAGGATCTCGTGACACAACAGTTATACTTTGGAGGATACATCAGCTGGGCTCTTCACATAAGAAAAATTCTCTAGAACCTCCACCATCTACACAAACACAACACCAAATAGTCCTCTAGCGACTAGTAGTAGCAGCGGTAGCAGTCCAAGCAAAATTTTAGAAACCTGCAGGAGACGGCGAATTGAAGGTCCTTTGCATGTACTAAGAGGACATCTTGGAGAAGTAACTTGCTGTTCTGTTAGTTCTGACTTGTGACTTATTGCTTCAGCTTCAAGTATGTCAGGTGTCCTCCTACATTCCTTGAGGACAGGTCGGCTCATAAGGAAGCTGGATGTGCAGGAGGCACATTTGATACGCTTATCATCTCAAGGAATTGTATTGATTTGGAACGAAACGGAGAAAAGACTATATACCTTCACTATCAATGGAATCCCTATTGCTACCTCGGTTCTGTCACCTTTCTCTGGACGAGTTAGTTGCATTGAGATTTCTACGGATGGCCAGTTTGCTTTAATTGGAACTTGTTTGTCTAGCAATTGCGATCATGATGGCTGTACTGCTACCGATGAAGATTACGAGCTTGACAATGACAAGCCCGATGGTGGTGAGGATGTACCAGAATCAAATGAGACCAGGCTATCTGTTCCTGTGCCCTCGATCTGCTTCATTGATCTGCACAAACTTGAGGTGGACACTAAAAATCAAACTTCTGAACTTATGTTGTGTTGATCCGCCTTATTTCCTATGAGCAACTCTCACCAATGAGGGATATTCTGCCAGGTAATTCATACGCTGAAGCTGGGAGAAGGACAGGACATCACGGCGATTGCTCTAAACAAAGATAACATTAGTCTTCTTGTTTCTACAGCTGATAAGCAGCTAACAGTCTTCACAGATCCTGCTGTAAGGATCCCAATTCCTAAGTGTACTACAGATCATCATTAGATGCTTCAGGGCCTGATTGACAAGTTTACCACTGGGCACTGGCACACAGAATGACCACTTTCCGTAACTAATTTCCAACGTATCTTACCTTTTTTTAATGAAGAGTCCTTAATGCTGCAGTTGAGCTCGAAGACAGCGGATCAGATGATGCACGAAGGCGATGGGCTTCTCGAGTCGTGAGCAAAGCTAGCTAGCTGACTGGCACTATTTTACACTCCGAAGCTCCAGTGGACTTTGCAGCGAAAGATATAAGGATGGTTGGTGTTCTCGAAAATATTATGGTTGGGAAACTGCGTGAAATGGGCGATCTATACAAATTTGCTTCGGTTGCCTAGGCCTTGCCGTTCCCCTCTGGTGAAACCTGCCATGCCGCAAACAAGATCCGGACCCGTCTTCGTGTTTACTCTCTCCCCGAGTACTTGTGTTAGACTCAGTTGTGTGAAACAGCGTGCTGACATGGGCGTCGTGCCACTGCCGTATCTGTACAAAATCTCATCAAAGAAATTGATCGTGTCCCTTTCGTTTGCGCACAGCGTGCACACGAAATTCTCAGTTCACATGTATTGCCATGTAGTCATCAACTCATCATCGTGTCAATATCGAAACCTCCAGAACGGGCAACGATAATGCGCGAACGTTTGCGCTTACCACGACCAAATCAAAATTTTGTCGTACTGATGTTAACAACTGACGGTGTTCGTTAGTATAAACTGTAACTATATTCAAAATTTCAGATGGAGATCATGATGTATATTCTAAAGCCATCTCTAATGCGAGGAAAAAACTTTTCTAAGGAGAGAGCACCTAGAAGGCTAGAACCAAGCTCCCGCGTGCGGGCAAACATGCGAAAACGAAACCCAAGCGTGGAACTTCTAAAAAAATTATATAAAAAAACTGTTATATAGAAATGCAAAAATTTAAGGCCAAACTCAAATCGCACTGTAAGACATGATTTTTTTTAATGAATAGTGGAATGGCACTGTTTACTAGTATTGGTATGTGTTGTAGCAAGAAAGACTAAACAGTAAGAGAAGAGGGACCCCCCAGTGTCCACGAGGATAACCGAGGGGTTCTCGAAGAGAGGGACTGGTTGTCAGGAAATGAGTATGTATTGATTGCTCTAAAAAATGAACTATATCTTGTTACATGGGGGATGTGGCTATTTATAGCCTTTTCTACTAGGTACATGATATTACAGTTCTACCTCTTGTGTGCCCCTATACTAGTAGGGGCTGCAGGGGTTTTTCCTACCCTTATGTGTAGCCTTCAGCTCATGGTGAAGCCTCCTGGTCCTGGTCCATCTGACTGGTGCTCCTGGTCCAGCGATACTATGGTTCTCCGAAGGATATGAGATGCCCACGGGCCGAAGTGCCTTAGACACTACAGGGGTCGCAGTGCTTCGGCCCCTTCGGTAACCTTCGGGCGCCTTCGGACCCCTTTGGGGCCCCTTCGGCGCCATTGGACCCTCCGGACCCCTCTAGCAATCCTAGAGGGGTGGGGGCGCTCTCCGTGTTCGCCTGGTCGTGGGGGTCGGTGGGCCGCCCCTACGACAAGCCCCTCACGGTCGAGGTCTTGCTTCGTCATGGCTGAAACCGTGCCCCTGTTCTCGGAGGGTACAAGTACACCGTCCCCTTTGGCTTGGCGAAGCGTTTGTCCCACCATTATTGTGCCACCGTCGAGTCTGGGTGGCAGGCATTGACTGTCACGCTGCCGTTGGGCCTTATGCCCTGTCGCTGGGCCGGTTTGCTTTAAATGGCGCCCCTTCGATTGGTGTGCACCATGATTTGTTATCACACGCGATGACTGTTCGTGTGCGCCACATGTCCTTTGGTGATTGGGTAGCGGCTCCTCGATTGTCGCGCTCGATTCCGGTGCGGTCCGGCTTGTATAAATAGGGGGTCGCCCCCCTTGGATGTGGCTCAAGCTTGTTGTATTTTGCGTTTATCCTATTGTCCTTCTTTAGCCTTTGCTTCGCGCGCTGCTTTGAGAGATACGTGTTGGTCTAAGGTATGACAAAGTGGAGCAAGGAAGGTGCGGGGGAGATGCAGTACACGAGTGATCTGGGCAGATCGACCGTGACTGAGCTGGTTCTCCGGACCCTCGTTGATGAGGGTAAGCTGGAGAGTCTCGCAAAAGTGAGAGCTCCGGGGCAGGAGACGATGCCGGCCCCGAAGCTGGACGAGGTGGTAGTTTTTGTTGCATTTTTCAACATCGGGCTTCGACTTCCGTGCATTGGTCTGGTCTTCGAGGTGCTCCAATTATATGGGGTGGAGTTGGCCCAGCTTACGCCTAATTCAATCATGAAGCTGGGTGCTTTTGAGTGGATTCTTCGGCTTGCTAGTACCGGTGGTGAAGGGCATCTCTGCGCTTACCTACATGACGGGGCGGTGCCAGCCGAAGAAGAAGAAGAATTCGTGGGACACGTTGAACTTCAGCAGCGTTAACTTCTAGCCAAAAGCATGCATGCAAATGTACGTGCCCACTACAGCTGCCCGCAACCGCTGGGACACCGACTGGACCTGTTGGTGGTTCTACCACACCTCGCCAATGGAGGCTTGTCTTCACTCGAGGGGTGGTCTAATCGAGCTGATTGCCTCGCCGAAGATCGTCTTGGCTTCGCGGGAGGAGGCTCTCCCCCACGTGTTGCTGAATGCTACGAAACACCTTTCCACTCACGATCTGGTGGAGGAGTTTTGCGCCTTTGGAATCTGGCCCCTGGCCCTTGGGTGGCATGTTGAGCTAGGGGGTTCTGAGGATTGATCTTTCGACCCTCACCGTCCCAGACCTAGAGGGCGTGCATCGCGAAGGTAGGAAGTCGCTGTGTCAAATGTGCGTTTTTTTAAACATTTTTTGTTTGTGCGCTGGCAACTGCGGCTATTGATGAAGCGGCTCGGGCCACGGAGGTGCTCTTGGGCCCTTACACGGGCGAAGAGCATGCTAGGCGCAAGCTTGTGGTGAGGGAGGCCCGGCTAAACCGGGCATACGACGCGTCAGTCCGACTTGCAGAACGGCCGAATCCGGACGAAGGGAAGAAGAAGCATGCTCGCGCGCTGAAAGCTAACGTATGTGGGCCGATTGTGGTGGTGCCTCTACGCACCGCTGGCCCTTGCGAGGTGGGTGGCTGTAAGATCGAGGAGGCCGACTAGAGGGGGGTGAATAGGCGGTTTTAAAAACTTCTTTGGCTAAAACTGATTTCTAAAGCGGAAGCTAATATCAAAACGGTTTTGCACAATTAAAACCTGAATCAACTAGTCTCAACTAAGTGCGCCAACAATCAAGACTATGAATAACTATTTCAATCATACAAAGGCATGTAAGTAATTTAATTCTAGGAATATAAATTGCAATAAGTAAAGCACAAGAATACAAACCACGATTGACAAAATGATGTTTTACCGTGGTGATCGGAGACTTGCCGGTCTCCCCTAATCCACGTTGAGGTAAACCCAACCACGTTGGACTGGCTCCACAACTTGAGCCAACACCTCCGAGGTAAGTCCAACCACTTGGACCGGTTCCAAACCGAACCAACACCTCGCTCCACTAGGGTTGCTCTTTCCTCCACTTCGGAGATGGCGAGCACCACACCACTCACAAACCGCTCGGATCTTCTCACAAGCTTCTTTGAGAAGATCACTGAAAAGCATCTAGGCCCCTAAAAATTGTTTTGGTAATTAATGACAATATGTGATTATGGGATTAACAAGTTTATTGAGTATTTACAAGGTTAAGTCCCATTGGTGAATTTGTTAACACAAGGATGCATGCCAAAGGAGAATATGAAGATCCACAAGACTCAAAGACAGGTACAAATAGTCTAGGTTCCTCTTCTTCCATTTTACCAGTCTTAGGAGTTTAGTTGGAAGACCGGATTATAGGTTAAATGCCGTACTATTAAGAGGGATCAAAGCTAGTAGTTTGACAGCATGTTCTTGTGGCATATGGATCAATTTAGGACCATGCATGCATTTGAATTTGAAATTTAAATTGATTTGAGTGGTTTTGAACTTGTCCTAAATCGGTCGTCTGCTTAGTGAAATCGGTTTGTACCGGATTGCGGTCGTTCGAAATTTGTCGGCGGTTCAATAAAACCGAGAGCTCTGCAAATATGACTTAAACCCTCTCATAGAAATCGGTCGTCCGTCAGGTGCCTAACGATCGTCATATTTTTTATGATCGTTCGATTTTTATGAGCCGTTCAATAAAAGCAGAACAAGTGTAAAATCGCTCGAAACTCTTCCGAAATCGGACGTTCGATTTTGGGAACGGTTGTACCGACTGCGGTCATTCCGATTTTTGTATGCCGGTTCAATATTTCCGAACCCTTGCAAATCTTGAGCGATTCGCGAAACCCCACGATCGGTCGCATTGTTCAGATAATCAGACAACCGGGAAATCGGACGTCTGCGACCTTGCTGCGATCGTTCATTGGGAGTTCAACGGCTAGTAAATCTTTTTTTAGTATCTGCTGTAGCCGTTGGCATCGCGTTGATTCGATGACGACCGCACCTTTACTCATGATCGTTCGATTTTCCCGAAAGTTGGGGATTCGTCTCAACGGTCTCTTTTGTTGGTGTGGGCTATAAATACCCCCAACTGCTCTAGACAATTATGCTGGAGTTCTTTGAACATTCATAGAGCCTTGAGAGCTTAGTGCACCCACTCAACACTCAAAACCTCTTGTGCATTCATTGTGAGTTTGTTGAGATTCACTCAAGTGCATTCATACTCCTAGTTGATCCATTTGCACTTAAGTGCGGTCAAGTGAAGACCGGTGATCTATTACTCTTGGAGTGTTGCCGCACTCCTAGGCGGCTTAGCGGAGAGCACGGTGATCTCTTCAAGAAGATTGTGAAGAGGCCGGTGCAAGCTTGTGAGTGGTTGGTGTTCGCCATCTCCGGAGCGGAGGAAGAACAACCATAGTGATCGAGGAAGGCTTAATTGTGGAGCCGGCTTGAGGTGTCAAGCTTCCTCAACGTGGACTAGTGAAGACCGGCAAGTCTTCGATACCACGGAAAAACATCTTTGTGTCTTTGTGGTTATTTCTAGTCTTTACTTTTCCGCATTTATATTTCTAGCTTGTTTTTGTGATTAAATAGCTTAGCTAGAAGTATAACTTGTTTAGACTAAGATATTAATTGGCTTAAATTGTTAAATTGTTAAAAGTTTAAAACCTCCTATTCACCCCCTCTAGTCGGTTATCCTTGATCCTACAAGTGGTATCGAGCTTGGTCTCTCATTAATCTAGACTTAACCGCCTAAGAGAGAAAAGGATGGCTAGTGAGGGAATCGCTATAGGAAAGGCTCCTTTCTTTGATGGCTCAAATTATGCTTATTGGAAAATTAAAATGTCAATCTATTTAAAGGCCATGAGTCCGAAAATTTGGAAAATCGTAAATGAGGGTTACGTTATGCCTCTTAATCCACTACTCCCCACTTGAGCAAGAGGAGCGTAATGGTCATTTAGATGCCCAAGCTATGAATGCTCTATTTGGAGCTTTGAGCGGATGAGTTCAATAGAGTGAGCAACTTGGAGAACGCTCATACTATTTGGACCACTCTCTCGAAATCCATGAGGAACATCCACGGTCAAAGAAGCCAAATTGCATAGGCTTCGGATTAAATATGAGACATTCATGATGTTGCCCAATGAAAACATCAATGAGATGTATTCAAGACTCAACAACATTGTGAATGAGCTCAAAGGCCTTGGGACTAACCTTCTTGATGTTGATATTGTGCTTAAGATGCTTAGGGCTCTCCGGATAAATATGAGACGTTGGTGACGCTATTTCTCAACTCACCCGAGTTGCCAAGGATGACACCAACGGGCTTTTGGGCAACCTCATCACAAATGAGTTGTTCAAAAGGATAAGGAAGAGCTATTGGAGACATCTTCATCAAAGAAGAAGATCACCGCTTTCAAAGCCGAAGCGGAATCAAGTGATGATGAGAAGGAAGAAGATGAATCCGACGAGGAGTATGCACTCCTTGTGAGAAAAATGAAGAGGTTCATGAAGAGACGCCCAAATCGAAGCTACAACTTTGACAAGTACAAGAAGGGCAATCCTCAAGTGACAAGAACCGTTATAGCAACATTCGATGCTATAATTGCGAAGAGAAGGGCACATTGCTTCCGTTGCCCCCAAAAGAAGGACGACAAGGACAAGTCATTCAAGAAGAAGGAGTACAATGGCAAGAAGAAGCTTTTCAAGAAGCTTCACAAAGGTGGCAAGCATGAAGCCCACATTGGAGAGTGGGATTCAAATGATGAGTCAAGCGACTCGATTCCGATGAGGAAGAGTCCCCAAGAAGAAGGGACTAGTCGGCATCGCTATCAAAGAAGCTCCTTCGCTATTCTCTACTCCTACTTGCCTCATGGCAAAAGGAGATAAGGTAAAACCCTTTATTAGTGACGAACCAACTTATGATGAATTAATGGATATGCTTGATGATTTAAATGAATATCTTGGAAAAGAAAAATCAAAATATAAAGTCTTAAATAAAGAATACTTTACTCTAAAAGATTCTTATATGGAGCTTAAGGAAACTCACAACTTGCTTATCCAAGAAAATTCACATAAGTCTTGTTCTAGTATAGGGATTACATGCGATATTATTAATAAAATGCCTAGTATAGAAATTGCTAAGACTAGTGCATCCACTTCATGTGATGACCTACTTGCTATGCCATGTTGCTCTAGTGTTGATTCAAATGTTAACTTAGCAAATGCTTGTGATCCTTTGCTCATTGTTGAAAATCATGAACTAAAAACAAGTGACCAAGCTAAGCAAGAGCTTGGAAAGATGTTTTAAGGGTAAGGCCACTCTTGACAAGCTCTTAAGCGAGCAAAGATGTTCATTCAACAAGGAAGGTCTTGGGTATGTGCCTAAGAAAGGTAAGAAGTCGATAAATAAGCCTACAAGTTTTGTGAGGCAAAATGGTAGGTATTGCTATAAGTCTTAGGAAATAGGACATATGCAACAAAATTGTCCTAAGGGTAAGGTTCCATCTCTTGGTATATATGATTCATGCTATATGCTTAGAAAATCTAAGAATGGTAAAGTAATTGCTCATTTTGTTGGCACTTCAATTATGGGCGCTAAAAAGAATGCTATTTGGGTGCCTAAATCCTTGGTTACTAACCTCCAAGGACCCAAACAAATTTGGGTACCTAAAAGAACTTAACTCTTGTTTTGTAGGTGAACTATAAGACCGGTGGAAAACATTGGGTGCTTGATAGTGGATGCACTCAACACATGACCGGTGATAGAAAAATGTTCACCACATTCGAGAATGGAAAAGGAGTAGACAAGATCACTTTTGGCGATAATAGCAAAGGAAAGGTATTAGGATTGGGTAAAATCGCTATCTCAAATGACCTCTCCATTTCTAATGTTTCTCTAGTAGAATCATTAAACTTTAACTTGCTATCCGTTGCTCAAATCTGTGATCTTGGACTAATTTGTTCTTTCTCAAGTGAAGGTGTAACCATATCTAATGCAAAGGATAGCTCTTTAGCTTTCAAAGGCTTTAGATTTGGAAATCTCTATTTGGTTGATTTTAGTTCAAGTGAATCTTGTTTAAAGACTTGTTTAATGGCAAAAACCTCATTGGGTTGGCTTTGGCATAGAAGGCTAGCTCATGTTGGAATGATTCAACTTAAAAACTTTTCAAACATGATTTAGTTGTTGGCTTGAAAGATGTGAAGTTTGAGAAAAATAGACTTTGTAGTGCTTGTCAAGCCGGTAAGCAAGTCGCTAATTCTCATCCCTCCAAAAGTATCATGTCAACTTCTAGACCATTGGAACTCTTACATATGGATTTGTTTGGGCCAACAACCTATAAGAGTATCGGGGGTAATAGCTATTGTTTAGTCATTGTGGATGATTACTCTAGATATACATGGGTATTCTTCCTAGATGATAAAAGTGAAACCTCCGGATTTTCAAAAGATTTGCAAAAGGGCTCAAAATGAATTTGATTTCAAAATAAAGAAAATCCAGTAGTGATAATGGTACCGAGTTCAAAAATACTAAAGTGGAAGACTTTTGTGATGAACTTGGTATAAAGCACTAACTTTCCACAACCTACACTCCGGAGCAAAATGGAGTTGTAGAAAGGAAAAATCGTACATTAATTGAAATGGCTAGGACAATGCTTGATGAATTTAATACTTCGATAGTTTTTGGTAGGAAGCTATTAACACCGCTTGTCATGCCATAAATCGCCTTTATTTGCATCGCCTTTTGAAAAAGACTTCCTATGAGCTTATTGTAGGAAGAAAACCGAACATCTCTTATTTTCGAGTCTTTGGTTGTAAGTGTTATATTTTAAAGAAGGGTGTTCGTCTTTCAAAATTCGATAGTCGTTGTGATGTTGGTTTCTTGCTTGGTTACTCCTCAAATAGCAAGGCTTATCGTGTCTTTAACAAAAACTCCGGTTTAGTTGAAGAAAGGCACGATGTGCAATTTGATGAAACTAACGGCTCTCAAGAAGAGCAAGAGAACTTGGATGATGTGGGTAATGAAGCTTTGAGAAAAGCTATGGAGCATATGCAAATAGGTGACATCAAGCCCGAAGATGATCCATCATCTTCTACTCAAGTTGAGGCTCCAACCTCTTCCACTAATCAAATACAAATTGATGAAGAGGAAAATGTGGAAGATGATCAACCATCCAACCTACCACCAAGAATTCACAATGCTATTGCTAAAGATCATCCAATAGATCAAATATTGGGTGATGTAAGTAAAGGTGTTCAAACTCGATCTCGTATTGCTTCTTTTTGTGAACATTACTCTTTTGTCTCTTCTATTGAGCCAAAGCATGTAGAAGAAGCACTTGAAGATCCGGATTGGGTGAATGCTATGCATGAAGAACTCAATAACTTCACCGAAACCAAGTTTGGACTTTGGTGGATCGACCCAAGGAACAAAACATTATTGGTACAAAATGGATCTTTAGAAACAAACAAGATGAAAATGGTTTGGTTGTTCGAAACAAAGCAAGATTGGTCGCTCAAGGATATTCACAAGTTGAAGGTTTGGATTTTGGTGAAACTTTCGCTCCCGTAGCTAGACTTGAGTCAATTCGGATATTACTTGCTTTTGCATCATGCTTTGATATTAAATTATTTCAAATGGATGTTAAAAGTGCTTTCTTAAATGGTGAAATATCCGAACTTGTCTTTGTTGAACAACCTCCCGGTTTTGAAGACCCTAACAATCCTAATCATGTCTATAAACTCTCCAAGGCGCTCTATGGTCTTAAACAAGCTCCTAGAGCATGGTATGAACGCCTTAGAGATTTTTTAATCTCAAAAGGATTCAAAATCGGGAAAATTGATTCAACATTATTCACTAAAGTTCTTGATGGTGAATTCTTTGTATGTCAAATTTACGTTGATGATATCATATTTGGGTCTTCTAATCAAGACTTTTGCAAAGAATTTGGTGATATGATGTCTAGGGAATTTGAAATGTCCATGATTGGAGAATTGAGCTACTTCCTTGGACTTCAAATCAAGCAACTCAAAGATGGGACTTTCATAAGTCAAGCCAAGAACGTAAAGGATTTACTTAAAAGGTTTGGAATGGAAGGCATAAAGCCCATCAAGACTCCCATGGCTACAAATGGTCATCTTGATCTAAATGAGGAGGTAAATCGGTAGATTTAAAGCTTTATAGATCTATGATTGGTAGTTTGCTTTATCTTACCGCATCTAGGCCCGATATCATGTTTAGTGTTTGCATGTGTGCACGTTTTCAAGCAACTCCAAAATAGTGTCATTTGATGGCAGTTAAAAGAATACTAAGATATTTAAAGCATTCCTCAAGCATTGGCCTTTGGTTCCGAAAGGTGCTAAATTTGATTTAATTGGATATGCCGATTTCGATTATGCGGGTTGTAAAGTGGATAGAAAAAGCACCTCGGGCAGTTGTCAATTCTTAGGAGATCTTTAGTATCATGGTCATCCAAGAAACAAAATTCAGTAGCATTATCCACCGAAGCGAATATGTCTCATGGGAAGTTGTTGTGCTCGATTGCTATGGATGAGGCAAACATTGATGGACTATGGAATTACATTTGATAAAATGCCTCTCTTGTGTGACAATGATAGTGCGGTAAAATTGCTAATAATCTGTTCAACACTCAAGAACCAAGCATATAGATATCCGCCACCATTTCTTGAGAGATCATGTGAGCAAGGAGATATTGAAATTAGCCACATAAGAACCGAGGACCAATTAGCGGATATTTTCACCAAGCCATTAGATGAAGGCCGTCACGCAAATTGAGGAATGAGTTAAATATCATAGACCATTCTAATGTTGTTTGAACTCTTGCCTCATGTCATTGTGCTTCATTTGATGTTATTTGAGTATTTTATGAAAATAATTTTCAAAATCTTTATTAAAAATAGCTATGATCATAAAAAATTAATTATGTTCCTATATAGACAATAGTCTATTCTTTGCACAATGATCCTTAAAGTTATGTAATTGAGTGCAAAACTAGGGATCATTTGCAAAATAATCTCAGTTCCTAGAAAATTCTGGAATTCCCAGGATAATCGGAACAACCGGCGTTATACTCATGATGCGACCACAGTCTTGAGACGACCGAGTTGTAACATCGGTGCGTCCGAGTCTTGAACGATCGACGGCTTGTGGCCGAACGACGCGTCCATTTGGGAGAGGAAAATAACTCCTGCGGTTATTTTTTTTTCTTACCCCTTTAACCCCCAAACGGTGCGTCCGTTCTTCGTCCTCGCCTCTCTCTCCGCGCGTCGCCTCAAAACTCCTCCTCAAATCCTATCGAAGCTTTTCAATCCTTTGATTCCTCGTGTTGCTCGCCTCCCGTGGTTCTTCTCCTCCGAATCTCAAGGTAAAATGTTGATTGATTCACGTTTTATCTCCTTTTGAAACCCTAGGAGTCCAGGTTTAGGGTTTGATGAAAATGCTTTGAAATTTTTGTAGTTCTAAGGGATTAAAAGTTGTTTTTGGTGTACTATGATGTTTGCGATCGATCCTTGGATTCATTCCTCGAAAAATCACCAAAACGCACAATTTTATCAACCCTAGAAGTCGGTCAGATAATCGAACGTCCGGTTCTTGGAGCGAGCGATCAGTAGTGCGGTCGCATCGCCAATGAACGACGAGACGACCGATTGTCCCGACAGAAAAACAATTTCAACTCTTTTTCATCAATCCAATTTCAATCATCCCTTTGATTATCCTCGTAACATATTCTCGGTTCGAAGATGACTAGGATGAGGTGCTCGACAAGGAAATCACATGGACCTCCTCGCGGACAATCTTCGCGCAATCTTCGCCGCTCCTTCCGAAGTCACCACCTCGACGCAAGAAGGCAACTCATGCGCACCGACTTCGGTCGATTAAATCGGAAGGTTGTTCAAGGAAAGGCAAAGCACCGACTCCGGACTCGAGATCAAGCAAGTGATGATTATCGTTCAGATGAGGACACTCGGTCCGAGCATGATTCTCCAAAGACGCACAGAGGGCACTTTTGATAACTTGGGAACTCCTCCACCATCTCCTGTGGATCTGCGACTCTGTCGTCACGGATGACTATGCTATCAAAAGGCATGTCAATCAAGATCTTCGCAAGGTCGACTCTATCAATCCAAGATTCCACACTACTTTTCAAGAGCAAGTTTATGAGCAATGCTATGGAAGGAGCAGAAAATTTGTCGATCATAAGTGGATTAAGTGGTCATACCGAATGACTTGGATAAATATAGTGGAGTATATCGGTTGTTCGCGTCAGTAAGTCTTCATGACCTTGTGAGCTTGAGCAAAATTATGATGATGAACCGATTCGCGCTTTTACGCCACAAGACATGTATCGGTGATCTACAATCTTTGAGATGGATTTACGTGGCTAGAGATTTGCAAAGCACTAAGGAAGAATTTGAGCAAATCTTAAATGTAAGGTCCGACTCTTGGGAGAAGATCTTTGTGATCTGCTTTGCTTGCTCGGCTTGGTGCGAATACTATGACTCAAATGTCAAATGCAAGCTTGGAACCATCAGGACTAAAGCCGAAGTGAGTATGATTAATGAATTATCAATCACACCTTTTATCCTAAGAGTGGCAATTTTGATGCTATCGGGGACACGCACGGAACATAATAGACCACATTATGAGAGGTGTCAAGTTTGATGTAGTGGATGTCATTCTCCAAGGCATAGTGTCATCTAAGAATGATAGGGTAAAGAGGATATACTATGCACCCTATATCATGGCCTTGATTTCTCGAAGATTACTTTTCGTGGTGGTCTTGGTTCAGTTCACAAATCTTATAGACCACGAGGCGGTGTTCCTCCTCGACCATTGCCGAGAATGATCCTATTGTGAAGCGTGCCTCATCGCCGATCCGGCTATTCTTTGAAGGTTCCATTGCTCGATTCTTGAAAACCAAAGAACTTATTCTCACCAAGCTGCAAGAAATGAAGCATGCTCAAATAGAATTTCAGGTCGAGGTCACTAATAAGTTGGTCGACATGGAGTTAGTGAGAGATGACTTTCACAATGAGGTTCTAGCAAGGATGGCTGCTATGGTGGAAGTATCGATGACATTGAGAAGTTATCGCAGCTCCTTATCGATTTGCTTACACTCGTCGCCATCATACTTCGCTTGAGCTCGGCTCCTCAGCATTACTCCTCCGGCTCCGGCCGCCAGATCCTCCTCTGCTCCATCTCTCAGATCCATCTTGACTCCTCCTCCGAGCAGTCGCTACTTCTCAGATGCCGCTCCTCGGTCCCGGCTTCTCGAGATTCCTCTCCTATTCCCGCCAGATGACGTCCCTCCTCCTCGGGATCCCGTTATGCGAGTTACTTTTGGTATCTTGATGCCAAAGGGGAGAGAAGAAGAAGTGAAAAGATATAGAAGACATAGTTTTAGGGGAGCAAGCGCAAAGCTTTTTCTACTATAGTTATATTTGGGCTTATATGTATTATTAGTTCTGTTGAACTTGTGTGCTTGTAATAGTTTTTATTATGTTTCTCGGCTTGTTGAACTTGTGGATGATGTCCTGTTATTATCTTAAATGCAATTTCAGTTTTAAGTCATATTTATCTATTGCATCTCCTCAAGCTCATAGTTGTTAAAGAAGCTCGCCAAAATTTCATATTATCACTTCATGTGCTCGCTAAACTCTTTATCTTTATATGCACATATTTAGGGGAGCTATCTTTAAAATGGACTTAACAAGAAAATAATTCTCATTCATTTGTACTCATTATAAGAATTATGTTTTTGTGAAGTCGCATAATGTAATATACAATCTTGTTATATTCAAACCAATCTTTTCACAATTGTTTAGTGTTGTCATCAATTACCAAAAAGGGGGAGATTGAAAAGCATCTAGGCCCCTAAAAATTGTTTTGGTAATTAATGACAATATGTGATTATGGGATTAACAAGTTTATTGAGTATTTACAAGGTTAAGTCCCATTGGTGAATTTGTTAACACAAGGATGCATGCCAAAGGAGAATATGAAGATCCACAAGACTCAAAGACAGGTACAAATAGTCTAGGTTCCTCTTCTTCCATTTTACCGGTCTTAGGAGTTTAGTTGGAAGACCGGATTATAGGTTAAATGCCGTACTATTAAGAGGGATCAAAGCTAGTAGTTTGACAAAGATGTTCTTGTGGCATATGGATCAATTTAGGACCATGCATGCATTTGAATTTGAAATTTAAATTGATTTGAGTGGTTTTGAACTTGTCCACAAATCGGTCGTCTGCTTGTGAAATCGGTTGTACCGGATTGCGGTCGTTCGAAATTTGTGCGGCGGTTCAATAAAACCGAGAGCTCTGCAAATATGACTTAAACCCTCTCATAGAAATCGGTCGCATCGTCCGCGTCTATGATCGTCATTGTTTTAAGATCGTTCGATTTTTATGAGCCGTTCAATAAAAGCAGAACAAGTGTAAAATCGCTCGAAACTCTTCTCGAAATCGGACGTTCGATTTTGGGAACGGTTGTACCGACTGCGGTCATTCCGATTTTTGTATGCGGTTCAATATTTCCGAACCCTTGCAAATCTTGAGCGATTCGCGAAACCCTACGATCGGTCGTACTGCTCAGATAATCAGACAACCGGAAATCGGACGTCTGCGACCTTGCTCATGATCGTTCATTTGGGAGTTCAACGGCTAGTAAATCTTTTTTAGTATCTGCTGAGCCGTTGGCATCGCGTTGACCGAGGATGATGACGACCGCACCTTTACTATGATCGTTCGATTTTCCCCGAAAGTTGGGGATTCGTCTCAACGGTCTCTTTTGTTGGTGTGGGCTATAAATACCCCCAACTGCTCTAGACAATTATTTGGAGTTCTTTGAACATTCATAGAGCCTTGAGAGCTTAGTGCACCCACTCAACACTCAAAACCTCTTGTGCATTCATTGTGAGTTTGTTGAGATTCACTCAAGTGCATTCATACTCCTAGTTGATCCATTTGCACTTAAGTGCGGTCAAGTGAAGACCGGTGATCTATTACTCTTGGAGTGTTGCCGCACTCCTAGGCGGCTTAGCGGAGAGCACGGTGATCTCTTCAAGAAGATTGTGAAGAGGCCGGTGCAAGCTTGTGAGTGGTTGGTGTTCGCCATCTCCTGAGCGGAGGAAGAACAACCATAGTGATCGAGGAAGGCTTAATTGTGGAGCCGGCTTGAGGTGTCAAGCTTCCTCAACGTGGACTAGTGAAGACCGGCAAGTCTTCGATACCACGGGAAAAACATCTTTGTGTCTTTGTGGTTATTTCTAGTCTTTACTTTTCCGCATTTATATTTCTAGCTTGTTTTTTGTGATTAAATAGCTTAGCTAGAAGTATAACTTGTTTAGACTAAGATATTAATTGGCTTAAATTGTTAAATTGTTAAAAAGTTTAAAAACCTCCTATTCACCCCCCTCTAGTCGGTTATCCTTGATCCTACAATCACCGATGCACGACGCCTCCACGCCGTCTAGGTGTCGGCAAACACCAAGAGTAACAAGCCTAGAACTCTCACTTGACCTAATCAAGTGTCTAAGCTCAATGGATACACAATCCACTACCTAAGGCAACACATGCACTTAGGGTTTGCTCTCTAAGCTCACTAAGTGCAACACATGCACACAAGAGTAGAGAGAACTTGTTCTTAGCTCAAGAGAATAGAATGGGGCACCAGCAACTTGCCCACAAACGGCCAAGGTGGGTATTTATAGCCCACATACAAAAACTAGCCGTTGGGCAAAGGACCGCTGAAAAATCAACACGCGCGGTCGTACCGCCAAGTACCGAGCGGTACTACCGTACCTCCTCCAACGGCTATAAAACTAGCTGTTGGACATCGGCGTGGTACAACCGTCAACCAACATGCGGTACAACCGCTGATGCCGGTCGTACCGCTCAAGGAGCACGGTACTACCAATTGTCAAGGGGAGGCACCGTCCCAAAAACACCGGTACTGTTTTAAACGAACCGCCAACTAGAAATCAGAACAACCGATGTGCGGTCATACCGCACCAAGATCCGATCGTATCACAGAGCGGTTGTACCGCAGACAACACACCGGTACAACCGATTTTCCTGAGAAATCAGCAGTTTACATCCAAAACAAATTCAATTGCAAAACACATTTGACAATTGACAAGGTGATGCAAACACGGGTTCAAAGGCAAGATTCTCACCAAGTTATGAAACACATTTGCCAACTTTTTAGAATCAATACCACAAGGAATAAGGTACATGGACTTAAACCATTTGCAAAACACATTCGCAAACTAAAGTTACATGCTACAAGGATTATGCATGAACTTCAACTATTTGCAAAACACATTCGCAAATAATAGCAACATGCTAACGAGTTCTAGAGCAAACACAATGAGCTATCAACACATGACTAACTCAAGCTACTAGTCAAAGACCCCTCTTAATAGAATGTCAACCTATACTAGCAATCCGGTCTTCCAACCAAACACCAAGACCGGTAAAAGACTAGGAAAACATCCTTAGCCCTAACTAGTAATACCTTTGCCTTGAGCAACCACTTGAAGCTTGATGACGCACATCTTCACTTCAAATCCGGGTCATTGACTTGATATGCATCAACTAATGATGCATCCTTCACCCGACTTCCATCAACACATGATGGGTCTTCTTTTGACTTAATGATCAACTCATGATTATCTCTTCTTAGAGATCTTGATACGCATCAACACATGATGCATCCTTTACTCCAAGCTCTTGACTTCAATATCATCAACACACGATGATCTTCTAAAGTCTCCAACTATGGAACTCAACCTATTCATCCAACCCATGAAAAATGTTAGTTCCGCAATGTGATTGTCATTAACTACCACAACATACCATTAACTCATAATAGTAGGACAAGATACCACAATCTTTCCCTCTTTGGTAATTGATGACAATCATCACAAAAGTGAATAATTGAATATTTAAGTCATATGAGTATATATGAAGTACACAAGTCTTATATACTCATATGATATGTTTCAAGGGAACATATGTAAACTACACAAGTTTTATATACTCAAAGGATTTGTTTCATCGTAAAGATCCTTAATGTATGTGGAAATGGAATATGGATCAATACTAATGAAACCACAAAACATAGAGTGAACTCCCTCTAAATGTGTGCATACACAAATGTGTAGAAAGAACATATGCACATATTTAAGTTAGATTTTTTGTGGAGTTCAACCTATATTTTGGATCCGAGGAATGCAACAAGTATAGGAGTATAATGTAGAATGCATGCCTCTTTGATTTTCACCTTTATATCCAATTGAGACTAAGCAATAGGTATATCAATAAACATATTAGTCACACAATTAGATTTATCATTAATAGCCAAAATACTCCATTAACTTATAATGGCGGGTCTAGATTCTTCAGTAGCCCTTCTTGCGGCCGGGAGGGTTTGGCGGCACCCGCGGCCAAAAGGGTTGCGCGGGAGCTATCGGAGCAAGTGGAGCGGGCCGAGTCCAACAGCCTCTCTTCGAGCATATGTGCAGTTTCGCCTGAGTGCCGTGCAAACAAGGTTGATGCGCCACCGAGGGTAAGAGAACGCACGGCGACGGAGGCTGGCAGCGTCGCGGGCCTGTTCGGCTTGGCAAGGTTGTCGTTGGATGTTTCGTCGTGCGGCGGTACATCCTCGGCCGCTTATGAGAGGGGTGCTGAGGATACCGATGCTGTGCTTGTGACCCCGCAGGTGCCGCCCGATATGGCCGTTGTTAGTGACCAAGGCAGTGGTCATGCTGGTGGTGGTTCGGCGTCGGCAAGTTCCGAGGCGACGACCTCATTCGCAGCCCCAGCAGTCATGGGCTCGGCGAACGTGGGCCCGCTCTGCCCTGTGGACTTTAAGGTCCGTCTAGGCGCTATTGAGGTCTACGAGGAGATTGCATGGTTTGGCGCTCTGCCCCTTGCGCAGGAGCTCTTTCGGATGATGTCCCTCTCAGACATGCTCCGGGGCGTCGAAGCGAACGCCGCGAAGGTTTTTCCTGTTGCCTTGCTGAGTGGCTACACCTATATTTTATTTTATATATTTTTTGACGGGTGGTTGCATGTGCAGACCCTGATGCTCTCTCGGGCGATTGACCTCAGCGTGCCGTGAGGTCGTGCTGAGATCCAGAGAGAGGTTGACGCGAAGCGAGGGCCTGCGCACGTGAGCGCGATGGGCTTGCTGGGAGGGTGACCACTTTGGAGGCTCGGGTGACGGGGCTTGAGGAGGAGCGTAGCGCCCTTCAAGCCGAGGTGAGCGCCTTGTAAGGTGTCCGCAAGGTGCTCGAGGAGGAGATCTAGGCGGAGCGGGACCTTTCAAACACGGTGGCCCGTGTGACCTGGAACACAATGGAGATCCTCAAGGGCGTCGTGGCGAACCTTGGTGTTGTGCCCCCCCGGACCCATACCTTGGCGGAGGTTGATGTCACCCAAGGGCACCTTCAGCACGTGGGGAAGGTGTTTTTCCCGGCTGCCTGCATTTACGGGGACCATTGCGCCAAGGTGGGCTGGCTGACGGCTCTGGCCTCGCTTGACAAGGCGGGTTGCGCTCACATGGATGCCCTCGCCACCTGTTCTATCACCATGGCGACCGCTGAAGAGGTGGCTGCCGCATATCGTCGGACGTGACAGAGCAGCAACGTCCTTCTCCAGAATTTCTGGACGCCTAGCGGTCCCGAGGCCGCGACGGTGTCCCTGAGGGATGTCCAGGCGCAAAGGGTGAAGGGCAAAGCTCCGGCGATAGTTTTGACGGCAGCACCAGGGGGCAAGGAGCGGAGGGCCACCCACGGGGACAAGGTGTTACCCTCCACCAGCTAGCTAGGTTTTTAGCTTGGTAGGGATTGTTGTCCAGTCCCCTTTTGTGTATTGTCTCGGGAGTGGTTTTTTAGTGGGGGGCCTCCTTTTGTTTTCTTTTTCTAATGACCCCTTTTTGGAATGAATCATTTTCGCCTTGTTCACGATGGTTTTGTTAAGCCTACCTTTCATTTTCTATGTATGGGCTTCTCGATGTCTGTAGATACACTGACGACTATTTAAATGCCCCACCCGGCGGGGGCCTCACTCCCGCCGAGGCACTGAGGACTAAGTCTTGTGTTGCTCCGCAAGGGCGAAGGTTGAGTGCAGCTTACTGTCTATTTGGCCTCTACGGGTGTGCTACCAAGGCATCGTATGCCATGGCGTTAAGTGGCAGCGTTGGAAGAAGGCGAACCCAGAAGGGTCAATGAAGAGGTTTTTTCGTCTTCGCGAACAGAAGGCTGCGAGGGCGCGCAAAGAGATACGACCTTTTTGGGAGCGCTGAGGGGTTGCGACTGCGCCCGAGGGGCCCCTGCCCCCTCCCGCCATGCCCGCGGTTTTGTCTAGCTCCTCTGACACATCGGACGACTGTTCCGCAGAGAGGGAGTATTTGAAGTTCATGGCTACTGAGCCATTTGACGAGGAGCTACTTGCATGGGTGCTGCGCGAGGAGCCATGGGATTTTGTACCATAGACACCTGATGTGTCCATGTCACAACTCATGTTGCGGGACAGTGTATTTGTAACGTATTTGTATTGTATTTGTATCGTACGGGCCGCGCTGTTTGGCCCTTGTATGCCGTGTATGTTGGAGGTTGTGAAGAATAATGTGATTGTTGCTCGCTTTGCACCCTCTTGCTTGTTTTAGATAGGGCTCCGGGGAGCCCTAGCTCTTTTTTTTGCGAGGGGGAGGCGAAGCCTCGCGCCGTCCTCCGTACGTTTTAGATAGGGCGCTAGGGAGCCCTAGCTTGTTTTTGTGAGGGGAGACGAAGCCTCGCGCCGTCCCCCGTACTTTTTAGATAGGGCTCTAGGGAGCCCTAACTGGCCGTTGCCGCTGAGGTTGTGCTCCGCTTGGCCCTCAGGGTGCTCAGGGCTGTGGCTGCTTCAGCTGTTGATACCTTGGGCTTGGCCCTCTTCTGCGGGGCCATGCTGGTGTTTCGGGGTTGGGCTTCATAGCTTTCCTGCCGGTCCACACGGATGGCCAATTGTCGTAGCAAGAAAGACTAAACAGTAAGAGAAGGGGGGACCCCCCCAGTGTCCACGAGGATAACCGAGTGGTCCTCGAAGAGAGAGACTGGTTGTCAGGAAATGAGTATGTATTGATTGCCCTAAAAAATGAACTATATCCTGTTACGTGGGGGAGGTAGCTATTTATAGCATTTTCTACTAGGTACATGAGATTACAGTTCTGCCCCTTGTGTGCCCCTATACTAGTAGGGGCTGCAGGGGCTTTTTCTATCCCTATGTGTAGCCTTCGGCTCATGGTGAACCCTCCTGGTCCCGGTCCATCTGACTGGTGAGCCTGGTCTAGTGATATTGTGGTTCTCCGAAGGATACGGGATGCCCCCCAGTCCGAAGTGCCTTAGACACTCCAGGGGTCACAGTGCTTCGCCCCCTTCGAAACCCCTTCAGTAACCTTCGGGCCCCTTCGAGACCTTCGCGACCCCTTTGGCGCCTTTGGACCGCTTCAGGGCCCCTTCGAGGCCCCTTCGGTGCCATCGGACCCTCCGGACCCTCCCATGATCCTAGAGGGTGGGGGCACTGCAGTGTTGCTGGTCGGGGGCATGGGCGCCTCACGACAAGATGCCATACTCTACATTTGGTAAAAAAAAAATGAGAATTTTTTCAAAATTTCACGCCTAATTTTCACGAGTTTTTAACATTTAGCTGGTGTTCACATGGTGGTCCACCAATTAGATGAAGATGAAAGGAGAGACCTGTTAGGTATTTAACATCACAACTCCTCGCCACGCACTGTCGTTTTTAGCACATGTTTATGTGTCATAATCTATACATTGTGAATAACAAGTCTTATTTTATGTCCCGGACGGAGAAAATGTTTATGCAGGGGGCCATATAGTGAGAACTAAATATCGAGGGGTGCCATGAAACAAATATTTTGCTATTCTAAATGGGTAAATTAAGAACTATATAGAGGACTTCATCAACCATAAGGGACCAAGGCTCCCACTAGCCCCCCTGTCTTCATCTCTGTTTACATCATCAAAGATATAACAACATAGCAATACTGGTGTTACTCACCACACTTCTAATCAAATTTTTCTAGACAAGAACTAGTTTAATGCTCGTGCTTTGCTATGAAAAAAACATATTATGCCAATGAGTTCAACCATCATTGTCAGGCTCGGCCTGCTGCATGCCTTCGGCTCCATTGCTGTGCTTGGCCGAACTCTGCCCCAACTAGCATCACGCCTCCGCCGCTCACGCTCTGGCTGCGTTGCTCGCTCTCTTAACCACACTCTGCTAGCCGCCTCGCCCATTCCCTGGCGTACACTCATTGTCCTGGACTGGTGAGTTGACGTGTTCCCGAACTAGTCCCTCGGTGCACGCTAGCATGCTGCCGCCTCTTGGCTACTTGCTTTGCCACCTGCCCACAAGGCCACGACGTTGCCTGCGAGATTGCACACTGTACAGTACAATTTTTTTCATTGTCCATATATATTAAATACATTAAAAGCATATGATAGACCAGATATAAATTTGTCGATCTACTGGTGGCTCCTGAAAAAAAATTTAACCGACCAAAAATTTGACAGTGATGAGATTAAATTATAACTTGCCTGGCTGCACAGTTGCGAACCTGCATGTCTTAAGTAATCATAGATCGATCTTGAAAGTCATGGACATCATGTATGTGGTTAATGCCTTAACATCTAATGAAAGAATAGGCAGATCTCACGCAGGCCGTCGTGTGTGTCGTCCTCGAAGAACATCTACATAGGACAAGGACATGGCGTGGGAATACCTTATCTCTGCCGACATGCACCACTGGTTGCGCCCGCGCACCATGTCTCTGGCCATGCTATCTGCTCCCTAGCCACCGTGCTCGTCGCCTGCCGTACCTCCATGCAGTAGTAAGTGCTTCGCCAGGATGGTTCCTTCGATGTGTTCCTCTCCAGTGATGGCGACGGTGACTGTGTGTTCCGTGTTAGCGACCTGTACATGCTCCGGTATAGCCACCGCATAGCGGGGATCGCCTGGTCTTGGTCGATCTGCGTACTGGAGGGCGTAACCATGAAGGTGTCGTTCATCTAGATTAGCATCAAACTGGTCAACCGTGCGGGCAACCAACTCAGCTTCTGTCGGGACCCGAAAATACATCTCAGGTACCCTCTGTGTTTTCCGAACTAGTCCCAGATCAGTAGCTAGCTCACACAGGAAACAGTGATGAAATACCATCCATTTATTCGATTTAACTAAAAAGATTTCAGAGTAACAAATAAAAATAATAACCGGACCTTATGGTCAACGTTTACTTAACTTGCCACGTAGGGCTAAAGAAACAAATAAAACTCTTGCAATGGAAACAAAACTCTTCAAATGGCCATTAAACATGCCCACAGGCAATCGAGTGGAGAACGCATCCTAATCCGCAAAACCTTCATAGTCCACCTGCTGAAAGAACTCCTGAGCAGCTTGGTATTCTTCAACTGCGGATCAATCCGAGGGCAAAAGCCATGAGTATTTTTGAATGTACTCAGCAAACCGTAGGGAAATGTATGCAAATAATATTCATGCATGGCTTGACAAAGATTAGCTGTATGGTTCTTTTGCAGAAAGCAGCATTTACAATAAATACAATAAATACAATAAATAGATTGAAATGTGTAGTTGAAAACAATAATAAATAATTAAACAATTCTTTGAAACAACTAGTGAACTTCCCATTCACTTCCCAACCAAACCAAAGATAAGTGAATCCCGTATTCACCAATCGACACAAACCACCAAGTGAATGACCTGTTCACCAAACAAACATTATATTCATCAAGTGAACTTCCCATCCACACTCCGACTCATTTTAAAGAAACTTTATCTCCCGTGTGAAATCCCCGAGCACATCCATAACCGCGGACACGGCTATTCGAATAGTTTTACACTCTGCAGAGGTTGTACAGCTTGACCCACAAGAGATTAATCAACTCAAGGAGTCTAACCACACTTCCTTTGGTGTGCGACCTAAGTGATCATCACAAGGCTTTTACAAAGCTCCTTCTTAACCCGATTCTGGCCGCTAAGGTTTCAACATCAATGTCTTTCCAACTGCGGGGCCCCTCTTGCGCTGTGAGAATACGTTTCCCATAACTCACGCTTCCCACACGTAATCGAAATTAAGACATTGCTAATTAGTCAGCCAGGTCCGTCCCATACCAGACTTGTGGTTGTACGGTTAAGGCCCAGTTTAATGGCGTACAAGATTAAGTCCTTGACAAATTACTCAGGCGAGACTACCACAAACCCAATCCGTGTTCCATCCACACCCCCACTATCCACCAACCACTCGCCTAAGTGAAAACCATTTTGTTTAACCAAGACCCATGACTCACCCCGTCATGGTACCCACAAATTTTAACAAGAGTGGCTCACCACCACGATTCCATATATCATTAAGTCTAGATTAATCATTATGACACATGTGATGATAAACCCATCGTATCTAAGCTGAACTAAGCATTAATACGCTACCCATGTTGGCAGTATGAATATATCCAACTAAAATTATCCACGCTAGGGTGACAAAGGATTCATGGCATTTAAATAATCAAAGGAGGCATAATGACAATAGGTAATAACTAAACCCAAAAAAATTTGTATAAAAATAGCATGCAATTGTATAAAACAATATACTTTTGAAATCATAGGTTTAATATGATCAAAGGGCTAAGGCTTGCCTTGGAATAAATCCTGAGATTGATCTTGATCTTGGTATACTCCTCCTTGCTCCAAGCTTCCCGAAGTATCAACGTCTAATCGGAAACAAACAAATAAACCAAATAAATAAATAACAGAGAGGAAAATAAACTCCAAAAATTAAATAAAAATCTCATATAGATAGATCTTGAATTTAGATGAATTTAGGAATTTGAATGGACTGAATCGGAGTTCGGATGCAAAAGATATGGGCTTTGGAAGATTGAAATCCATGAAATAACCCTAAAAAGGATTTATGGATTAATCCGAATTATTTTCCTATTGGAAATTCCGGAATTATGACGCATGGCTGACGTCAACGAAGGTTTTCCGCCGGAAAGAAAAGAAAAAGGAAAAGAAAATCCCCCTAACAAGTGGGACTCACTTGGAAGAGAGATGGCTCACGGTGGACTGAGTTCACCGAGCCGGGCGGTTGGGTTAAACTCGATGGTGCCACGCAGATGCTGACGAGGCGGACACGTGGGTGACACGCGGGCAAACGGGGTGACACGGCGCTTATGTGGATTCGACATGGACGCCGGTGAGGCTGGTGGCGCTCGGCTCCGACGGAAACCGGCGAACGGCGGCGGCTCAACGGCAAGAAAAGCACGGGTGTAGAGGGCGAGACGGGGAACTCGCCGGTGTGCTCACGGGTGCTTGGAGACCTACGGAGCGACCGGCGACGAGGATTAGGCGGCGGCGAGACCTCGGGTTCGACGGATCCGGGGCTTCGGTGAGCTTCCGACGAAGCCAAGGTCACCGGGAGGTAGCCCTCGTCATTGCGAACTCGAAGAAGGCGGCGGCGAGGCTTGCGCGGCTCCGGTGGCGAAGAACGAGCTCGCCGAAGTTGCGGGCGGAGGAAAGCTTTGAAGGCCGGATTCGTTGAAATGGCGGCGTGGGACAAGGGGCGGCCTAGGGTTTCGAAGGAGGCGAGGTGGTGCGGTCGCTTTGACGCAGTCGCGGCCTTAAGTAGCCACGGGAGAGGGGAGTTCGCGTCCGAGACGGCGAGGCACCGCGGCGGCTTCGACACGGACTCAAGAGTCCGCGGAGAAGACGAAGATGACGTGGCGAGGGGCCCCTGATCAAGGCTCAGAGTGGGCGAAGCGCAAGGCGCGCAGAAGGTGGCGGGTGGGGTCATGCCTGTGGCTGAGGAGAGAGGAACTGAAAGGGTCAGCATGGGGAAACGGCCGAAGCGGAGATGGGCCAAGGCAAGGAACGGGCCGCAGGTTGGGCGGATGGGAAAGGATCTGGTTTCGCCCACCACTATTTATGAGATTTTAATAGTTTTTCTTTTTAGAAAATAGTCAAGATCCAAATAAAACTTAGAAAATACCAAATGAACTCGTAAAAATTCTAGAAAATTCTAAAAATATATCCAAGCTCATAAGATCCAAATAAAATAATTTTGATAATAGTTGATGTTGACATTAATCACATTAAATTGTTTTTTGAACTCTGAAAATTCCAATTAAGCTTTTAACTTTAGCAGAAAAATCCAAATGGTTATTTTTCTTTTAAAACTTTAAAACAGACCAAACTTTTGGGATGTTACAGCTTCCTCGTCGCCTGGCTCACTCTCGGAGTCAGCCCGCTAGATAACTTCGCCGAGAGCCCATAATGCCATTGCGGATTCGAATTCGCCAACACTTGTAACGACGGCAACGCCGTCGTGGGGCTCTTGATCCGTGAGCAACGATGGTATCGCGGTGTCATGGTGAGCAGTATGCGTCAGCCAAACTCAAATTGGATGTAGGCCTAGATATAATTAGAGATGAGATGAGTTTGCTGGGGTTGTTAAGAGATTTGCTTTGAGTAGTTTGTTCGGAATGGATGGGGAAGATAAAGAATCACGAGAGAAATACTGGCCCATACGGCAAGTCGCTTTAACACATATGGGATGCTAGAGGGAGTGTTTGTTGGGTCTACATTGTTAGACGGTTTGGTCACATGCACATCCACGTGCCCGGTGCTTCGGTCCTCCGCACCAGACACAGATGCAATGGATGGCTTCGGTAAGTTACAGCAACAACCTAGGATTAGTCTTGTTTCTATCTTTTGCATGCATGTAATCCTAGGATTAGTTGCCTTCTTTACGCCTCATTGGCTATTTGTACCGAACCCATCTTTTGGAATTATTATTGCGTGTTTGATCTCCTAGCTTCACGCTTTCATGGTATCATGAGTGGTTCGCATCCTGCGACCCTCGCTTCCGCATCCTAGCCACCGGTGAATTCCTATGGGTGACTCCATGACGGAGGCCGAGCGCCAGCAACTCGCTCACGACGCCGAGTGTGCGCGCCTCGACGCCGAATGGGCACGCCTCGACGCTGAACGCCAGCGTCTTGAGGAGGACGAGCATGCCTTTCGCGACTAGCAGAACGCGCTCGAGGCCACCACCATCGCCGTGCTACATGCCCAGGCGGTGGCTGTCCTCAACATCCGCACCCTCATCCCTGTCGTCCTCGACTACGACTCGCCGAACTACACCAAGTGGCGCGGTCTCTTCCTTCTCGTCGTCGGCAAATACGCGCTCTCCGACCACGTCCTCTCCGACATCGTCTCCCCCAACGATCCGGCCTGGAACCGCATGGAGTGCACGGTTCTTGGCTAGCTCTATGACACCATCTCCTCCAGCCTTGTTGAGATCGTCATGTCACCCACCGCGTGTTCACGCCGCGTCTAGCTCGGCCTTGAAGAACAGTTCATCGGGAACAAGGAGACCCGAGCACTGTACCTCGACGCCGAGTTCCGCAACTTCGCCCAAGGAGACCTATCCATCTCCGATTATTGCCGCAAGCTGAAGTCCATGGCCGATGCCCTCGGCAATCTGGGCGAGCCCGTCCTCGACCGTACCCTCGTCTTTGCCGTGCTGCGCGGCCTCAATGACAAGTTCTCTCACCTAGCGGCCCTGATCCGGCGTTCCAAACTGCTACCGTCTTTTGTGGACGTGCGCGCGGACCTGATGCTCGAGGAGCTTACCATGCGTAACAGGCCTGGCTCCTCGTCCACGGTTCTCCTTGCCATCGGCCAGAACAACGGTGGACACTCTCACACCGGGGGCGGCGGCGGCAGCAGCGGCGGCGGCCGATCCAACAACAAAAACCGCAACAACCACCGTGTCGGCCGCAACACTGGTGGTGGCAGCCACGGCGGCTCCAGCTCCTCGACGAACGCCGGCCAACACACGCAGAGCACCGGCGGCGCCCAGGCGTCCAACGCTGGCCAACCACCACAGCGGCGGCCGCCATCGCTCGAATCCTCGGTCTGCACGGCCCAGTCCGCCTCACACGGCCGGCGTTCATTTTCTGGCCCGCATGCCCAATCTGGCGCCCTAGCAGACCCGTGCTTCTCCTCAGCGCCGTCCGATTCGCCCTCCGGTGCCCGATGGGCTGGTCAGACGCTGCAACAATAGCCAGTGGTCAGACGCTGCCCACCTCCCAAAGACCGAAGCGGAGGTTTGCTCGGCGCCGCCTCCGCAGTCGACGGTCGATTTCGCCTCGACATCCATGTCAACCACAGGGCACTGGGATCAAGCGGCTCTGTTAAACTCCTTCAACACAATGTCGCTCAACCCCCCCTCATCCGGTGAATGGTACATGGACTCCGGCGCCACTTCCCACATGGCTTCGGACGCCAGTAATATCACCGTCTCCCACCACCCTCCCCCCCTCTCACTCTTCTATTATAGTGGGTAATGGCTCTACTCTTCCTGTTGCATTTGTCGGCTCCACCATCCTTCCCGCTCCTCACGGTCACTTTTCATTACGGAACATTCTTGTCACACCTCACATAATCAAAAATTTGATTTCGTTCGCTAATTTACCATTGATAATAATTGTTCCGTTGAATTTGACCCCTATGGCCTCTCTGTGAAGGATCTTCGCACTCGGAGCGTGATCGCCAGGTACAATAGCTCCAGCCACCTCTACCCGTTGTTGCCACCTCCACCCCAGCCACGAGCTCTCGTTGCCACTTCATCGCCCACGCTTTGGCATCGCCGCCTTGGTCACATTAGTGCCGAGGCCCTCTCCAAATTAGCTAGTACTTCTCTCATTTCCTGTAATAATGCTACTGAGAATATTTGTCATGCTTGCCAACTCGGCCGCCACATTCGTTTACCTTTTACTAGCTCTAGCTCTCGTGCCAATGCAAACTTTGATTTAATTCATTGTGATTTGTGGACGTCTCCAGTGGCTAGCATTTCTGGCTACAAATATTATCTCATTATTTTAGACGATTGCTCCCACTACTCATGGACCTTCCCTTTGCGTCTCAAGTCGAACACCTTCTCCACCCTATCTCATTTCTTTGCCTATATCCGCACGCAGTTTGGCATCACGATAAAAAGTATCCAGCAGACAACTACCGTGAGTTCGATAACTCTTCCGCACGTCACTTCTTCCTTACACATGGTGTTGCCCTACGCATGTCATGTCCACATACTTCACAGCAAAATGGCAAGGCCGAACGTATCATTCGCTCCACCAACAATATCATGCGCTCCCTCATGTTCCAATCCAACCTCCCACCTCCCTATTGGGCCGAGGCTCTTCATGCCGCCACATACCTCCTTAACCTCCACCCCACAAAAACACTTCAGTTTCTCACTCCGCACTTCGCTCTCTATGGTGTCCCTCCCTCCTACTCGCACTTACGTGTTTTCGGGTGTCAGTGCTACCCAAACCTCTCCTCTACAGCGACCAATAAACTCTCTCCCCGTTCCACACTTTGTGTGTTTCTTGGCGATCCATCGGAACATAAGGGCTATCGGTGCCTTGATTTATTCACTAATCGCATCATCATATCCCGTCACATCACTTTTGATGAGACGAACTTCCCCTTCGCCACTACGCATGCCCCCGCTGATCCGTCCTCCCTTGACTTTCTAGCTGACATGGACTCTGTCCAGATGCCTGTTGGTCATTTTCCTCTTGCAGGTACTCCTTCGACACGTGCGGCGGCCCCGCCGCTTCATCGTTCTCAACCATGGGTCGTTGCCAGCGGAACCGGCCACACCACGGCGTTTGGGCCACCCTCTTCTGGTCCCACACCCACAGCAGAGCAGCCCGTGGTGGGCACTGGGCCCTCTGCATCTCTTGGCCCCCCTGCTGGGCCGTCCGAGCATGCGGTGCCGCACGCACCGCCCTTTGCGCCGGGTGTTTATCGCCGCTGCGCTCCTGCCGCCGCCATCGAAGCTCCTTGTCAGTAGCCACGCCTAGACTAGATGCAGTATCGCCGCTTCGCTTCACCGGTGGACAATGCTCATCGCATGACCACTCGTGGCAAGTCGGGATTTCGCCTCCCAGTCAATCACCTCAATCTCCATGTTGCGGTCTTATCGCCCGTCCCGAAGACCGTTCGCAGTGCACTGGCTGATCAGAACTGGCGTGTTGCGATGACCGAGGAGTTTGACGCTCTTCAGTCAAATCGGACTTGGGACCTTGTTCCTCGTCCACCTGGCGTTAATATTGTGACAGGCAAGTGGGTTTATCGTCACAAGTTTCATCCGGATGGCTCGCTTGAGCGCTATAAGGCCCGTTGGGTCCTTCGGGGTTCACTCAACGGCCTGGCATTGACTTCGATGAGACCTTCAGCCCTGTGGTCAAACCTGCTACTGTTCGTACTGTCCTCACGCTGGCTCTTTCTCGTGACTGGCCTATTCATCAGCTCGATGTGAAGAATGCTTTTCTGCATGGTACTCTCTCAGAGACAGTATATTGTATGTAGCCTTCTGGTTTTGCAGATCCAGCTCACCCGGACTATGTTTGTCGGCTCAACAAGTCTCTTTATGGGTTGAAGCAGGCTCCTCATGCCTAGTATAGCCAGTTTGCCTCTCACCTCTCCTCTCTTGGTTTTGTGGAAGCTCAGTCAGATACGTCCTTATTCATATTTTGTCGGGGGTTAGATACTGCCTATCTTCTCCTTTATGTGGACGATATTGTCTTGACTACTTCTTCAGAAGGCCTTCTTCATCGCATTATTGCAGCACTCCGGGATGAGTTCACCATGAAGGATTTGGGTCCCCTACATCATTTTCTGGGCCTCTCCATCACTCGCCAGCAGGGGTCCCTGTTTCTGTCTCATCGGCACTATATTCTGGACATATTGGACCGTGCTGGAATGGCCGATTGCAAGCCTTGTAGCACTCCTGTCGATACTCACTCCAAATTGTCTGGTGATGGTCCCCCGGTTGCTGATCCGACTCATTATCGCAGTTTGGCTGGTGCCCTTCAGTACTTGACCTTCACTCGGCCAGACATTTCTTATGCTGTGCAGCAGGCTTGCCTCTTTATGCATGATCCTCGTGAGCCGCATCTTTCTTTGGTGAAGCGTATTCTACGGTATCTTCGAGGCACTTTGGACCATGGTCTGTTTCTTCATCGGACTGCTCTTCATAACTTGGTGGTTTATTCTGATGTCGACTGGGCCGGTTGTCCTGATACACGCAAGTCTACATCAGGCTATGCTGTATTCCTTGGTGACAATCTAATCTCCTGGTCCTCTAAATGTCAGCACACCGTGTCTCGCTCTAGTGCCGAGGCCGAGTATCGCGCCGTCGCCAATGGAGTCGCTGAAGCTACTTGGCTCCGCCGCCTTCTTGAGCTTCAGACTCCATCGCTGCGTGCTACTATCGCTTATTGTGACAATGTCGCCGTCTACCTCTCCAAAGAACCCGCCAAAGACCAAAGACACCAAACACGTGGAGATTGACCTTCATTTCGTCATGAGCGCGCCGCCTCGCCACGTCAAGATTATACACGTGCCGACCACTTCACAGTTTGCGGACATCTTTACCAAGGGTCTTCCTACTTCCGTCTTCACCGAGTTTCGGACTAGTCTGAACATTCGGTCTCCTCCGCTCTGACTACGGGGGCGTGTTAGACGGTTTGGTCACATGCACATCCACGTGCTCGGTGCTTCGTCCTCCCAGACCAGACGCTGCCGCCACCATACGTGTTTGAGTCCAGATGCAATGGATAGCTTCGGTTAGTTACAACAACAACCTAGGATTAGTCTTGTTTCTATCTTTTGCATGCATGTAATCCTAGGATTAGTTGCCTTCTTTACGCCTCATTCGCTATTTGTACCGAACCATCTTTTGGAATTATTATTGCGTGTTTGATCTCCTAGCTTCACGCTTTCATACATGGTGGCATCAAAATATTGGTGAGGGGAAGGAAGTAGAGAGCACATCACCCGTCACTACTACATTCTTTTTAAAGAGTAAAGATTATCAGATTTCTAGGAAAATACAAATCAAACGTGTGTTTACTTTATAGAGAAAAAAACGTTGTGCTGGCCTTGTAGAACAAACAGGTTCCTTCTAGAAACTAGAAAGGCCAAAGTAGGTCCCCAAAACCGTGGGAAGAGGGCGGAGATTCCGCAAGCCTCGCATGGGAAAAACGTCGTCACCCAGCGATCCACTGGTCACCCCGGCGGCCCGGCGAGCCGTGAGCTCTGTAACTTATCTCAGGTCCTGATTCCTCAAGGTCGGAAAAACTTGATTGTCCCAATGCGAACTTTCGTCTTCTTTACCCTTCTTGTAAGTAGGTTGCTACTTGCTTTCCTTGTGTAGTTGGTGGTAACTGGTGAGATACTGTGGATTGAGTTATATCTTTGGCTTGCAAAGTTTATGCTGATGTCGAGGGGAATTCCAAACTAACCGATTCCGTAATTCAAAAGCTTTTCACATTATCCTAGTTGCACTTAAGCGATTTAGTGGGTTCACCGGTTCAGTTTGCTCCCTGTATCTTTTTACTAAAATAAGACAATCCTTTACCCAATGATTAATAAAAAATGGACATAGGACAATCCTTTACCCAATGATTAATAAAAAATGGACATAGGCACATGGCGGGGAAAAAAGAGAGAAATAATTGCTCTCTGTGACAGCACAATTTATCTAGCATATGTGGAACTATCTGCTGATTACTGTTGCACTGGAATGTGAAGTTTTCCTTGTGTCAGTTTGTATGAGTTATTAAACAAATTCTGATATTTAGTCTATTTGGCCTTTTGTAGATGCCGTCTCCAAAAGTTTTGCATTAGAATGGTACTGGCCGTTTTTCGTCCAGGCTACAACTATCTTTGCAGAGAAATTGAATTCTGCCTCGCTCTGTTTTCCAAGTAAACAAAGAAGTCAGATGGGTAGCACAAAACCTCTTGGAATTCAGCTTTTTGAATGTGTCCAGGGGAATCCTCTATCGGTCAGGTCATGCCAAGCCCTTGTGTTGATGTTGACATTCTTTTCTTACGCTAGCTACCATGCAGCAAGGAAAACTACAAGCATTGTTAAGAGTGTTCTTGATCCCAACACGTCAAACCTAGGTTTGTTGCACTGGCATAGTTGTTTGTATCTTGATGAGTTACATATTGCAGAGAATCATACAGTGCTCTATGGTGGTTGGGAACCATTTGATTCTACAGATGGAACTGCATTGCTTGGGGATATTGATTTGGCATTTCTTGCAATATATGCAATCGGCATGTTCTTTGTTGGCCATATCAGTGATCGAGTGGATCTGAGGATCCTTTTGACTGTCGGAATGGTGGGAACTGGTTTGTTCACTGCTGCTTTTGGAGCTGGATACTGGCTCAATATACACAATTTTTACTACTTTTTGGGCATTCAGTTGTTCACTGGCCTGTTTCAGTCGACTGGGTGGCCGTCAGTGGTGGCAGTTGTTGGTAATTGGTTTGGGAAGAGCAAGAGAGGTCTAATCATGGGAATTTGGAATGCTCATACATCTGTGGGGAACATATCGGGCTCTCTGATAGCATCTGCATTACTGAAGTTTGGATGGGGTTGGTCATTTGTTGTTCCTGGTGCTATGATTGCAGTAGTTGGGATCATGGTGTTTCTGCTCTTGCCTTCTGGTCCTGAGGCTATTGGATTTCAGGATGACCATTTGAAGTATTCCGATAAGAGTGAAATAGGCAGCCCTTTATTGGAAGGACAGACAGATGTTACAGAAAAGGCAGTGGGATTCATTGAGGCGTTGAGAATTCCTGGTGTAGTGCCATTCGCTCTCTGCCTGTTTTTCTGCAAGCTAGTCGCTTATACGTTTCTATATTGGCTTCCTTTCTATATTAGCCACACAGGTTCGTTTAATTAATTGTGCAATTTGTTCCTTTTTTCTTTCGGAGCTAAATTTTGTGCATTTTTTCTTGTCATATGAAATCTCATATTCCACTCTTGCAGCGGGATGATACTCACAAGAGTAAATGTTGTTTTGCTTATACTGTTAAAAAATCGTATATTATTTGGCCTTTAGATGGAAGCTGCAAGTTCACAGAAACTATATGATGTAGTCATGCTGTAGGGTCTGTATTCATAATGTTTGAAGACGGAACAAATTGGACTTCGATATAGTACTGAACAAACTGATAATAGGCATTAGGCAACCTTTCATGTCATTAGGTAATTGTTAGACTGGGAGCCAAACTTCCTATTTAACCAGAGAAATCTAAATGCGTCATCCCGGTATTTGTCTTTCAAACCATAGTCCAGTGTGCAATTTTTTTTGATTGCACCGTCTCATTGGCAGTTTGAGTTCGGCTGGTTACTTTGGCACAACAGTTCACTGAACATTTGAGCTTGCTGATATGACCTCAACTACTCTGGTGCTCTCGGCAAAGAGTATGGTATCTGTATGATGGTGACTAAGCCTACTAATGATTTACTCTCTTTTCTTGGATAGGTGTTAGTCTCAGAATTAGGTAAACAAGCTAAGAAAAAAGCCAATTAATCTTGGTATGCTAATCTGTGGTAATTGAGAGATTTTTTTTTATTAATTAGCCTTTTTAAATTTTTATTTTAAAGTTAACCCCCGGCGCACTTTTTTTCCAATTCTGACCCCTTTGGTCACTCGTGGCGTGACAAAACAACGCTGTCACGCTGAGGCATGCTCTTGTCATGCCATGGGTGGTGGTGTGACCAAAAGTGTTATTTAGCGGACTTTTCCTATGACGTGATAGCGTTGTTTTATCACGCTACGGGTGGTGGCGTGATCAAAATGGTTAGAATTGGAAATAAAGTGCGCCAGAGGTTAACTTTAAAATAAAAATAAAAAAGGGTTAATTAATAAAAAAAGTTCTAATTGAGATCCAGTGCATCATGCATATCTAAAGTGTTTGAATTCAAAAGCAAAATTTTAATTTGTTGTATCTTTTAGCTGACCGTTTTTCCATCCTGTTTCTTCCTCTCAGCTGTTGGTGGAGAATATTTATCAGATTCGACTGCCGGAGCCCTATCAACATTGTTTGATGTAGGTGGCGTTATTGGTGGCATCCTTGCTGGCCACATCTCCGATCGCCTGGACGCCCGGGCATTGACAGCGGCAAGTTTCACATTCTCTGCAATGCCAGCATTGTTCTTCTACCGTATATACGGGGGTATCTCGCTTTACTGGAACGTCATTCTCATGTTCATCGCCGGCATGCTCGTGAGTGGCCCTTATGCGCTCATAACAACTGCAGTCTCTGCGGACCTCGGCACGCACAGCTCCCTAAGAGGCAACTCCCGAGCCTTGGCCACTGTGACAGCAATCATAGATGGGACAGGCTCAGCTGGGGCTGCAATCGGCCCTTTGCTGACGGGCTACATCTAAGAGTTGGACTGCGGTCTTCACAATGCTGATGGTTGCGGCGCTGGTCGCAGGATTGCTGTTGTCAAGGCTGGTCATCGCTGAGGTTTCTGCAAAGATAAGAGACCTGGAGGTCAGCACCAGCGAGTGATCTGGCTGTATCCTCCATCGGGGAAGCTTAGGCTGGAACTGCCCGAGAACTACCTGTGCTGCTTTATTGGAGACTGGTGTGGTGTCACTGAAGAGCAAAACGGTGAAGACCTCTAATTTTAGACCTGAGTTGGTGCGCCTGCGCCATGTTTGTTGCATGGAAAGCCTTGTTTTTTCGCTGTTGTTTGTGGCAGGATTGTAAGGCAGTGTTGAGAGTTGCATGCCGAGGCTTTGAATTGATTGTTGAAGGAAGAAGAGAGAAATTGTACTTTTAACGAAGAAGAGAGAAATTGTACTTAAACGATATGTTGGGAATTTTGTGGAGTAGGGGACTTGAATCACGCTAAAGCGTTTTCCTAAGTGATTATTTGCACCCTATCTAAATGCTTTGGGGGTTTACTCCAAATAAGCTAGTAGGATAAGACAAACCTGAACAAAGTTTGTAATAAAGCAAAATGAAAACTCGTCGTTCTCCTCGGACGTTGGTACTGGAAGAAGCGTTGGATCAAGAATGTAGAAGAGCTTCATGGTCGTGAGGAAGAACTTTAGTTTGTCCTGCCAGCGGGTGAAGTTCGTGCTGTCGAAGCGATGAAGTCGCACCATGTCTTGATTCATGAACTTGATAGCGGAAGCAGAAGCCTCGGACTCCATAATAATCACTTTAAATTGTTGGGAATTTTGTGAAGTAGGAGACTTAAATCACACCAAAGCGTTTTCCTAAAGCGATTATTTGCACCTTATCTAAATGTTTTGAGGGTCTACTGTAAATAAGCTAGTAGGATAAGACAAGCTTGGACGAAGTTTGCACTAAAGCAAAGTGAAAACTCGTCGTGAACAGAACGTCGTGAACAGAACAAGAGAATGGGATTGTGAAGTGCATCTCAAAATCTGAAGGACATCTCTTTATATAGAGTTTGAAAAGATGCGAAATAAAGAGACATGACTCTTTGAATGCACTCTCCCGTGGAAGGATGCGAAATAAAGAGACACGACTCTTCAAATACACCCTCTCATGAAGAGACACAACTTATTGTTTGAAAACAACTTCCAACAATCTCCTATTTGTTTTAAAATAAACAAGTTCATACACGGTAATAAAAGAATATTAATACAGTTATGTATCTTTCGATTTGAACCTAACCTTAGTAAATACACAACAAAGTTTTGATGAAATTAAAGGTAGCATAAAAGCTTTGAACCAATTATTCCTTATATCAAAACTGGTCATGCATTACACATATTCTTTATAACGTTCTGTCCACAAAAACACGCTTAGCACTATTAATAACCATATGCTCATCCTATATTAATGAAAAATTATGAGAGAAACTCTACTCCCATTTAGAGACGGCACCATCTCATTTATCATATAGGCGAAATTCTTCCAGTATCTCTGTTACTTACAGATGCTTGTCCTCAATGACTGAATCTCAATAAGAGTAAAATACTCAACCCTCAAACAGTAACAGCCAACATTTCACAATTAGATAAATATTGAACCATCCACTTCACAACTTGTTGTTACCCTTTGAACCATAAAACTAGTTAATTACTTGTGTTAGGTTGGGTTGCCATTGTTAATGGATTTATTATTGAGTTTAACTCCCATTCCCAAGGAAGTCTTCTTTACTAAGTCTCTTGTGAGAGGTTTAGTAAAAGGATCAGCAAGATTAACATTTGTTCTCACAAATAATAAATAAATTATTCCATCCTTGATTAATTTCCTCACATAATCACGTCTTAGACTCATATGTCTAGACTTACCATTGTGCACTTCACTGTACGCTCTAGCTAAAGTAGCCTGACTATTATAATGTATTGACAGTGCCGATATATTTTTACGTGCTAGTGGAATTTCTAAAAGGAGATCCCTTAACCATTCAGCTTCTTGTCCTGCCGAAGCAAGAGCCACAAATTCAGATTCCATAGTAGAATGAGTAATACAAGTTTGTTTCTTGGATTTCCAAGAAATAGCCTCACCGGCCAATGTAAATACCTATCCTGTTGTGGATTTGCTATCTCCAACACTTGATATCCAACTTGTGTCAGAATATCCTTCTAAGATAGCAGGAAATCTTGTATAATTTAGACTTAGGTCTTTGGTTTTATTAAGATATCCAAAGACTCTCTCAATTGCTTTCCAATACTCAACACTGAGGTTGCTAGTAAATCTTCTTAATTTACTAACTGCATATGATATATCTGGTCATAAACATTGCATCAAATACATTAGACAACTAATAACACTCGCATATTCAAGTTGAGCCACGGCTCTTCCTCACTTGAAAAGAATGGAGGATTTGTTTGGTTTGTTACCATCGTGAACCAAAACCACATTTTAGTAATGTCAATGAAAATTGATTCTCGTTTGCTACTAATATTTAGTAATACCAACAAAAATTTGTTAACACTAATGAAATCTAATGTCACATATGGACAATCTGAGGGTTAGAAAATCGCTCATTGAAATTTTGGTAACACAAAAATTTGGCTTGGCCGCAAATCTAAACAATGTTCATTTTGTCAATTTTTGACTTTTCCTAAGTTTTAGCTATGCTAATTTTTGGCTTATTTCATTAGGGTCATGAACCAAACAGCCTCAAAGTTTGGTGGATTCGCTCAGTGGAGCAAGGGCGACAGTGTGGCATGCCATGTCACCGCTAAAGCTAGGGTTAAGCAAGGGCTGTGCGAAGCCATCTGCCGTCGGAAGGAGGAAGGGGATTTTCCGTATAACAGGGGTTCTTTTGTAAAAAGGATTAAGTATGTATTTGGTCTCTCAATACTTGCTCTAATTTAATTTCCGTCCCTCATTTGCAAATCTCGGAGAAGTGTGGGCCACCAATATTTGATCTAACGGTTCGTGGAGACTCAAATTCATCCGCGATCCAAATCAGGTGCAAAATTGTCAGCATTAAGAAAAAATGGGGTCTTTTTTGCAAAACTTAGGTCCACTACTTTCTTTTCCCGTAAATCAAAGCCGTCTAGTTGGATCGGACGACGGCTGGAGGCCTAAGCTGGTATACTATCCACGATCCAAGTTGGTTGCGTGGGCTTTGCTTACTCCCTTTGCGAAAACATGTCAGCCTACACGCACAGGGATGGTCAGCCCATCCAAGCTCCCAGCCAGAAATGGGCCTCGATTTGGACCCGCAACTTTGATCAAACGGCTCGCGGCCTAATTGGTTCTTTGAGGGAGTCTGTACAAGGGAATTCACATGTTCATGTTCTTCTTTGATTTCTTTTATCTTTTTTTTTTTGCAAGGATTCTAGATTTCTTGAACAATTAGCAATCATTTCCTGGTTTGAGTAATGTATAGCACCCTATTATTATTCAGGTCTGACATCTAGCCACACCTTTCAGATAGACGATCTTTGCTAGCTTTTCCTGCTCTCGAGAAAACACTTATTCAAATGACACTTTTCAGTTTAAACACAGAACTATGCAGGAAATATTTTGTAGTTAGTCAAGTTGGTTACAGGAGGGATACTAGGAAGTAACGAACAGTCTTCCTACCGACGGAAACAAGAATATATTCCCTGTGTCATGTATGCACTTTACAATACATAGTAATCTAGCTAGTAGTACATTCTAGGACATTCTAGGTGGAGACGCCTCAGCCAAAACTTTTCTACGAGGCCTATTATCCTCCTCCGAACTGCATTTAGCCACATCTGTACACATCGCATGAACTTAAATTACCCGAATGTGCACGTATAATAATCTAGCCAGCTCCTGTCCTCCCAAAATCTTTGGTTTGTTGCTACATACATGAATGATCTCTTCGTACGCACATTCCTTCCTACAAGCAGAAGAAAACAGCATAATTGACAGACAGCTCCCCTTGCACGATCGATACACACACACCTCACAGGAGAACCAAGCATGTCGATCTCACCTCTCTCTTTCTTCATCGCCATGCCAAGTAGCTAGTGCTACTGCTGAGCTAGCTAGCTGCTCCATCTACGGATCAACCAACGCAACGTCGTACCCTAGCCGCCGCCCTTATCCCGGTCGAGCCCTTGTATACCGCACATCGAAAAGCTAGCAAGGGATAGATCACAATACATGGATATGGATGGCGAGAGCTGAAATCGAGAGATCGAAAACGATCTGCGGCAAAAGACGAATCGGTCGTCGCTCGATCGAGCAACGTACAAGAGGAGATCAGAAGATTACTAGAAACCGAAACCAAAAGTCTCCTCCCCAACTCCACGTGGGCTAGCTGATTAAGCTGATGGCTTGCTTGCCGGTGTAACTAGTTAAGCGAAGCTTGGAAACGTAGAAAGCCATTAGCATTGACCCAACCCAAGAAAGCAAAGCAAAAACTGTGACAGGAACAGCCAAGGACAAGGGCAAGCACTCACTCGCCGGCCTTTAATTTTGTTGTTGCAGTTTGGTGCAGCTACAATTCTGTGGAAGACGCTTGTGGGACACGAAATTAAGCTACGAGTTTTGTTGGGATGTTTATATATATTGCTTGGAGTAGTTGACCTCTTAGTTAACTTGTGTGCATAACAAAGATCTTCATGGATTCTAGAGTAACTGATAATGAAAAATATATCTTAGCTGTTTTATTTTATGGAAGTATTGAGATATGTCTTCTATTAATTGGCGCATGTGTGAGCTGACCACTGAAAGAGCTAGCTCGGACGTTCTAGTCTAGATCGATGAACAATTTCAGCGGTCGAATTGATGAGTTTTGGAGCTTCCTTTTTGTGCATTTCCATTTTCCTACAAGCGAGTAAGCGACCAAGCTTGTAGTCCAAAGACGCACAGACAGATTGATGAGAAGAGGATCACACGAAACGAGTGACGGGGGAGAGGAGAATCAGGAGATTGCAGAGGTGTCTTCTTGCACAACTGCACAAGCTAGCGTATAGAGAGAGAGAGAGAGAGAAAGGCTGGGCAGAAATACATACATACATAGCTGGACCCCCTCCATCCCTCTCAAGGCATAGATTTTCGACAAGCATGAGTGCATTCTTTTGGGACGGCAGCACGTAAAAGATTTCGTGGAAAAAGGAGGGGAAGCTAGCGTTTGCCCTACGCGCTGGCTCAATCACACTAGCAAGATTAGCCGATGCATGCATCACCATATTTGGTCTCCATCTTTCTGCATGTATGACCATGTTAATTATCCAAAGGAAAAAGGAGAAATCACTTGACACCCGGCCTTTGCATTCTTTTCCTCCCCCCCCCCTCTCTTTCTCACTGACTGATCAAGACATGGATGAATGCTCATGGAGTCATGGTTAGCAGCATTGACATGCTCAAGGGCAACTTTACTCTTACATCAGAGTTTTATTTTCGTTTCTTTCTCTCTTTTTTTCACCCTTTTTAAGTTGGAGGAAAGTGCCCTTGCATGTCTGTCTTGCGTGTGGGACCCATCACATCAACCTTGGAGTTTGAAACTTTGAACTTTGAAGCCAAACCGCCCTTGTGAATGAAGAGAGAGAGTATCACAACCTTACAGGTCCTTATCCCACTTGTACATGATCTGGTCACTTCTTTTCTCTTTCCCTCTCTCTTTTCCTTTTCCTTTTTGCAACCGAAAAGGCTATGCATTATTACAGCACTTTGCAAGCGGTGGAGGCCCAAGCTAGAGATGACGAGAGACCTCCTCGCCTCGGCCGTAGATACGAGCCATACTCATCGATCGCTGGTGCAATGCAATAAAGACTGTTTAATCGATGGCCTTTTGCTTCAAAGGCTGCAAGTGTAATGGCACTTGCTTGGTACCATCGGTCCTTTTCCATTACCCCCATCCACTTTACTCTTCTCTCTTTCTTTTCCTTCGGATGAGATGCTTGAGCAAAAGCTTGCAGCCTTGGTTGATAAGGACAAGGAAGCTCCTTTGCATTAGTACAGCTTGTATTGTATTCTTCTTGGACTTCCTCATGATGAACCTTAACCGATACTGGCCACGCTTTTCTTGGCTTCCAGCTTTGCATCTCGATCAACATGTACAACTCGGCGTGTCTGGGGAAGATCTGATCGCGTGTTCCTCTCATTGTTTTGATTCCTTCATCCTGAACAGGATCTTCTTCCATTGGCAATTAATGTGTGGAGTACGAAGTCTTAATTAATCAGTTCCATGTGCTAACTATTACAAGTAACCAAGGACTTGAGGTGTAGATCGAGATATTGCACACAGTTTTGATAATCTAGTAAGTGCAATATGAAGCCCTAATCGCTATTACAATAGTACAATATTTTCGCTTTAGTGTAGAAGACATGTGGTACTGTAATGTCAGGCACAAGCTAGTTAGATTGCCAGTATACCGCCCCATGTGATCCTTCTTAAGCTTAAGAGGGTGCAAGTTACGCTGCATTTGCTTTGCGCTCCAGTTTGGACCAGACAGCAATATTGCTGCATGCATTGGCTGCTTTCCAGCAGGTAGTGAAACACATTGCAGGCAAGCATCATCAGATCACTGCCATCTGAGCTAACCATGGTACTTTTAGGGCTAAACTTTTGCGTCTTTTATCCTAAGAGTCATGCTTTAGCAGTGTTGCCCACATCGTCCAACAGTGTAGCAGATCGTTAAATGTTCTCTGTTTCCATTTTTGTGCAAAGCAAAGCGAAGGTACAGTCGAAAAAATGCGCATTTGTCGCCAGCAAAAGCAACCGTGTGCCCCAATGGTAAAGCTACCTAACGATCGAGTTCATGTGACAGCTTCTGCCTTTTATTTTTTTTAGGCTTAAACTTTAGTGTTCCAATCAGAATGGTCGAACTAAGTTATTTGAAAAGAGTAAACCTCAAGGATTTCTCTTTCTTCGTTGCTTGCAGAAGATGTAAGTAGCTAGAAAGGGAGGACTGATCAAACATTTGCAGCCAAATTGCCAAGGTACCAGACAAATCATCAGATGTTTACTGAGACAATATTCGGCATGTACTTCCGAGCATGTCACATGCATAAACTGATTACTAGCAGTACAGTGTCTTTTGAATTCCTGCAACAAAGCATGCAGCTAGTATCAATTTCATATCCAGGAAAGCTTCTAGGCTTTCCCCCTGGTGATTGGTGAAAAAATCACTACAAGTGCATGCTACATGTGACATGACAGTAACTACTACCACCACAGTTTGAGATGAAATAACATAGCGAGTAGTGACAGTAATGTACAGCAGCAGCAACTGTGGTAGTAGTAGTATGTTGCAAATCTTACCATTTCACTCTGGTTCTGTTTGGTAGTAGTATGAGCTCGCAGCTGATGTCTGAGCATTTGTCGCCGTCGATGCGATTTGGAAACCTCTTTTCCCACCTGACATCGCATTTAAGAGCTACACTACACCGGCGCAACTGTGCAAGTCCCTGTCGTTGAAAGGCGAAGAATGTGCTAAAGAAGAGGCTAATCATATCGCAGGTCAACACTCAGGAGTCGTAGGAAGCCCACCTGCTTCTACTAATTGACACGCAATGAACATTTGATGATTGAGGAGTACTTTGTGCCTCCTTAAGAAATGCTGTGCACATTCTAGACATTGTCAGTTACGTTTACTCCAGAACATGTGTGCTTGAGAAACATATATATGGGAGGATTTTGATCCATTGCCTGATAACAACTGCGTCAACGTGGATGGGAGCTTCAGTGCCATGCACGCCTAACACAACATCTCGTCTTGCAACAGAATTTCTTTGATGGAGCCAGCGATCTGCAACGCGTCAACGTGAGGGCACGTATACGAACCTTCCCTTGCATACAAGGAAGCAGCAACCTTCTTGTGCGCTTTTCCACGATCTCACTCCTTCGGAGGTACATTGCCCACAAGCCAGGAAAAGCACAATCCTTTTATACTTGTCATACATGCATATATGTTGTTGTTGTTGTACTGTGTGACTGTGAACAGCAAGACATGCCATGTCCATGACAGACAGAAATCATGCTTGTGTTTACAAATATTGAAACTGTTGCAAAAGGAAAAAAAAAACTTGTTAAACCTAACACTCGTCGCGAGAAGGATCATCATCAAATCGGATCGCTTGGTCAGTTGATGCAAGCTTCTCTTTCCCCCACAAGATTTGATCTCGCCATCTTTTGGGACGTCCATCCTAAGGCGAAAAGCAAAGGCGGACTCTTTTGCCAAAAGCTATTCCGCCCCACCCCAGGGTCCCCTTCCTGGAGAGCAACCCCACACTAGTGATGAAAATCAAAACCCTTCTTTCTCTCGCCTTATTGCGTCACTCAGTCGCGGACGTGAGCGTCCATTTGCTGCCTGCCTGCCGAGGTGGCGATCGGTCGGGATAACAAGCCGGTCTCTCTCCATCCATATCAATTCGCACAGCCGCTGTTGCTGTCGCCGTTGCTGTCGCTGCCGCTGCCGCTGCCCGTTCCATCCAATCCAACTGTTTGCAGCCGAGGGAGATCAAATCATGCCGGGCTTGTGCACGGGCTTGTGCACGGGGGTGGGTGCACACATTGCGAAGTGTGGGTGTGGTCCTCGGTGCCCCACACCGTGCGATGCAAGGGAACTTACCGTGTGTTGGTGCTAGTGTAGCCTTGGTCTCTCACCCTCTTGTGCGTATGTGTCGATGGTTTTCTTCGGCTACTCTCCACTATATTCGGGGTGGGGAGTTAACTTGGGAGTGAACACAATCAACACATATCTGTAGATGTGGACGCCATGCCACCATGCCTCCCTTGGATGGATGGATGGAGTCTGCACCATGGACCCCTCGTATTGCAACTTGCAAGTGGTTCTCTATCTCTCTGACGATGACCACTCACTCTCCACATCCAAATTGACGCATCACGAGGTCGTGTCCTCAGATGCGCCACATGAGAGGGGGGGGGGGGGGTACAAACTGCAAGTGTAGATTGGATGTCTTTTATTACCTGTAAAAAAGAGTAATTAATTTTAGAAGAATTTTAACAGCAGACCTTTGTTTCGAGTGGCATTCGACTTTTCCTTTTGTCAAAAATAGTCGAATTTTCATCCGTTCGATATGCTTTGAGATTTGCACTTCTTCTCGTCTGATGAATTGAGTCCGAATTTTTTATGATTTTTTTTCTTCAGAACATAACATGTTCACCACATTACTGTATTTTTGTTGGTGTGGAATTTTATTTTATTTGTCTTTGTTTTTTGCTCAAACTCTCAAAGTATATGTTAGATTTTGAATTATGTGATGGAAATATAAGTCATTAAGACTTTCGAGAATAATTACAGTGACAAAAAACAAAAAATACATAAATAATTTACTGTAATTTATGTATAATGAAGTTGTAAATGAACTAAAATTTGACTGTTTTGGATTGAGAAAATAGTCGAATCTTGTTTAAACGGACCCAAAATTTATGTGTTCCAAACGCAAGTAATTTTGGGGACTTTTTTAAATAATATTATTTTAATTAAAAATTACAAAATTAAATAGTCAATTTTTTTTTACAAAAATACCATCTAGTCGCTATTTCAAACGGCGACATGAGCCTACCACGCTCAAACCTCTTGTCACTATTTCATCTGGCGACAGGAGGTGAACAGTGGCAAATCGTCGTTTTGTTCGGTGATAGGAGGTGAGCGGGTTACTGTCGCTAATTCATCCGACGACAAGGTTTACCCTATAGAATCCCCAAAAATTGCCCCAAAGCTCATTTCTATTATGAGAAAAAGAGAAGAGGGGGAGAAGGGAGAGGAGGGAGTGGGGGGGGGTTTACATATTCTTGCAACTTTGTATATAAATTCGAAAGGTGGAACGTGTGCGTCTCGGCACTACAAAATATTTACAGTGCAAAAATGAGAACAAAATTGAAGCTGAGAATATTTTAGTTAGGCTCTACACACCCTATTTAGCTATTATGAAATTTTAATATATTTTTTAGAGCCATCTTGCTATTTTCCTAGTTTAAAAGGAATTTTTGCCATTTACAAAATATTTATCGTTCAAAATTGAGAACCAAATTGATGTTGAGAATATTTTAATTAGGCTCTACAAACCCTATTTAGCTACTCTGGAATTTTTGCAGAATTTTTAGAGCAATCTTGCTATTTTTCTAGTTTAAAAGGTATTTTCATCGTTTCAAAATTATTTACCTTGTAACAAAGACTTCCAAATTGAAGCTGATAATATTTTAATTAAGATCTAAACACCCTATTTAACTACTCTAGAATTTTTATTGCTACCTTGCTATTTTCCTAGTTTAAAAATATTTTTAGCCTTTCAAAATTATTTTCCGTGTAAAAATTATCTAAACTACAACGGTAATCTAAACCACAACATACTACACTACAGCTAAAATTATCTAATTAAATCAATTCTATGTCGCTAGTTTTATTTGCTAAACACTTTCCCCCCATCTCCATCTCCTTCTCTTCCTCTTCTCTTTTTCTCGAAATAGAAATGAGCTTTGGGGCGATTTTTGGGGATTTTATAGGGTAGACCCTGTCGACGAATGAATTGGCAATAGGAACCCGCCTACCTCCTATCGTCGAACGAAATGGCGATCTGCCAATGTTCACCCCCTGTCGCCAGATGAAATGATGACAGGATGGTCATCATTTCATCTGACGACAGGCTCATGTCGCCATTTGAAATAGCGACATGATGTCATTTTTGTAAAAAAAAATGCCTATTTAATTTTATAATTTTTAATTAAAAATATTATTTTGTGAAAAATTCTACTTTTGGGTAGGCCACCTAGAGTGGCCGTCTCTGATGCAGAGTTCCAATTGGCTTGAACCTTCTTTAAAATCAGACTAGGCCACCAAATTGATTTGATCGAGGGCTACAAGCCTAGAACCCCGAAATCAGCTGCCCTAATTCGAGGCATCCTTTTCCTCACCTACAATGCCCTTGACAGGAGTTGGACAACTTGTCTCTACATAAACAAAGAAACCGATGAACGTTGGATGAAAGCAGCAAGTCGTAACAAAATACATAGCTTTAAAAGAAGGAAAAGGTATCCTCTAGTTTAATTTTTCACCCTTTATCTTCAATACCGTCTAGAACGTGTCCTCCAATTGTTAAAACCATGCAAATCACATCCCTTAACAGGTATCATGGGTGGTTTTTTGCCACGTTGGATAACACGTAAGAAGCTAGGCCCACCTGTCATATTGCCAGAGAGAGAGGAGGGAGGTAGAGTAGCATGGTGGTGCTGCTCTAAACGAGGTGGCGATGGCGAGTGGTGGCCTAGGAGGTGGCGGCGATGATGGGAACAGACACGTGAGATTACAGGGACACGCTAGAAGGTAACGTCTCGTGCGAAGTGGTTTGGTAGCGCACCGACAACGAGCGACAATGGCTTGAGATGCAAGCAAATGTGATGATGACGAACTCGTAGAGGAGGGGAATAGAAAGAAGAGGTGGAGAAGATGCTTGAGGCGAGATCCAGAAATCCTACACCATCCTCCCTTCCCCAACCCGAACCGAGCTCGCGATGCCAGCCGCCGCAAGTGCTTCCACGTTCTTATCGAACTGGTAAGCTTCTTACCTATCTTCTTGTGTCAGAACATGTTCCCGATCACTCTCTACATTTCCCCTCAACAAATTTGGGGTTTTATCATCATCAGCTCATCACATCATAGTCTTTCCCAACTCTGGCCGAAAACCACCGCCGTATCCGCCATTCCCTCTACGGCGAGGCCCAGCTCGATTCCTTACATCTAGAGCATTACCCATCCTTTCTATTTCTTCCCAAATCACTCGTTTGAGCTCATCTTCACCCTAGGTCGCCTCCACTGATGAGCCATCCTCGTTGCCTCGGGTCTCCATCGTTGAGTTGCCTCAGTATGTCCTTGCCTTCACCCTCCGCATCGAAGAGTTCCCCTCATCCCGTATTTGTTCGTGACGTGCTCATATTTGATCTTTAGCCCTCAATTCGTAGTAGCTGCCGTAGCAGTTCTGCTCCGCCGCCATGGTGCAGCCGTCTGCCCACCGTAGACCACCTCCGACCTTGCTCTTGCCGCTCACGAGTTAACCTTGGTTGCAACAATCCGTTTTGATGCTCTCTGGCCGTCGTCTTCACCTTTTCTCGCTAGCATCGAGCTCGTTGCCGCCTCCCATGGCGCTGCCTTGCTCTCCCTCTGTCTCGTTAGCTAGCTGTGGGGAAGAATAAGCATGGGGCGGCGGCTGACAAAGTGGGGCAATGGCCAAGTGGTGGAGCATTACCAGCAAAGAGCCGTGTTGGATGTCATGTATGACAAAACCACCCATGATACCTGTGAACATGATATGCATGGTTTTAATATTTAGAGGACGCATTTTAGACGATATTGCAGATAAGGGACAAAAATTAAACAAGAGGAAGAGTTGAGGGACCAAAAGTATACCTTTTTCCTTAAAAAATGGATGGTCACTGCTCAACTCCTTGGATTAAGAAAAAGCAGCAACAACTTTAGAGATTGCCTGCCTCCCACCGGCCCAGAGTGGCATGGGTGTGCCGTGTGCATATTTCGGATCATCCGCATCGCTTCAGAGGCACACTGTGTGAAACATTGCCGGTGAAAAGCGAAATATTCACTGTAGCAAAACATTGTAGCAAAAACATTGTAGCAATTGATTTGTACATTTGTTTTTTATCGGATGGTGGAGATCGTCCCTAATGCAAAGGCATTGTAGATCCACTGTATTAAATACTTCAACGCAAAGGATCCCGATCCGCATGTAACGGGCTCATCACAAGAGTGTTTGCGACTGATCTGGATTATCTGCAGCACTGCAGAGGTCCACCATATGAAAAATGTTTCGCGAGGGAATGTGTAATAAAAAATGCTGTAGCAGCAGTGGGAAAAGTAGCTCACAATTTTGACACGAAGAGAAAACATTGTAGCAGAGTATTGTACCACTTGATATCGACATTTGATTTTTGATTAAACGGTAGAGATCACTTCTAGTACTCATTCTGCAGATAGTCCCGGTCCGTTTACGACGTCAGGAGAGAAAGCATCGGGGGTGCGTGGCGACATATAAACTAATGTGTAGCTTGTCGTCGCTGCTTAACTAAAGAAATAGGATTGTCAGCTTCATGATCAAGAGCACGTTCTCATGTAATCGCCCCCTCCTGATCTTCTACATTGCATAGCAAATGTATTCTTGTGCATATTGCTCCCACAGCTATCAAAATCAAAGCGATCTAGAATCATCTTCGTGTGCAAAATGTCAGTAGCACGGAGGTACTGTAGCATTGTGCTGTATCAACTGAACTAGACGAAACGGTCCTAATGCATAGCGCAATAACCTTTTCAATTCTTTTCTCTAATGCAGAAGATCCTCGCTAGAGAAAAATGTGAGCTGGCAATGAACCCCGCTGTCACACCTGTAACATGGGGTTTTTCAGTTTTCAAATCCTAGATTTGTTCGCGCGCTTGGAGAAAAACCAGCTTCTCAACTAGTACAATTTAGTACAGATGATGAGTTTTTATAAGTGGTTGGAAGCCAAAACAGCAGCAGGCGATCATGAAGGGAATGTGAAATAGGGGGCAGGAGGGGACACGGCCATGTGAGAGACGAGCAGAGATGAAATAAGCCCTAGAAATTGAAGGGCCTGTGCTATTGTCCGGGTCATTCAGACTTTTGTATTTAATCCACTCGCAGATCAAATAGCTCGTCACATTACATCATAGCACTGGTAGAGATATTCACAACCTATTGTGAGTGACAACCAACTCAGACAATGGAAATTACTGTACCGAGTAATGAAGTTACTGGGGGCAAACGGGTCAAAAAAACCAAGACAAACACTTCGGCAAGATCTTGACCTAAGGCCCCAATTAGAACGAGAGAATTTTTTTTTCTGATTTTTGTGGGAATTTGAATGATTTCCTGCTAAATTACTACGTTCCAAATGGGGCTAAGCTTTTGAAATCACTGGCCAAGCTAAGTCTTATTTTAATATACTTCGGCCCTACAAAAGTCATTTCCATTTTGTCATTAAGATGATGAATAGCGTCAACATTGCAAAAAAAAATAAAATACATACACAGCTAGAATCATCTATTACAATTAAATGCATAACAGCACAAATGCACAATTAAGGTATCCCAATAATAGCTAAAGCAACATGAGGCAAATATCAATACTGTACCATAGATCCATTCAATAGGTTAAATTATCCTCTCTACTCAAAAGCAGGTTTCAAATGACATGATAATGGCTAACAGAGCAGAGAGTAAGAACAGCGTGATAAAAACCTAGAGCAACATCATTACACTATAGAGATACTGACACCAATATTGCTAAATCCACTAGGCCTAGCTAATAAGCTGCGATGAAAAGCAATACGAGGTGATCAACAAGGACAATAATTTCCATTGCAACATTTAATTGCAAGACAAAATGCACATTACTGGAGTTGAAGATGCCTGCAAATGGTGGTGGAATGTTGAAGGAAAGAGGTAGTGAAGGCTGATCAGCATCTCCATGCTGAAATGGAGACAAGCTCGCCGCGCTGCCAATAGAGCGTGAGCCCAACCTCGCGTTTCTCCACATGGAACCCTCGGACTTGCACCCGCTTCAGGAGGCAATCTGCCTGTGCCTCCGCTAGGTTGCTGAGCGGCACAGGGGTAAAGCCGGTAGCCGCAAACACATTCCTCCATGACATTGCCTTGTCAGCCTTGCGCCGCCCAAGCACCGCATCTTCAATTCTTGGCTGAATAAGAAACCTCTCAATTTTGCAGGCCGAATCGGCATCAATGCCAGCGGCATCAAGTGAGTCAAGGAGGAACACACAAGACTGGAAGCAATTCAGGAAGTGCTGCCAGAATGGGAGGTCAGCACGATCACCTCCATAGTCCATAGCCACCACAATCTTAGGATTAAGCTGTTTCACCAAACGAAGGATCACAGGCAGTGGTGGTGCGCGAGCAGAGCAACCAACAGGGAGGCTAACAGCTACAACTTCATCACCAGTAGGAAAAATGAGATCCGCAGGACTGCCAGTATCAAGACTGACCGCATTGAACTCGAAAGGAATTCCGAGGTCAGCAGCAAACTGCGAAAGGTTATCCTGAGTAAGATGCAGCTCCAGTGGATGGTGGGAAGCAGACGATACGAAGGCCGTGAGCTTCAGCAACGGCATAGTCGCACAGCCAGAGCCATGGCGGTGCGCGAGTTCCTGCAAGAAGGAAGCCCACTGGCCGCCGACGCCGAGATTGAAGTCAATGACATGGATGCAGGAAGCAGCACTGCCGGCAATTTCGTCAAGAAGCGCCTGCGTGGCCGTGAAGTTAGCGAACTGCATCACAGGGGACAGGTCGGAGAAAGACTTGTAGGCCGCGAGCTTGAGGGCGACGTCAAACGGCGAGGTGAGGCGGGAGGCGCCGTAGTGGCCGTCGGCGAGCGCGAGGAGGAGGGCCTCCTTGAGGTAGGAGGCGGAGCGGAGGAAGGGCTTCCCGAGCGGGGGAAGCTGGTGATTGAGCCGCGCCAATATCTCGCGCGCGCCGATGGAATTGCCGGCCTCGGCCGCCTTTGCCGCCGCAGCCAGCTCGTCCAGCAGCTGCTGCTGCGCCGTCTCTGCAGCCGTTGTCTTCATCGCTCCGCGAGGCGGTGGCGGCGAAGGCTGGAGCTGGAACGGAACAGGGCCATGTAGTGGTGGAAAGGCGAGACCTTGCGCCGTCACCGGCGTCGCTAGCTGGTTTCGGGCTAGGTAGATGTCGTCGGGAATGGAGTGGTGGCGTTTGGGCGGTGGCTGGAGAAATGGGCTGTGATCGGGAAAGGACGGGAGGGGCATGAAGAAGGTTGCGGCGGGAGGCGGCGGCTGGTGCTGGTTGAGGAGGCCAGGCGGCTGCGCGCCAAGAAGAGGGGGCTTTGTGTCGATGCCTTCGTGGAACAGCATCGGAGGCGGCGGCTGGAGGGAGGTAGACTCCAGCGAGAAGAGGCCGAAGGCTGAGGAGGCCTTGCTGCCGCCGCCGCCGGTGGTGGTAGTGTGCGATATCGCGCCGGAGGACGACAGGTCGGACGGGGCGCCGCCGAGGTGGTGGTCGAGCGAGAAGCCAAGGGGGTCGACGGCCGGGAACCCGAACTCTGCATTGTCAAGAAGCGGCTGCTGGTGCATTGGGAGCGGCGGCCCGGGCTGCTCCAGGTCTCCGGCCGCCCCCATGATCCAGTTCAAGAACGTCTGGTCCTGCCCGGCTGCCGCGGCGGCGTTGCCGAGCATGGCGTCCCAGCCCTCGGCCCCGACGAGACCCACGTCCAGGGCCCCCGGTATCGGCGGCAGCTCACAGCCGTCGCCCCACTCCTCCTTCCCCCCGGCGCCACCGCCGCCGTGTTCTCCAGGTGCGCCCCATTTGGTAGCTTCGGCGGCGGCGGCGGCGGCGCTGTTATCCGAATCCGCCGCCACGCCGGCCGAGTCCGCCGGTCCACCGCCCAGAGACGACGACAGCGTCGATGTAGAATTGGTCGGGCTCGGGCTCCGCGTGCAATCCAGCACCGACCTCGGTTCTACCAGCGCCTTCCCCAGCCAAAGCAGCTCCTTTCTGCCGCCGACGAGGTCTGCTGCCCCGTTCCGCTCGGCACCGAACAGCTCTGCCCTCATCTACCTAATCCCGCATAATAGCGCGCCTTGCTCGGCGAGATCTGGGACGGCACGGTATGGCGAGGATTTCTTGGTGCGTTCGGATGGGGATCTTGCTTCTTGGGCGTGCGAGACTATAGAACAGGGAGGTGGGGGCAAGCAGGAGCAGTGTGCCCTTGGCTGCCTTGTGCCGTTGTGCGGTTCAGCGGTTGTGCCTCTCTCTCTCTCGCCTTGGCCCTTGCTGTGTGCCTGCGTGTGGTGTGGGTGTGGGTGGGTGTGGGTGTGGCCTCTTCTCTCTACTGTTATCGTCCCTGGATGCGTGCAACATAAAAAAGATAAAAAAAGTGTCCTCTCTCTCTCTCTTTCCATCGTTTTCAAACCGCTTGTAGTTTTTTTTTCCATCCTATGTTTTATCTGCTCGTATTTTTCCTTTACAAAGCATGGGTTTATTTTACATGGGTTTATTTGTGTGCACTGTACTACTGTAAAGAGCAAAATTATTGCAGCGAGACTAATCAGTCAATGCAGAGGTATTGACTGCAAGAAATCTCCACGACTTCGCTGTCTTGCTAGTTTTTTTTTAATTAGACACGTTATTAATCATGCATTCGATACCCTCTTGGCACATGTCTCATTGATCGAGAATAAATTCGCGACCACGTAAAGTTCATATTAAAAACGTATTCATGTGTTAGATAGATAATAGGATTTAAACCTAAGTGTTAGAGACGTACACTATATCTTTATCACCCACCATGAGATGGTTCATGTTTTGTTAGGTTCTTGAGTACATTTCAGGACGTACAAGATGTAAATCATATTGATGTTGTAATGGTAAACATGGCAAGGGAATGACTAAAAGACAAACCATCTTGACCACATTTATTCCCTCCATCACTACATCTCTCTCCCCACATCGATACCGTGTTCCTCAATGCAGCGGTCTAGGAGTCTTTTTTTTCTTCTCACATTTATCGTCGTTGTGAAACAAAATAGCAAAAGTAGTCTATTCTTCCTACGTTCGAAACGATAAAAATAGCAGCCTTACCACACAAATTTACCATGGAAGCCATGTGCCGCGATGCCAGGCCACGGCAGGTTACCTGCTGTGGTCTAGGACCATTGCATATGGCTTCCGCGGCAAATTCGTGCGGCAAGGATGTCATTTTTGTCATTTCAGGTGCGAGGGAAGGAGCAACTTTTGCTATTTCATTTAAAAATGTGTCATTTTAGCCAAAGACTCGGAATAGGAAGCTATGCCAGCACCAGCTCGTGTGGCGGCGAACACGAGCAGGCGCGGTTAGCGGTTTGTCGATGGTTTAGTATCGATCTAATGCTAAGGACTCTCCTTGAGTTAAACAACATAGAAAACGACACGGGGATTTTATATAGGCTTGGGCCTTCTCCTGAGAGAATAACAACCCTACTCATGTATTATTGTATTGACTATGGTTTACAACAGGGAAGAAATCATTAGAAGTATGGCTTAATGACTTTTGTATGTTGATCTTGTCTTCGTTGTCATTGTCGTTGTCTCTTTTGTTCCTTATATAGCACGTGAAATGGTGCTAATTGTCCCGTGTCAAGAGGCGTCTCATTGTTTGATGAAATGTGCACGTGACGGTTATTGTTAGGAACTGATCCTCCCATGTTGACGAGGATTAAAATCTCGTGTTACCTTAATACATAATAAAAGACCATATGTCTTCGTGGTCGTAACCCCTAAGGCTAACGACCCCTACGGTCGTAAGGATTCCAGAGGTTAAATAATAAGTATCCTGGTCAGATGAAATTCTATACCCAGTCCCTAACCAGATGACTGCTCGTAGAAGCAATGAACTGGCATTCGGATCTAACTCCAAGTATATTTCTTACCGTGTGATGAATAGAACACATATTATATTTGCTCCATACCACGCAACGTTTCATGGTCCTAAGACACTGACAACAACAACCATACGGTTGAGTGTCTCACAGACACACAACCGCCAAACGGTTGGTACTTTATCAACCGTTGCCTCGCTCCGACCAGTCGCGGCATTTCCAAAAGGTGTCTATTCAAGGAGCAAATGCCACCTCTTTGACGGTTATTTAAGGATGGAGCGCGGAGGAGACTACATCAAATTAAAGCATGACAATTAGGCATTAGATTCCTGTTTCAAGTCTGATTCTGCAGTATAGCAAGCATTGCGCTCAGTGTAATTAGGATTAGTCTACTACCTCGTCGATGGCACCCCCTGTAATAGCTAGTTCATAGCAATAAAAGAGCAGTCCCATTCTCTCTCAAGAATTCTTTGCCATTTTCCTCTATTTATTTCGTAAGATCGGTGACTCGATCATCGACAGCTGGTGCCATCCGTGGGGAAGAAGACGTTGAGTTCTTGAAGATTACTTTGCTCAAACATTCCTCATCCACTTCATTTGCTCCATCATCGCTCATGCGAACATGGCAGGGACTTGGGATGAGAAAAACTGGTTCGACCTGGCGGACTACTCCAACCTCGACATGGACGTATGCATCCGCGCCACGGAAGAAAATGGGATGTCATCATCCTCCTCCTCCGCCGGCTCGCCAGTCGCAGAGATTGAAAAAATCGACCGGATGGATGAGGATACACTGCCACCAATAATGGCGCTCTCAGAGGAACCGCTCATTCCGACCAGTTCAAAATGTCCGAACGCCTCTATAAGCCCGGTCGATCCGACCGGCTAAAGCGGCAATGGAAGCCCAGCGCTGCAATTAGAGAGTCCATGTACTCTCTATTATCATGGGTGACCAGTATTCGCTAACGGCTCCTACGTATTCCGGGGGCCAAGCGGCATCTGGTAAGGGTACCAATGAAGTTATCACCGATCGTAGGCCAAGTGGGCATGGTAAAACTCAACATACGATCGGCAGTCCGCCAAATCAGGCTGAGTTCACCACAAAGCCCATCGGGGCAGTAATCTCCGATCGCTCTCCATCGTGGAGGCTCCTTGCGAAGCACTGAAAGGCTCTCTCTTAGCTACGACGGAATTCATCGAAATATCACTATTGGCGCCACAAAGTTAACACAATCAGATATACCAATCCGGATGCCATGCACGATCCTCTACGGATTAACTCGCCACCACTTGCTGGTGGAGATGGTACGGGCGCTCAAGCACCAACTACCGGAGGCAACCGAGCTGATGGACGTGCATCAGTTAATTCACCTATTCCTACCCCATCGCGAGTAAGGAATCAGGCAGGGCCAATCAGGAGGTTGAGAGAAAAGCCAACTCGTTGGACGCCTACTGCAAGCAGAAATCTACCACGACCTTCGGTAATGATACAAAACCGACAACGAGTTTAGGATATCCTAGATAATCCAGACCCTGCTTTAGTAGGAACTCTAGGTTATATTCAGCTTGTAGGTCAGATGTCGAAAATCCTCCAACAAACCATGCAGCGTACAGAAATGTACCGGGAGTAGAGGAATTCGCAAAGTCACATGATGACCTCGTCCCAGCGCTCCTCTCTCAGTAGGGGACAACATGGTCGAGCAGAGCATCGATCAACACCAAGACCCCCTCGTAGGTTCCGACCAGGAAATCACGAGGGGAGATGGCTCTTCACAACAGTCACTCCTCCTCCTCATCAAGAGAAACGACCACTTGATTCAAACGATCTCAGGCATCATCTAAACCAAGCAGGTGGTCAAAGATGTTATCATAACGTCCATGACTGAGTTGGGACACCGGATCCTAGATATACAAATATGAGGAACTGATCCCTGACTGACTATAAGCCGGCTCCTTTTCAGAGAAGGCGCCACGACTCTATTACGGGCTGCCGAGCGTTTTCGACAGGTCTCCAAATTGTTCGTTGGCCGGACAAGTTTCAACCAGCCAACATAGAGAAGTTCAATGAGGCTCAAAACACACTAGAATTTCTTCAAATTTATTCTACCGCCATCAAGGCCGCTGGTTGTAACGATAACGTGATGGCAAATGATTTTCCCACGGTCCTTGAAGGGTCGTCCCTCCATGCCGCCTTGTACTACCGCTTAGAGGTGTAGGCGGCCGAACCCCCGTAAATGACATTGATGTGGTGACCCGCTCTTTGAAATGACATCTCCATGTCCTTGTTATTGTTTTGGACCACCGGTGGTCCATTGTCTTCTAGTGGGACAAGCATTGGGCCTTTCCCATCGTAGTATTCCTCCATCTGCTTCTACCAAGTATGGTAGTTGTAGAGGTCATGACCAGGAATTTTATGCAATGGGCACCAGTGCTCATTACTATAGGGGTACGGGTAGGCTACGATAGCAACAAATCAAAATTTTCTACCACGTAAACCAGGAAGCCAAGCAAGCAGATGATCACAGATCGTTACCACCAGACGCACAGAGCAGCGGAAGAAGGGTTGGAGCAGCCTGGTCCAACGTAGAGTGCGTCGATATAGTGGTCGTAGTCAATCGTCCAGCGTCGAGCACGTCGATGAGGTGGTCGTGGTCGACCGTCTCCTCCAGCAACCTCTGCAATCCCTTGTGAAGATCGCAGATCGTCCTCAAGCGCAACAGCAATTGCAGTAGCGCCTCTACGGTATCCACACGTCCAGGGAAGAAACAACCATGCGCCGGTGTGCTAGCACCAAGTCGCACGACAGAGCTCTCAAGAAGATGACGACTAGGGTTTCGGTGGAACAACTCAACTCACGACTTTCGTATGTCTCATCTATTATGTTCACCTCTCTCTTTTTCCCAACAGCCTCATGCATCTCCTTATATAGTGCTCGTGACGGATCCTATCCGAACACGTTTGACGAATCGTATCCATACTGGTTTCTTCCAACCCGTTAAGTGTGTGACCCTATAGGTTCATGTGTAATCGGTTGTGACTCGAAAACCCTTTCCAATCACGAGTCGTTAGCGGTTCCTAGCAGGACATAACGATTCCTGAATACACACAAATTATATCGGACGAACCTTACTGCAATATGATCTACGACCAGATCCTCATCACTTACGACCAGGTCCTATCTCTATACGACTAGTTCGTATTTGGTCACGACTATTCATAATTCCTCACGACTGTGTTTCGACCACTCAGGATTTTGTTCGACCGATCTCGACCATCAACAGATCTCCATACGACCGATCCATAATCGATCGAACTAAGCGACCTACTCGTGTATTCTCCCTTTGCCTCATGATTTATGGTTGAACTCTAGGTGAGTTGTTGTGTCATCCATGGACGGTTCAATACTTTCTCGATCGAGTATCGGATAACTTCACGTGGTCGAACACTTCGACCACCAATGGCATGGCCATGCACTTTCTTTATCCAACCACAACGAGGGGCCCAGAGACATCTCTCCTGTTATGCTAGGAGGGGCAAATCTCATATCCGACCAGTCACATTCCTCCGCATGTTTCATAGCATACCCGAAAGCTACCTTTATAACTACCCAGTTACGAGTTACGAGTAGCGATTGGCAACCCCTAAGAGTGCTATTACACATGTAGGAAACCATGCTAATTTCAGGTCTAAGGATTATACTTCATCGTTGCTTGAGACCAACTAACGACACATAGAATCATAACAATCTCAATAGTGTCTCAAGATGGGTCAATTCCACCCCATGTTCTCTAACATGTGTTCACATTATTGATTCGATATCCCTATATCCATGACCGGTGAAACATGGTCATCAATCAATACAATGTGTTGGTCGATAGAGTCAATAGTGTTCCGACCATTAACATCCGATCAGGGATACATTTAGAATGACATCATATAAGTTAAGAGTTTCACCAACAACTCACATACTTGTTAATATTCATAACCAATGATTCATTTAAGGAACATGATAATACATTATCCAATATTATGAACATAATGAAATACAATCATCTCTATGATTGCCTCTAGGGCATATTTCCAACAATTACTCCTAGACGTATTCGCATATTGTGGGCCAGTACGGTCATTTGAACGACCTCCTTGCCTCCTTTTGGTCCAAGGACCCTTGTTTTTATCGTAGGGTGGTCGCTGGTCAATGGCTGCGACCTCCCTGGTGGACTACTTGGACCCCCCCTTCTTCTTCTTCTTGGGTTTTCCTTTGCTGCTTGTGGAGCCTTCGGACATCTTGGATTTCTTTTCTTTGACATCCTTAAGGCCTGGCTGAGGAGGGGTGGTCCCCTTATCCACCATTCGGTTCCACTCCACTGCCTCATTGGCATCGGAGTACCGATCGGCCATATCAAAGAGTTCTGACACAGGCCTAGGCGAGTTGATGTTGAGGTCTTCTGTGAACCTTCAATATCTCACCGCCTGTTTAAAAGCTTGAATCACAGAGTCATCAGAAACATTTGGGATAGTATTACGGACTTCTGTGAAACGCTTTACAAACTGTCGTAAATTTTCGTTCGGAGTTTGGCAGAGCCGAGGCAAATCATCCTCCTTCCCCGGCTTTGCATAACAACTTTTGAAGTTGTTTTGCAATGCATTACAAAGCACCTCCTAGTTATATATGGATCCCTCTGGCTGGTTGAACAACCAGGTCCTGGCGGAACCCTTCAGAACTGTGGGCAAATAATTTGCCATTACCTTATCATCGCCTCCAGCAGCCTGAATGGCGGTAGTGTAGACTTGGAGGAACTCTAATGGGTTTTGTGTCTCGTCAAAAGTTTTCATACTTTTCGGCTTGAACTTCTCCAGCCAAGTAACATTTCTTAATCCGGGAGAAAATGCTTTACAACCTGCATAAGGTCCAACACATTGTCGTACATTACGATGACCATTACGACTAGTAGGATATCTAGGACGTCTACTACGTCCCAAAAAATGGGTATCATGCTCACCTTGGCCTTGGACGCGATGGCCAGGAGTACCATCACTTTGGCCTTGCCTTCGTCTTCCAAGTGAGGACCTTTCTAAATGAGAGTTCGTATGGAAAAGCGCAGTATGCGATCGAGTGGAGATATTCTCCGCGGCATCTTGTAGCTCTTACGCGATAGCATGCATTACTTGCACTCCTTGCTCCAGAGTTAATCCTTCCAGAGGGCGTGCGATGGCACTCGCTAAATAATGAACAAGCTCCGTAGGGGAATCCTCCTACATGGGGGTTGATAAGGCATTTGGATCCCTTACCATCGTTACGCGCGGTGGTGGAGGAACCATGGGCATTGCTGGATAAGAGGACGAAGTTTTCCTCCATGTCATCATCGTAATCAGAAATGTCGAGGATGCTTTCTTCTCTCCACGTAGGCAAGTTTTGGTTCATGAGCAAAGCACGAGAAACATTACCAGAATTGAGTCGGTGAAGATGATAACGGCGATTCCCACGGTCAGCGCCAACTGTCGACTTCTGGGACTCTCGTCACAGAATAGACAAACAAGAATATAACGAAAAAAAGAGATTGCTATCTATTCGCCAAAGGACTCAAAACGGTGATGTATATTGCAAAGGGTATGCTCTGATTACAGAAAGAATGATTGTGAATAAACGTGGATTAGGGTCTAGATCGGGATCTAAATTACAAAGGCACATAGGCCGAGTTCTTATAATCTACAAAACATAGGCAGTTTGTCGTAGTGGTGCCTCTTCGCGCCAATAGTTGCGTCCCTTCAAGTCAATCGTTGCGTCCCTTCGTGATGACTGTTATATCTCTGAATATTAAAGCCAATATCTTATCTCCACGTGTAGTTATCATTATTCACACATGGGTAACTGCTTTCCAGGACCTCCTCTATGGGGAAGAGGTCCTGGAGTGGTCCGAAGAAACCTATAGAGGAGGTCCAACCGGACGTCCGGAAGAAGTTTTGAGAATAGTCAAAGAAAAGACTTTCAGCCCACTTTCTGGCCGCTTAATTGATCTTGGGCCCAGAAAGCTAATTTGGGCCCAGTAGAAAACCTGGCTTATTTATAAATAAGCAAATAAAGATATACTCGGATAATTGACTAGTCAACAATCCTCGGTAGAAAGGGTAGAGGGGTTCTTATATCATCTATAAATGATTTCTCTATACAGATGTAACAAACATCAATAAAAAAAACTACAAGGCAAATCTTTATATCATTTATAAATGATTTCTCTGTACATATGAGTTTTTGACACTTTTAGAGTGACATGATGTTAGTGATTGAGGCAGTGCACGTCACTAAATTAGTACATATTTGAATAAGAATAAACTTTGCAACTACAATTTTTCAATAAGAAATATAAATCTGAATGCAATCAATAGACTTGTCAAAGAAAAATAGTCTTTTTTTTTCAAACCATGCCACCTATAGCACATAATTTTCCATTTGCAAGGTCAGCGAACATTAATCAAGTAGCTTTCCTATATGAGACATGATTTTCTACAATCAATGTTATTGCTCAAGGTTAAATAGGCAGACAACATACATATTGAAATTATGCAAGGAATTGACTATTGAGATAGCTTTCCTATATGAGACATGATTTTCTACGATCAATGTTATTGCTCAAGGTTAAATAGGCAGACAACATACAGATTGAAATTATGCAAGGAATTGACTATTGAGATAGCCGAATTTGCAACCTTAATCTTCAAGTACTGAAACAACATGTAGATTGGAACTTGATGAAGATGGATTGGTCATAGTTTAATCAAGGAAGCAAGATGATGAATATAGAACACACAGAAAATACAATAGGGAATTATGAAATAGGGATTAATTTTTAATAGTCTCCAACCAAACGTTGTTACATAAACAAACACAAACATGCCAATACAAAGAAATATACATGTGAATGCAATAATAAAACTTGTCCAATATTCAGGTACATCACTAATAATCTCAGCAACATCTCTACTAATCCCAAAGGCATCGATGAGTAGCGCTCGTAACCACAACAAATGTAGCTTACACCTCATGAGCTAGGTATTCCCTCCTCCCCTCAACAAATCTTCTAATGAATGTGAGATCAAATGCTCCTGCCACTAAGAGGTGTCGAAAGTCTACAATAATAATTTAGTGATGTGTATTAGAAAAACCAAATTGAAGTATTTTTTGTATGGAGTCATTTCTTACTACAACAATCACTTACTTTGAAGTGCATGTGTTGTGAGAAGATCCAGAGCGAATGTAAGTTTCGTGTACTTGGTAGTCTCCACACGCCATAATATCAAGTTCAACATATTAGGAGTACAATTTATTTAACATAATATTGCCTCTAGTATGTAATATTTTGTAGGGGAATGAATCGAATACCGTATTTGTTATCCTTTTTCAACATAGTTGCAAGAACGACATGGCGACAAGCCTCAACAGCCGACCAATTGAATAACTATGAGATTAAAGCTACAATTTGAACATAGAAAGCATATAATTATTATACGCCAATTAGTACTAATATTAATAGATTGGTAACAAAGCGTACTTCGATGAAAATAGAAATACCTTGTGTCTAGGAGCGTGTACTCTCTATTGGCTATACGACGTGGAAAGGATTGTTGGTGCTCAAGATCACCAACATGCACAACCACTCCAACTATATTTGCACGAATTATTTTAAGTTCATTTGTTGCTACCAAAATCTCGTTTATTATCCTTCAGTACATATGAAGTTCAAACTATACCTACAAAACTTTTGTTTGGTTGTGTATACACATCTTGAAAGGGCATGAAATGCTTTGGGTAGAGCGGAAAATCTATCAACACCACGGAAGGTTCAATAGTTGTGCGGTTGGTGAGCAAACACTCATAAGAGGATTGAATGTTTTGAAAATGAACTTCCTTGTAGTTAGGCCAGAACTCGACACGATGAATGATGTACTTGTACCCTTCATTGAGTGCTATGTTAAACCTATGAACATTTCTTCCCCAAACAAAAGCTTCAATTTTGGATCCCTTTTAAGTGTAAAATAAACCAAGTTAGCTTGTGGTACTAATGATATTTTTAGGAGTTTAGATAAATGCGAGACTTACATTTGCATCCATTAAGATAAATCAGAGCGTGTCACCATTATCTTCAATAGGAAATTTTGCCTCTACTCGAATACAAATGCTCCAAGATCTATCTACATCCCCAAACTCATTGTCGTCGAATTCCTTGAATCTATAATAAATGAGCATATTAATAGTTTTGATTGTTTTTTTTGTATTTAAAATGACATGACATTTAAGGACAACTCACATAGGCACTACTGGGCTTTCGGAAAACAGCGCGGATGATCTCTTTCACATTCGATTAACTGGTGCCATTGAGCTACATAATCATTCATAAAACATCTTAGAAACCTTATGGTAAAAATTAATTTTCTTTGATGGTGGCAGGAGCAAGCATATTTCATAATCAGTCATTCACATATCAGATTTATTACACATACATATGCATTTAAGGCATGCAACATTTCAAAAGATCATTACACTACATAACCAGTTAAGAGTCACTGCATGTATAGATGACCAAATGAAATATTTGCTAAGTAAAACAAAAAACAAAGGTTGAAAGGCAACACTAAGCACCAAGACAGTGATACGTATGAGTGGGAATAGATAGACACTTACCTTCAGATGGCAAAAATGGTGAGCAGCCCTGGAAAAGACAAAATAGAAGAGGAGGCTGAGAAGAGTAACAAGTAAAGATGTGCCTTGACATCAATGCTATTGGAAAAGTAACAGGTAAATATGTACCATGCAAAAACCAAGAATCTATCATCGCTTAGCAATTATGGATTGTATATTAACATTTAGCTACAGGGAATCCTAATGTCACCTCACTTGCATGTTCTATAATGTGATAACAATGTTCAAAATTACCATAACCAAGTTTGTATTTTCAGTAACATAGAGAGATCAACAGGTATCAAGTGCGCAATGAGAAAGAGAGAGAGTGAGCAGTGCTAACAATAAACAAATTTCGTAGTTTATAAAAGAGCATGGCTGTTGGGGGCAAAAGTCTCTCGTTGTAATTACTTACTATAGAAATTGAAAGGTACCATATAGTAATAATGATCTCCCCCATTTGGCATACAACAATAAATATGAACTGCTCAATAATTTCTAACGGGCATTACAGCAATAGAAAAGCTGGTTATAGTAAAGCTGGAATTGTATGTTATGTTAAGTTGGAACTGTATTTCCAGATCTGACGATGGCAATGTTGGAACAACATTGGAACTATGGCATAAGAACATGGGGAAAGGCAAAGTAGGAGGATTCAAAAGAAAAATAAACAGTGAATAGTTTGTTCAGCCGGGAGGCTAGTTTCTGAAATCCAGAAGAAATCATCTTAGGCGTGCATAATTGAACTAAAATGAAGATGCCATGAAGAAAAATTGGTGGTGGACAACAAAATTTAAGTCTATTCTCCGTGGCCAGACTCTTTATTGACACTGCATCTAACTCACCAACCAAGAATGGAAGTATTGTAAAATTAGTGGTTTTAGCAAATATTCAAAAATAATTCTAGCATTAATTATGATAATTAAAGCATATTTCCAGTAGTGTATAAAAGACATATTATCATGTAGAACTTGAGAACATACAACACCAGCATAATGCTCAGACTTAGTTGATTGTTTATTGCTCTCAGATGTCGGGCTGCTCAAGATGATATTTTGGCCTCCTCGCCACTTGGGTCAAAATTTGATCATAAATTAAATATAACAATTACTCTGAAATAAATTAGGCCTTGAGCTTTAAACAAAATCTTGCTTTTCTTAATCACTCACTTAAATCAATCTATAGTTCACTGACAGCAAGCAATTGAATCAACTCCATGAGATATCAATTAACAATAATATATAACAGTGACTAAATTGAATCACAGTGAACAAGGAATTGCAACCGAATGCACTACAGAGAACTAAAAGCACTAACCAAACTACATCACAGTGAATTAAAGGAGCACAGTGAACTAAACTAAATAACCGAATGAATCACAGTGGACTGCTAGCAGTAACCGAAAGGAGCAATTGCATAGCACAATAGAAACAACAAGTAATCTTCAAGCACAAGACCTATTTATATCCAGTGTTGTATTCAATTTCAATTTGACATCAAATCCTCATCGAGCATATACCGAGCACACAAACCATACAATGCAAAGTCCTCATCGAGAATGGAAGTATTGGAAGCTACTTTGTTTTGATATAGTAAGAGTTATTATTTATGTTGGCTTCAAGAAAGAACCAGACTAATTTCATGGACTCACAACAATGTACTTCTACATTTAGAGAACTTACCAAATGGCATTTCAAGTCATGAGGAAATTGAAATAAGATATGAAAATCTTGTAAAGAGTTCCCTACACATATCATGAAAAAATATGAGAGAGAAGACAAAGCCTACCGGTGCACTCTTAATTCTCCCAACTCTACTAAATCTCTGAATACATATTTCTTTCAAGTTTCAACCCCTTGTGTCTTTAGTAACTAGAGTGTCTTAGTAACTGGAAAACTTGCGTCAGTATTGTAACAAAATATTGTCTACCAATGCATAATTTTTGCTACCTTCAGATCAAATTAATTTACCACACTATGGTTCATATGAAGGTTCCAGTTAGGAAATTAGGCCCCAAAATAGGCTTAAGTTAACTGCAGGGCAGAACCCAATTTTTTTTTGTGCAACTTAAGTACTAATGAATAAGGACATTCATATTTTTCATACCCAGTTATCTAGGGGTGGAGCCACTTTGGCATTTCAGCGAACACCTTAAGCACATGTCTGGACGGCATGGTCGGACAAAGGGTGACATGCATCTGGAGAGGCCACAATCTGAATATCTAAGCTTGCTCGATCTGTACCACTAATCCATATCATCATATTTGATTTAGAGTAAACAATTCAAAACATCAAGCATCGTACTGTATAAACTACAATTGTACAACAACAAAAATTAGATAATAATGAAATAGAACAATTCACCACAATTGTGCTATCCAGACTCTGAAGTCCGTAATGGGACTAGGGTCGCTACCTCACCAGATAGGGGAGGCTGGTTGCCAATTGTGATTATTTGCCCCAAATCTGCATATTTATTGAAAGGAATTGAGATCAAGGGGAGAAACCATTCGAGATCCATTACTTCCCTTCAAAATCAATTAGACAGAAGTTAGGGAATCGGTGAAACTATGAGATTAGGGATTAGGGATTTAAAGAAATTTGGGATTGGGGAATCTTACTAACCTTTGGGAAACAAGGCACGTTGTGGAAAAGGATGGTGTGTGAGATACTATCCAGGAGGGTGAAGGAGACAACGATAAAGAGCTTCACAGTGAGGTCATCGGAGTAAGGACAATAACTCAAAACAGTTCCAATCGAAGGTAGACCACTGGCATTGATGCAGGGCCGAACGACACCGTCGGTTTAGTTGTGGAACAGACGAGATGGCTGCTTGAGGACGGTGGAGGAGGAGGCCATGGCCATGGCCATGGTGACAGTGGAGGATAGAATGGAATTGTAAGTGGCGGCAGCGGGCCTGGATAGGAAAGGGCCACGACTGATTTATTTTCTTGACTTAGCCTGGGGAGGCTGGTGCCTTCATTTACCTGTTAGTCCACAACGCATTTGCCCACCGCTGCGAGACATGTGTTGCCATTGACATGTTCTTAGGTGACATTTTGTCACCTGCAGTGAACCTAAACTTCGACAAGAAGCAACGTCGTGGACATGGTGTGTGAAGGGACTATTGGGTTTGGAAGTGTTGCGTGTGCAGTGTGCTTGTCATCTTCTTTGTTTGCGGCAGGTCCATGGACCCACCACACCATGCTGGTTGCACTACTACAAAACATGCAATAGCAAATGTCTCATCACAGACGGTTCAAAAGGAACCGTCTGTGTTGGGTCTATCGGGACCGGGCATAGCCTATCACAGACGGTTCTTATTATGAACCATCTGTGATACGCACCTATCACAGACGGTTTTTTAATAGAATCGTCTATGATCATTCACAGATGGTTCTATTAAAAAAACCATCTGTGATAATCACCGTTATCACAGACAGTTTGTAACTAGAACCGTCTATGAATGATCACAAATGGTTCTATTAAAAAACCGTTTGTGATAATCACCGTTATCACAGACGATTCTTGAGAACAACCGTTTGTGAATTAACACAGACGGTTCTAGTTACAAACCGTTTGTGATAGTTATGTATCACAGACGGTTCTTAACAAGAACCGTCTCTAATTGTTGGGCGGGAAACGAAAATTTGGACATAATGGGCGGGCTACCGAAAATCTCTTTATATAACCTTGCGCCTCTGCCCTCTCAGACCTCCATCTCCTCCTCTGCCGTCTCTCCTCCTCACACCTTGTGCCCCAGCCTCCCCCGAGCTTGTCGCCCCTGGCCTCCTCCAACTCGCCCCGACATCATCGTCACCGGCCTCCTCCGAACCGTCGCCCCCGGCCTCCTCCACCTCGCCTCGGCCTCGTCATCACTGGCCTCCCACGACCTCATCGCCCTCGGCCTCCTCCACTTGCCGCCCGGCCTCCCACGACCTCACTCTCTACTCCCCTTTGCTCTGTGATGTGGATTCTTGAGAGCTAGTGTTAGTGCTCTGTAAATGGATTGAGTTGATGCTACTGTGATGTGGGTGATGCTGTGGTTTATTATTGGAGGCTCTCTGTGCATGTGTAGTTCATGTTGAGTTATTTGGTTTGGGCAAAAATATAGATGGTAGATTGCGCACTGTCCGGTAAAACTGCTATAATTTTTGCATACGAACTCGGATTGCGACGTTCTCTGGCTCGTTGGAAAGCTAACGATAAGTTCAATTCGAAAATCCATAAGTTCATATTAGATTTATTTGTGAGGCTCAGGAGACTCCAGACAAAGTGAAAACCCCACCAAAAAAGGTCGTTTAAGGCCTCAAAACAGCCTCCGAAGTTTTAGCAGTTGTTTTTGATTTTTTTTGCAACAGAAAAGGCTATCACAGACGGTTCTAAACAAGAACTATTTGTGATGACGTTTTCACAGATGGTTCTTGTTCAGAACCGTCTGTGATGAGTTTTCATAGACGGTTCAAAATGCATGCGTGAAAACTCATCACGACGATTACTCAATAAGAACCGCTCAGGAAAACGTCATCACAGACGGTTCTTGTTCAGAACCGTCTGTGATGAGTTTTCATAGACGGTTCAAAAACCATCTGTGATGACCTCATATCATCACAGACGAACAAATTTAGACGGTTCGGAAACCGTCTGTGATGACGATTCCGAACCATCTGTGATGAGGTTTTCCCTAGTAGTGTTGCCTCCTGCCACATAGCTGATGACAAGTGTCACCCATCGGGCCTACTGCAGTGAGAGGGGGCTCTTTGTGCAAATACAGGTGAGAGGGAGATGATCAGAACCGAATGAAATCCTCTACATTCAATGAGATAATGCAGAGAAGCTACAGTGCCATACATTAGCAAGTGATCTTTGTCGATCAAAAAACAAATGTCCAGAGTAATATCTACTGTGTTTTTCGATACATTGTTTTTGCCACAGTAAAATCGCTACGGTATATATTTCACTGTAAACATGGTGCTTGTTATAGTACCACTGTCAAGTACTGTTTATATAGATCCTTACAAGCGAGAAGAGGTGCAAATTACAATTTGCTCCGCCAAATGCTACTGTCCACAGGGTCGTGGTGGGTGGTGATAGGCAGAGATGGCTAATAGTAGGATAACAAGGGAGGGTTTGATAGTTTGATGACAGGAGATAATTGCAAGGATTTGTTTGGAACAGATACTTTTTAAAGGAATTCTGAGAGTAAATGTTTCTTTCTATATGAAATTTCTAACTAAATGCTCGTGCTCCAAATAAAGCACGTACTTTCTTATTTATAATTTTGTGTTCCAAAATAAGGTCTGAGTGTTACATGTTGAATATGTAAAGAGTTGCACCATGGAAACATTAAAGGTCAGCAAGAGGTGGCAAGGGAATAGTGTTGAGACGGTGCCAAAGGACTAGTCAATTTGGCTCATTATAGTGTCTGCATTGCAGTTCAAATAGCACAGATAACAAATTGGTTCACAGAATCACAGTTAGTCAACTATAAGCAATTTTAGCCATTTGTAAAAGTAATTGCATCTGCACCCTAGTGTCTCAATTGAATAGACTGATGGTAGCCGATCCTAACACAGCCTAGCGGCAGAGGCGGAACCAGCAGGGGTGCCGTGTATGCACCGGCACCCCAAAAATCGGAAGAACCCCAGCGGATCAGTTCTTCAGTGGCCAGTGGGCTATGTTTCTAGACTCTAGTACTTTCTCATGAAAGCCCAGCCCATGAACGAAGGACGAAGGTCCGTTCATGCCTACGACCTACCTCACCAGCCGGTCCAAGACTCTAACCTACAGCCGAATACAGCCTACCTCACCAGCCGGTCCAAGACTCTAACCTACAGCCGAATACAGAATACCTCACCACTCCAATCCTCTCCTCCCCATCGCCAATTCCCCGACGCGAGGACCAGGGAAGCACCGAAGCAGGCAATTAGCGACACGAGAGGGCGGCAGTGCTACGCCGCAGCAGTGCTGGTGAAGCAGGACGAAGCATGAAGGCCAATCCACCAATGTGAAGAAGCGCATCGAGTATACATCTCGATTCTCGGCCGAGTTGTGAGTTGCTTTGAGCGGTTGAGCTAATCCTGTTTGTGATTTGATCAGTTTGCGTTGTCGTGATGTTGTGTTGATGGTGGGAGATTGCTTCTCTTGCAGGAAGCAGATGGATCGGGCGCACAAGGACTTGGAGGAGAAGCAGAACAACAAGAAGGAATCGGTATGTCCTTTTTTTCTTAGCACTTTTGCTTGGGTTGCTTGAAGCTTGAATGCTAGAATCTTGATGCTTGTTCATGTAGAAACCATAGAATTATGGGTGTCAAGTGTGCACACCCATTGCAAAATTTCTAGATTCGCCACCGCCTAACGATATGGTATCCTTTTGTCTTTAATGGGTGAATAGAGTATGATTTTCACCTATTTCCTAGATTTTCCACAACAGTTTATTTTTCGTAAAATTAGCTACATGACACTGCAATTTTATGGCAATTGCTATGGGACAACGAAAAATCATGTCTTTGCTCCAAGACACTATAATTTTGTAGTTCTTTGCTGTAAGACATCGATGTTATTATAATAATTGATGAGGATCTAATAATCCTCATTTATTTATTTATCTGTAATTATTATTATAGATATTAACATCTCCATATTAGTCTTAGGTACACCCCTTAATATTTATTAGGGAGAGGTTAAGCTATCTGGTCATAAACCACCCCATGGTCGTGAGTCTTCTTACGACCATGGTATAGTCATAAGCCTTTCTACGACTATCGAGCAGTCGTAAGACCTTCTACGACTTGGTTGGCTTCGACCAGCCTGGCTTTGACAACCCAATAATTGATAGGGCTTGCTGACTTATGGGCCTAATCAGTTAGGAAGTATTATTCGTCATGTTTAACACATGGGGACTTAATATACGCTATTACTCTCTGTTGGTAACCACATAAATTACTTCTGTCTCTGACAACAACTGCCTAGCAAAGTGGGGGTGCCACGTCCCTAGCGACAACTTCTATCAAGCGGTTCGTCAATTGGAATGTTGGGACCTCTCTTCGTCTGGAGGAACTGCCACCTCTTCATACGTTATATAAGGTCGAAGTCAAAAGGCAGAAAGAAAGAAGCGCAATCTGGAGTACAAGCCCTAGTCTTTCTCTTGATTGTAATCAGCATACTCAATATAGCCACACAGGACTGGGTTGTTATTTTCTCTAGAGAAGGCCCGAACCTGTATAAAATCCCCGTGTCATTCTCTGTGTGATTCTTATCTAGGAGACCCCCCCCCCCCGAATCAAATAATCATACATAAGATCGGTTCTAGATCACCGATAGTTGGCGTCATCCGTTGGGAGATCTCTGATGATTCCTTGTCAACAAATTCTCTTTTTTCCTAATGCTTCCATGGCAGGAGAGTGGAACGAGAAGAATTGGTTCGACTTGGCTGACTACGACTACGAGGGTCCAAAGAAGGAATCAATCCTTGGTTACCTTTAGGCGTTCCTCCTTCTCTTTTGCAGATACAACCGCAAGGATTCGAAGAGCCACCATGTCAGGTGGTGGTGCTTTTTCACAAACGAATTTGACTCGGATGTCAATCTCCATTTGTGAGAGATCTACGCAAGTAGATAAAACATTCATTGGTTAGGCTTGAGATTGACTAAAATGAAGATAAGTTGAAAGATTACTTACCCTTCTCATAATCTCTAGTCGAATCCTTAGCCCCCGAGTACATCCACATGGGATGCGCTCGTTTCTTCAAAGGGCTAATGCGGCGTGTGATGAAATTCTTCACCACGTGCTATCCGGTGAGCCCTTCTTCCTTCAAGTCTTTGATGGCTTGAATGTAAGGGGCGATCCAGCCAAGATCCTTGGTAGTCGAATCCCAAGAAGAAATCTTCTCAACAGACTTCCCGACAAAGGAAAGGCTGTCTTCACTAGTCGTCTCCCAGTAGAACCACTTCTTCTTCTACCCCGGCCACGACGACCGGGTGAACATCTGAATACACTCCTTGGCCTTCCCATCGTGCGCTTGGACCACGGCTCGGCGATTCAGTGCATCCAGACCAAAAGCTTATTTAAAATGATAAAATTTTGACTCACAAAACAGATACGAAGATCTGAAACGCTCATTCCATGTTATATGAAATCCACCAAGTGATAAGCATATGATCATGACTAAATCCATCAATCATTCTCCGATATACTATTTAAGCTAATACTAACTATCTAGCTCTACTAGTATTGCCTCGGCAAATCACATTCAGAATCACCAACATTTCCACCGATCAAGGTTTATTTGACTTACCGACACCCAATGAGCTTTACAATTATAATAACACATCCAACATTTTAATAGCTCACTAATAAATCAACTTACACCATTTCACCGGACTAGTCTTGTATGACAACTACTAATCCAATCACAAATGTGCCTCTACGATCGACTAATAATCATTTAGCTACTAATCCCGTAGTATTGGAGCATGGCTCGGTCAAGAACGGAAGGATCCCAAGGTAAGCCGCTCGAAGTATCAAGTAATAAATCACGAACACACTTAACATTGTGATAGAAGTACATCCACATGGGATGCGCTGCGTTTCTTCAAAGGGCTAATGCGGCGTGTGATGAAATTCTTCACCACGTGCTATCCGGTGAGCCCTTCTTCCTTCAAGTCTTTGATGGCTTGAATGTAAGGCGATCGACCAAGATCCTTGGTAGTCGAATCCCAAGAAGAAATCTTCTCGGCGGACTTCCGACAAAGGAAAGGTTGTCTTCACTAGTCGCCTCCCAAGAGAACCACTTCTTCTTCTACCCGACCCACGCCGGACGATTTAAAGGGTGAACATCTGAATACACTCCTTGGCCTTCCCATCGTGCGACTTGGACCACGGCTCCAGCGATTACAGTGCATGCTGCTCATTCCATAGTAGTATTGGAACAGCTCCAGGTCTGGAAGGATCCCAAGGTAAGCTTCGCACAAGTACACGAACACACTTAACATTGTGATAGAATTGGAAACAAGGTTCACTAATTCCACCCCAAAGTGCTCGAGTACAAGTGTAAGGAAGGGATAAGCGGGTAGTGGAAGGCCACACTTGCAGTACGCCTGGAAGATGGAGATCTCACCAATCTCCCCTAGACGGCCAATGTTGCCCGGCAGCTTCAATCCATTTCACGAATTTCCTCTTCAGAATCTTTTCAGCGGTGGCCAAAGTTTTTATCTTGGTTGAATCCATCTCCATTTCCACCCACTTAGAAGCGGCTCTGGCTATTTTCTCTAGGTGAGGTTGGATTAGATTTGAAAAAGCTTTGAGGAGAAGGTGATTTGGTCGGTGGCGGAGAATGTAAGAGCTCAAGAAACAGTTGAAGCAAAGGGGAAAAAGTAAGAACCCTAGAATCATACCTGCGGTAAGTTTTTACAATTGCACGATTGAGTTAAAGATCATGGGAACTCAACAGTTGCCACCTCTTCAGGAATCGCTCTAATGGACAGATTTGTGAGAGTTGATCGAGATTATTTAATCTACCTGTTCGAGAATACCGAGCCTGTCTTTACACCTCAAGCGAAATTACCTTCTTGACCAAGTCTTTTTCTGGTCAAAATGAAATACCAGTCGGAAAGGCTTCTACTTCTGACCATCGTTCTATGACTATTTTGTGGCCATAAGATGTTCTACTACTCCCTTTTTCATGTAAGTTATTTTTACTTGAAGCTGGGGGCTAGATGACGATGATCTAATAATCCTCATTTATTTATTTATCTGTAATTATTATTATAGATATTAACATCTCCATATTAGTCTTAAGTATACCCCTTAATATTTATAAGGGAGAGGTCAAGCTACCTAGTCATAAACCACCCCATGATCGTGAGTCTTCTTACGACCATGATATAGTCATAAGCCTTTCTACGACTATCGAGTAGTTGTAAGACCTTCTACGACTTGGTTGGCTTCGACAACCCTATAATTGATAGGGCTTGCTGACTTGTGGGCCTAATCAGTTAGGAAGTATTGTGTGCCATGTTTAACACATGGAGACTTAATATACGCTATTACTCTCTATGGGTCACCGCATAAATTACTTATGTATCTGACAACAACTGCCTAACAACGTGGGGGTGCCATGTCCCTAGCGGCAACCTCCATCAAGCGGTTCGTCAATTGGAACGTTGGGACGTCTCTTCGTCTAGAGGAACTGCCACCTCTTCATATATTATATAAGGTCGAAGTCAGAAGGCAGAAAGAAAGAAGAGCAATCTGGAGTACAAGCCCTAGTCTTTCTCTTGATTGTAATCAGCAATACTCAATATAGTCACACAGGAGTAGGGTTGTTATTCTCTCCGAAGAAGGCCCGAACCTGTATAAAATCCCCATGTCATTCTCTGCGTGATTCTTATCTAGGAGACCCCCGAATCGAACAATCATACGTAAGATCAATTTATATCACCGACAATAATATTATCCTAATAAGTACAAGAGAGCACATGAAATGTCCGATTTGCCCCTCCATCCTCACTCTTCTCACTTCATTGACTTCTACTCGACCAATCAACCGTGCCAACGTGGACAAGAGCGGTGTTTGGAGGAGCTCAACATGGATCTGTCGGGAAGTGTATGTGAAGTGCATGTCTGGAGAGAGTGTACGTGAACCCTCCACGTTCGAGGAGCTCAACGTGGATCTATTCGGGAAGTGCATGGAGCCTATGGAGTATTGTCCGAGGGACGCAAATATGGACAAGAGCAACATGCACGATGTCGTCCTAGTTGGTAGTTCCACTAGGATTCTGAGGGTGCAGCAACTTCTCTAGGACTTCTTTGACGGTAAGGAGCTCTGTAGGAACATAAACCCCGATGAGGTCGTCACCTACGGTGCCGCTGTCCAGGCTGCCATCTTGAGCGAAGAGGGCAACGAGAAGGTGCAGGACCTGCTCTGGCTGGATGTCACCCTTGGAGACAGCTGGAGGAGTGATGATTGTTGGAAATGTGGATAACATTTTAATTCTGGATTTTATTATGAGGCAAAGATCACAGATAACTAGTGATACATAAAACGATACAAACAGCAGGCTACTCATTACACTTCTAAATATACTCAATAAAAGATTTATAACAGAAAAGTCTGGTTGTAAGACAAACTTACAGTCGAGCACGATGAAGAATAGGAAGCAGTGCAGGCTCGATGCAGTGCAGATCGTAGACGTCGTAGTGCAGCAAGTGGTCGCGCAGATGTGCTGCCCAGAAACCTCATTGCCGCCCCGTGCAGGTGAACTCTGCGACAATGGTTCGAAGATACCGCTCACCCTCCTTCCCAGTGCACGCCGAGGAGAAGTGACGGCTTGGTTCAAAACAGCACAACCCTCCAGCATAAGAGGACAGAGAGGAAGAAGTAGAATTCTTATAATCGAAAATATCTCTCATTGGTCTGAACCTCTCGAAAACCTTTTAAGGGTCGAGCCAATTACTCTCTAGTAACTACTCAATAAAGCACACATTAGAACACTGGTAACTGCTAATTAAAAACCAATTAATGGTAATTAAGCAGAATTTATCATATCCTGATTACACATTGGTCTTGACTTTGACCAGCGGTCTCTGACTTTGACCACATTCTCCAAGGGAGGTCCAAGAGGATCTCCCGAAGAGGTCCAAGAGACACCTCCAAGGGAGGTCCAAGAGGATATCTCGAAGAGGTCCAATGGGACCACAATGTTTCGACCACACTCTCTTGGAGTGATCCAAGAGAGGTCCAAAAGATCACTTAGAGGTCTAAGAGGATCTCCACACTCCAAGGAGGTCCAAGAAAAATCTCCAAGGGAGGTCCAAGAGGACGTCCTGGAGGTCCAAGAGGACATCCTAGAGGTCCAAGAGAAATCTCCAAGGGAGGTCCAAGAGGATGTCCTAGAGGTCCAAGAAAACTCTCACTGGTCATATGTGACACTTGAATTGAGAGAGAGAAATGCACGGTCAGTAAAAGAAAGGTGGACTTGGTTCACGACACGTTTATGGTCGCGCGTCGCAAGTCACAAGTCACGCGATTTCCACGCGAATAAACGCGCGCATACATGAGTGTGTGTGACTTTAGCTATAGTCCTCCTTATGTCACCCCATGACATGTATCACATATATCAAGGGGTGGCAAGGACTCTAACTTATAAATTGCTCTCCAACTACTTGGCTAGACAGTATGGGACTAAACCATGCATGCTTTGGAATTTAGGAATGAATGGGCCTTTACAAATAAGGGCCCAATTCTAACAATGACTATCTTCATCCTGAGGAACACCACCATCCTCACCATGAACACCATGAAGGAGCAAGTCTTCTCCACCTACTTAGACAACAAGTTTGGTGTACATGCTGATCTAGGTGTACGAGTTGCTCCATCTTCTAGTGCCGCTGCCGCCGCTACCAGAGTTCATCTTGACCGCGTCCGGCAAGGAGAAGCACATCACGTACATGGATCGGTCGCACCACAACCACCAGAGCAGCCTGAGGCATAGTGCACGAGCCACCATTATAGCTTCCGAGCTCCTTCTATGTCACCAAGTTTTTTTTTGGACAAGGGAAACCCAACTTTTATAGAAAGCTAATAACGAGTTTTACAAATTAATCAACGACAAAATACTATCTAGGGAAACTAGCGAACCATGAACCACAACTTTTATAGAAAGCTAATAACGAGTTTTACAAACATATCAATGACAAAATACTAGCTGGGAAACCAACGAACCATGAACCACAGAGTATCAACCAAACCAATTGAAAGATACAGACTCAACGACAGACAAAAAATAGTAGAAACCCTTAGTAGACATCAACAGATAACAAAACCACTAAGCTCAACTTAGACTTCTTTGCCTAGCACAAAAGTTCTTTAACCATTCTTGAACCAGACTAATTAGGTTATCTAACTCCACAAGCTCAGCTTCGTTGATCAGAACTCACCAGCGCTACAAACATGACACAAATTTGAATATAACTTGAGATGGCTTCTTAGGAAAAGTTTTCTCAATCGCCATTTTATTTATGATTTTCCAAAGCATCCAAGCCAAGGCTGCAAAACTGAATAAACCAGTGTGATAGCTGTTAGCACCCCTATTATCTAACCAATGATGGTGGAAATCTTCGAAAGACTCCGGGTACATCTCCCAAACCAGGATTTCTTTGACACACACCCAAGTAAATTATGCTAAAACACATTGAAAAAGGACATGATTAGTATTCTCAGCAACACCACAAAGAGTGCAGTTTTTCATTCCCTTTCCATTTCCTCAGCTTGAGCTGAACAGCAGTTTGAATCATGTTCTTATAAGATTGCTAAAGAAAAATTTTCACTTTTAGAGGAATCCTACTCTTCCAGAGCTTTTGATTTCTCCTAAGAATAACACCCCCAAAGGACCAATGTCTGTACAGAGATTTAACCGAAAACTTCCCAGAATTCTCCAAGCACCACACCACTCTATCCTTCTCATCATTAAGCTCCACCCCATATAAAATAGTCTTCAAACTAGTCCACATTTCCTCTTCCTCCCTACCAAACTACCTACTAAAGGTAATATTTCATTCCCCATTCTCTAAACAATATGACACAGTAGCATCAGGGTTTGAATTAATGTTAAATAGTTTGGCAAATCTGATTTTCAGAGAACAACTATCTGACCAAACATCTTTCCAAAAGATGCCGCAAAGCTCGATCTCCCAAACCGGTGAGCCTTTCCAAAACCCATTCGCGTCCAAATGTGTTCCACACCCTTCTCATCCTACCACCTGAGTTAATTTTCTTATCTTGGTCATAGTAAGTGGTACCGATATTTCTTCCCCTTTCACCTCCGTTGACCTTCCCAGCCACCGTGTGTCGCCTTCGGTCCATATCTACCCGATTGCCTCGCGCCCGGGCATGCACTCACCCTCGCCTACGGTTTGATGTGCTCAGTTGTGGTTCTTGGCTGTCGCATCGCCACCTCCACGTTTTCCCGAGCCGCCAGTGCCACCTTCGCTCACTGTTGGCGTATTTGGTGAGTGAGAGAAGAAAATGCACGATGAGGAAGATGGGCTTCATGCCAATTGATATGCACCAACTTCATGAGAAATTGATACGCCGGGTTCCCGATTTTCATGACGTAGGATTCGAGGATAACTTGGTGGAATTGTGACCCAACGACGAGGAAGCCAACCGAAGCCTGCTATCCGAGACAATCGCTAGTCCACAAACCTGAATACTAACCCACACAAACTACGCACAAAGGCGCGAGCTTATCAGATTAGGTGCGATTCGCGAGGAATCACAAGAACGAGGCAGCAAGAACACTCTCCATGTTCATGGTTTTTATGTCTGGAATCAATTTCATAATAATTAGTCCTGGGCAAACACCACCCTTACATATTGTATTTATAGGAATAATATCGCAAAAAGATAGGGAGGAAGGACTCCTGGACGTGACAACATGCATGGAAACCTCTTGGAATTTGGGGTGGCCTTTCCTTAAATAAGTGACATGCTCCTTTTTTAATTTGGTTCAGCTGTGTGCAAAAAGAATTCCCCTGAACATAACTCGTGTAGTATTTCCTCTCTATGTCCAGCCACGTTGCTCTAGCTTGGCTGCATGCAAATTAAACTTCAACAGCTCCTTTGCTCCTCTTCTATATCTTTAGTCATTAGTTCCTCTCCAATGCACCTAAGTACAGTAAAAGAAGAACTAATTGGAAATATTGCTGCATCATTAATATTATAAATAATGCTCAAGTTAGCATTTACTTGGTTTTGGATTTGTTTAGCATGGTTGCGAGTAATTGGTCCTTGGAATACTTTAGATGATTCAGCCATTGATGGTGTAGTGTGTATAGGTGTGATGTCCACATCACCAATGACTGTGGAGGGCGTCAAATATGTGTGAGAGAGAAGAAAATTGGAAAGTGAGAATGAGGAGTTGGGGAGAGAGAACTAGGGAACATGAAGAAGGTATGAGGAAGAAGAAGAGAGATTTTTGAATTGTTTCTTTCTCTAAAACAATAAATAATAATATTATAGTTGGTGTCACACGATAAATACCACAAATTACAATGTGATGTAGCCAATTTTGAATATATATATATATATATATATATATATATATAGAGAGAGAGAGAGAGAGAGAGAGAGAGAGTATGGTACTCCTGGGAGTATGTACTCCCGCTTCTCATATACCATTTGAATCGTATGATGATACCTCTTTATCTATTTGAGCATACTCCAATAATGATTATAAGATACTCCAAAGTGAGTTCCATGAAAAATTTAATTAAAATCCACTTTTTAGAATAAAATTTGTGTATATACTTCTTTTATATATGAAAAGGGTATATAACAAAAAAAAGGGCTCCATTGAAATTTTTTCAATCAAGTCGCATTGCAGTATCTTATAATTGATATTTAAGTATATTGACAATAATAATGAAGTTTAACATATGCGTTTAAGCGGTATATTGGAAGTGTGAGTACATACTCTCAGGAGTACGAAACGGACGTCCTCTATATATATAACACCCGTTTCGTACTCTTGGGAGTATGTACTCACTTCCAATATACCACTTAAACGAACACATTATACCTCTTTATCATTTTCAATATACTTAAATACCAATTATAAGATACTTCAATGTGACTTGATTGAAAAAATTTCCATTGGAACCCTTTATTTTTGATATATACCCTTTTTCACATATAAAAGAAGTATATACACAAATTTTGCTATAAAAAGTGGGCTTTAACGAATTTTTTCATAGAACCCACATTAGAGTATCTTATAATCATTATTGGAGTATATTCAAGTAGATAAAGAGGTATCATCATACGATTTAAGTGGTATATGAGAAATGAGAGTACTTACTCACAAAAGTATCATACATTTTCACATAAAGATATATATATATATATATATATATCTCGGTATGGCCCTCACCTATTCAGATTGTCGTAAAAAATCACTGACGCCGGTAAAATCCTAACCATTTTTGCACATGCACTGATCGTTTCTTGTTGGGCCGGTTACGCCCTGGCCCTGCACCGTTTGAGCTGCAGGCAGAGAATCCTGTGCCATGTTTTTAACCTCGTCAGTCACCTTGCTCACTTTTTACAGCCTTTTGAACAGTGACTGTGACCAGAGGCTCGAGACCTGGGCCAGCAGGTCCAAAAGGAAATAATAATAGCCGAAGGCCCCGAAAGAAAGAAAGGGACAGTGGAAAAAGAAAGAATTTTTTTTAAAGCTCCAAACAAATCTGTGCTATCATTGCAGCTCCAATTGACCAAAATACCCCCGTAGGAATTGTTCTGGAGCAAGGAAAGGTCTCTTCCCGCTAATCCTAATTACTCCCTATTCAATCCGTAAGAAATTAAATGAATCCAATCTTCGATTTTTTTTGCCAGTGGGGGTAATATTCATTATTTTTTAAAAATTATCAAAACATTATTTTGTCCAAACAAGCCAAATTTATCTAAAATCAGTTATATTTGGGATAAGGTGATTGTCGCAGTTTTGTCAGCTTACCGATACCTTCATGTGGCTGATCGCAAAAAGGCATGCCTTGCAAAAATAGCCACTTAGCATTGCATGTCAATAGTACAGTAAAATTGTTGTCATTGTAGTGAATTTCAAAATAACAGTGCTATATGCTTGCAGTCCTAAGCAATTATTTCTAAACGAACTAATTTTGCACTACATAAGTCATTTCACACCGAACAATTGTCCGGAGCCAATTTCCACTGACAAATCAAATCGGCTACAAAACTCGACAAATCGAAGCCATGGATGCACCTCAAATGTCCCCATCAATGTGGATAAAGTGTTACTTCCTCCCTCAGATATCAGTTTCAAAGAAATTATCATTGGGTTGTTTCTTTCCTATTTATAGATCAAGGACAGTGTCCCTAGACCTTTTGGCAATAATGATGAAAAGCTGGAATGAGGTCTCCAAGGTTTGCACCCCTTTCCTTTTGTCCGGTGGTCCCAATGGTGCGTTCTTTCCCTCCAATCCACTCCGGTGCCCCTCGCCTCCGCGAAGGCTTTGGCCCCAGCGATAACGCCATCCGGCAGCACAAAGCCACGTCGGCCAACTGCCCAAGAGATAACGCCGCACGATGTTCCTGTCAGAACAGCCGATGAAGCCAGCCCCATGTTTAGCTGCACACACAGTATGGACATACAAAAATACCATACTACCCTCCCTGACGGCCTACTTTAACAGACGAATGCGTGGTTCCTCTCAGCACCGCACACTGAACGGTCGCACAAACCATAGCCATGGACGAGATGTGAATATGTTGTACTAGCTCTCTTTCTCTTGTGTCGTGTGTATTGGTCCGTGAAAGAATAATATTCTAGCAACTTTGGGAATTTTTTTCTTCTAAATAAACTATTTTTAACTGTTTTACAAAAACAACCCACCTTTTATTTTTTTATAAAATTAACCCCAATCATCGACCCACCAAACGACTAGGTTGAGTCGCACTGTGGATCAATGACTAGGCGACGACTGCGGGCACGCCTAGTGGCACCGACGAGAACAACGATTGAGACCTTGTCTGCTATGTATCTTAGTCGTGAGCTAGTGGTGTGACTCAGGCCCGTGCCAGGCACAATCGTCGGTCTAGAACGCCACTGAGGCCAGTCGTCGATCAGGCCAACGATTGAGCACAGTCACGTTCCCAACCACCGACAGAAGGCTATTTTTAAGAAATAATTTAAATAAACTCAGCTTTAATTTCACAAAAATAAATGGTTTAAAGAGTTGTTTGTGAATAATTGTTCATGGTAAAAAAAACTAGAGTTTGATTACTGCAATTATTTGTAAATAAATCATGTATTAATTGTTTTACGTAGATGAACACATTTTAAGTTTTTACACAAAGAACTCAAAATTTGGCAAAATATTTTGTAAGCTTTGGTTCGAGTGAAACGAGAATGGAGCAACGAAGATGAGATTTCAAGCCCAGCATAACACTTGAACCTGGAGGTCTGAATTACATGGCCCGTAGGGTCTGGTTAGGTGCATATGTTTGTCTGGCTATTCCTACGGTACAAAGGGTTACATGCACGAACTTTCGACCCAATCTACAACTACGATACAAACACGCCTTTTGAAAAAGGAAAATACTTGATGGATGAAAATCAACTCAAGCTTGTGGACATACGTCCTACCACCCTTGTGGGTGTGGGCCTTCCAGTACTCGGCTATAAGGTCTTTTTCGGGTCTATCCTCGTCAAGAATAATTTTATGTGCAATAGGGCCATCAGGGACCATTTGTTCCTTTTACCTTATCTTCCCCGCTCCCAGTTGTGGGAGGCCTCCAACGGGTAAACACCTCAGGGTCAACTGTGTAGTTCAGCATGTATTTCTGCTGAATGAATATCTTGCCGTTCTTCTCCGGGCCGTCGATCCATTTGAAGAAGTAGCAACGCTCCGACGGCTGCCATGCACGGATAAAGTCAACGATATTTAAAATTCAACACATAATGTGAAATATTGATGTATGACATTGGCTTAAACGACAATCCCCGCACATGGAGTAAGCCCATGTAGGTTGTATTAGGATGTATATATTGAATGATCCAAGCGGTGTTACTAAAGTCGTACTACGGGCCTGGAAACTCTGTTGGTATATGAGCATCCTAGCAAGAACAACTAGGGTACGTTCGTGCCTTTTTGGCATACCATTTTCTCTTCTGGAGCATCGAACCGTGATCCTCCATCCCCAAACCAAGGCGTGACCTCTTGTACCTCTCTCTTCCTTTATGTCTCTTCTCCCTCTCCTCTCCCTGTTTTCCAAACTAGCTTGAGTGGAGTCTTGTCTATAGTGGTGGAGTATGCCCTAGTTTTATAGGCGGTTAGGGTGTAGCGTTAAGGGAGTAAATTGTGGTGAATGGAAGTCACTCGTATCAGTAGGAAGGAATATTTGGGTGCAGCATAGATCAGAGAATTGTCAATTCACAGGGAAAAGTTGGTGCGTATTGTCAACCAAGACTGAAAATCTTGAACCAAGGTCTAGTCATTTCAGTCTGAAAAGCAAATAGTAGAGTGTTGTCACTTCGGTCTGAAAAAGCATGGGTCAGAGTGTTGTCTATTCAGCGTGAAACAAAGGCGGCATGTTGTTGTCAATTCTCAATGTGTAAGGGAGCGTGTCTACTAGTATTAGCGCGATTCATGTAGCATGCCCCTTATGTCGCGGTGTTGGCTAGGGGAGGAGCTAGAATTGAGTGGCATGCCCCTTATGTCGCGGTGCTGACTAAAGGGGAAGGAGCTAGAAATGAGTAGCATGCCCCTTTGTTGTGGCGCTGACTAGAGGAGGTAGGACCGAGACCCAAGCACCACAAGAAACAACTTAAACATGCTGGATTTTAAAGCATACAGTAGTACAACAATCACATAATCTACATCGATACTAAGGTGCGAAATAAAAGACATATCACGCATGGTACTAATGATCTACATGTCTATCTCTCTCCCTCTCCCTGTCCACGCCTCTGTCCATGTCCCTATCCCTGTTGTCGGCCCTCCTTAGGCCAACGGACCATGCTGGTCGCTACCTAGGTCACAAAGGGGACCACCGCTCGAGTGCTCGGACGACCCGATCTCCAAGTGGCGCAACAGAAGCAGGTGTGGCGTATGGATCCATGAACTACATGGGTTGTGTCTTTTGCGATGCGTCGAATAGCTGTGAACCTGTAAGCACGTCGGGGTCATCGACGAGGTACTCCTCCAAGTCACTTTGCCATGGGGATGCACACATAGGGGGCGATGACTGATGCATACCTAGTTTGCAAAAGTAGTAAAGTATTAAACACTCGATGCAAGTTTAGTAGTTTTTAATTATGGCAAAACCCAAAGTGATGATGGAAAGTACCTAGCATAGGCATCATCATGGGAGGAACCCATGATGAGAATGTCTCGGGGATGTGCGTGTGAGGTGCCCACTGAGACATCGATGGACCTACGATGTCAGATGCAAGTTTGGTTGGTTGTGATAATACGTACAATAATACACACTATGTTTTACTCATTACCTCCTGTGGGGAATTGGTATGGTGAGGACACCTATTGCCATGCCGAGCTACATGCTTGGTCTGGTTGGGGAGCTTCTGGGTGTCGTGGTGGATGTGTGTGGCCGTGAGGGTATCTTTGGCGGGGCGCTTTGAGGATGATCTCTGACGTCCGTTGGAGTCGCCAGAAGTCAAGCTAATGATGCACCGGAACTGCTCATACATACATCTTATGAATGATCCGACCTCCTCATGTGTGACCTCCACGCCCTGACGGATGCGGTCCCACATGATCTGTGCATCTCTACAACTCTCCATCCCAAGGTCGTTTTGTGAAATGCAACATCAAAGTTAGTAACATGCAAAATGTAATTTACATGACGATGTACATAACAGGGCATGTACCACCAATTGTAGAGAAACACTAGCCTATCTGGGGTACACCTGGTTGTCGCGAGCATGCTCAACCTATGACGGATCGACAACACGGACCAAAGAAACCTGTTTGAGTGGCGTGTACCACCGTAGGTACTTCTGGTCAAGCGCGGCGTCAAGGGGGCTGCCCGTGGTGCACAGGCACCCCCAAAAAAAGTGTAATTTTTTTTAACTAGGTATACGTATGAGCAATTGGCACTTGGGCTAGCCAAATTTTAGCAATTCAGCCCACCAACAGCCAGAGGCACACGGCTCTATGCTCTAGGTTTAGGCTCCTTGCTCTTGCTTCTCCTCCTCTTGACACGGTGACGCCGCCCGCCTCCTTGCTTGTCCTCCAGTCCTCCTGGCTCCTCCTCCTTGATCCCGCGTCATGAGACACCGCCTCCTTGCTTCTCCTCCACCACCACCGAGGGGCAGCAGGCGTCCGACGTCGAGAGGCCATTGCTCGGCTTCGGGCCTCGTAAGGCACCGGCGGTTCCCACCACTAGGCCACAAACACCAAGGTAGGGCAGCGCCTCCTTGCTTCTCCTTCTCCTCCGCCAGTCCGCCATCGCCAAGGACGCTTTTCTTTGTGTGGTCTTTCGATAAACATGAGGGATTTGGGATTGGATTTTGGGGGGGGCAGGGGCTAAGCCAGTAGAGGGAGGCGGCCTTGGGCAGTGAGGCGGCCGGTGGCCAAGGCCGAGAACCTGGTGGCAGGAGGAGGAAGCTGTGCTAGAGGCACGGGCGCTGGGGGGAGGAGGTGGCGCTTGGGGAGACCGGGAGAGAGAGAGGCTGGAGGGGGGAGGCGGCTCCATTTCCCCCAAAGCGAAGCTCCAGAATGACAAGCCCAACAACATCTCACTGGCCAATTTCCCCCAAAGCCAATTGCCCAATCTAAATGCCATTTTATGTTCTGTTCTTGTATGTCTCCTCACTCATGTGATTTGTATATGTAGGGCAAGTTGAATCCTTGAAATGAAAAGGAATAGAGATATCATTTCTTTCTTTCGAGATGGCAAGACAGTCAAGCCAAATATGTTGAAGCGAAAACTACTCAAACTCAGGGAGGAGGATGAACTGAAGCAAGTATAATTAGAAATGAATTGGCTTTGGTTTTGGCTTCTTCAATTCCATCTATGAATGCACCATCTCAATCTCAACCCCAATCGCAAAGTGAAGTACAAGCAACCAGTAATGATAGTGATGAATTGGGTTATGATGTTGAGCTTCTTCCATATGATCCCAGCAAAAGGATACCTATCATGAGCTATTCTATGGTGGAATGATTGGCCAAAAATACATGCTATGGTGGGAGTCTTTGAGTCATTTGACTTTGTTTTCAATGCACACTTGATGCTTGTCATACTTATATACAGATGAGTTGTCTTAGTCTTTGTAAAAAAGAGATCAAGATATTATTAATGCTACGACACTTGTTAATTTGGCTAAGGATAGAATGCAACGAATGGGGTGTAATGGGTGGGAAGAATTCCTTCAAGAAAAGGTAACATCATTTTGCACTAAATATAGCATCAAAGTTCCTAAGTCGGATGGTAGATATGTGCCTTATGGAAGATCATCACGGTTTTACCCAAAACAAATAAATGATGATCATTTTAGAAGGGAAGTATATCTTGGTATCATTGATAATGTTCTCCAAAAGCTTGACAATCAGTTTGACAAGGTTAATATGGAGTTGCTTGTTTGCATGTCCGCTTTAAATCCTTTGAATTCATTTGCTTCTTATGATAGGGACAAAGTGCTTAGCCTTGCCAACTTTTGTCCTAATGATTTTTCAAGCACAGATTTAATGAGACATTCTTTCCAACTTGATAACTTCATTGATGATATGCGAAGCGATGATAGATTTAAGAGCCTAAAGAATCTCGGTGAGCTTTCTACTAAGCTTGTTGAAACAAGCATGACATTTACAAGTCGGTGTGCTTGCTTCTCAAATTGGTATTGCTCCTACCGGTGGCAACGGCGAGCGTTGAAAGAGTATTTTCGGTGATGAATCTTGTGAAGAACAAGTTGAGAAATAGTATGGGCGATTAAGTGTTGAATGATTGTTTAGTCATCTTTATAGAGTGAGATATCTTCTCGAAGGTTAGTGATGATGATATAATCAAGTATTTCCAAGGAATGAGATCGCGTCGTGTTGTATTGTGATTTCCATTAGCTATTTAGGACTCTTTTATTCATGTAAGATTTTATTTGAACTATTTGTATTGCATTATTAACTAATTTCGAACTGTTTTGTGTAATTGTGTTGGACTTGTGAAATTACATATGTGTCGTACAAGATTTTTTTTCATCCTTGAAGTGTGCACCCCCATTGCTAAATTTCTGGCTCCACCACTGCAACTAGTACGATGCTGGATCATAGGGAGTATATATCCTTATCAACTACGTCCTTTAAGGCCCATCCCACTGCACAATCTAAGGAGCCATGCATTCCCCCCAGTTGGTGCGCATGCCTTGTGCACCATTCCTAGAGTACATGTGAAGAGTTCAGGTTAGTAAGTTATGAAAATATCGTAGAACGCATACGAACAACACACACAAAACACTTATGGGTGCATCATGGGTGGTACCAACTGTCCCAATGGAACTAGGAACAACTGCCATCATCAAAACTGCCTCATCACGCGGTGCACGACGTAATCTTCAATGAAGACATCGAACACTAGCTTCCGCCGCGTGAACTAGTACAACTGGTCCGTCGTGCAAAGGCCGGATAGCCTGCCTAGCGTGAGAGCATTCAACTCCCCTTGCACGTACAACTCCCATCGCACCTGGTCATTCGTGATTTGGTCGAAGACCACCGTGAAGAACTCGTACACGCTGCGCACTTGGAGATCCGCCCACTAAGGCTACAAAAGGAGAACGCACGGTGTGAAAACGTAGAGAAGAAGGCTGTAACATCCCAAATCTGGGTGTGTGTTTTAAATGTAAGAAAATGAGTAGAAATTAAAACTTTTCTTGCATCTTGAAGTTTTTGAACTTTTCTGTAATTCTTGTAAAGGAATTGTGGAATTCAAAAACCTAAATCTCCAATTGACTAAGTCATGACCTCCTTGTTGGGAATCTTGTGTTCAACCCCTGGAAATATTTTTCCTTGGTTCTAGGGATGCTGTGTGACTCCTCTGAAAAATTTCATAATTGTTAGAAATTATTTGATAATTTTTGGAGGTCAGTCAAACCAGTTTGACTCTTGGTCAAACCATAGAGCAAACCTCGCTGAATTTCTGGAGAAAAATGCTCTGCATAAAAACCTCTGGAAAATTTACACAAGGTTTATCCTGGAGCTAGAAACCTCCAGTCAAAATTTCAGAATTTTTGGAGTTAGTTTGCTACCTCTAATAATTCTTCCAAGTTTTCAGCTCAATTCAAAACCCTAGTCAAAGAGGCTGTTGTGTTTGGGTCCGACCGAGCTAGTTGCGTTTTGGTTGAACCAGACCAACTTAATGCACCGAGCCTTGGGCGCGTGTTTGCCACCGTTGGATCTTAATCTAACCGCCATGATTGCTTCAATCGTGGCCCTCCATTCTTGATCGTGCCGTCAGTGGTTTTGAGCCCGTACCGGTTGGGTTAGGCTCAACCCATTGCTCCCTTTAGCCTGAGCCAGTTTGTTCCTCTGTCAGGTGGGGCCCCCTGCACCTGTTCTTCATCTTCCTCGGTCGCCCTTTGTCGCTGCGGCGCCTATGGCGAGAGAGAGGCGGTGCAAGGTCACCTCGGTGAAGTCCTTCCACGACTCTTTGCTACAAGCATTAATTGCCGCCCATGCCTTCGCACCCAAAGTCGTCTTTGTCAGCTGCCTCACTTGCTCCCGTCGCTCAGCTCACCCATGGCAGCAGGCTTGACCACCCGAGAGTGCCGTTGCTCTACCCCTTGCTTCTTCGACTATAAGTAGTCCTCAAGCTCTCCCTTAGCTTCCTTTAATCACCCCTCAGCTCTAGCTTGCACCCTCTGTGCTTGTTGAGCTCAAATCACACCATAGCACCTTGGCTGCCATTGCTAGACCTCGAGCTCTTCGGTGAAGACAGGATTCCAGTGGCTTTTCTTCCAATCTCTTTGCTTCAGCTTGAGCCTCTCACCTCTGTGGTCAAAACGCCTAACTTAATTTTAGATTGCTTCTACAGGAGCGTCTTAATTTTGGAGTTTGGATTTTGTCGGCCGAATCACCCCCCCTTTCTTCTCCATCGCCGGTAAGTCCTTGGCTCTTCAATTCGTTGCTCATGGACCCTCTGTGAGCCCTTGTGGAGCTAACCTTACCTTTCTTTGCGTTTCTTTTTGCTCAGACTGTCCTCCCCTCTCTTTCTTCCTCGGCTCCGGCGCTGTGCTTCGTCGCCGGCGTAGCTTAGATCTCATCGGTGCCTCTCAGTGCTAAGGTAACCCTCCTGGTAGTCGCTAGTAGCTATGGCACCGCTTCCCAGAACCGCTGCGGAGCTTCTCTTGCTTTTCGTAGTTTGGCCGTGCGTTGCCGCGCCGCCCATCTCCGGCTAGCCGCCGATGCGGACCTCCTCCGTGGTCGCCACTGCCACCAGCGTGTGCGCTGTGCTATTGCGATCCCATTTTGGCCGTTGGTTTGCGCTGGTGTGGCCCCTGTCGTCGGCGATAAACCGTGGAGTGCCGCCGGGTCTTTGTCGGACGGGAACGCACAGTGCGTTGTCGTATTAAGACAGAGATTCGCTTATTAAATGCTAATCAACGCTTAAATCTCTATTAATCATTGGTCAGTAATTAATATCGGGCTTTAAGTTCTCTCTGTGTCTCTGTCAAGTGGGCCCAACCTGATTAAAACCCTCTTGGACGCGTGCGTGGTGTTTCAATCATCATGGACCGTTGGATCAATAATCTACGGCTTAGATCATGTGGACGCTCGGATCACTGAACATTCACCGTCCGATCTAGATCCAACGATCTAGATCGCTGTGAACGTTTGGACCACCGAACGTCAGCCGTCCATTTCAAGATCTACGGTTGAGATCTGCGGGACCTTCGGACCCCCGGACCTCCAGAGCCTTGGCGTCCGATTCTTGATCAGCGGTACCGAGATTGCGTGAATGTTCGGACCGTCCAATGTTACTTCGGTCTCGCTCATCATCACGAGATTGACGCCCACGTTCGCTTGAACTTTTGGACCGCCGAAGGTTCTATCGCGAGGACCGTTGGATCTAGATCCAGCGGTTTGAGTGCATTTCATCGCTGGCGCATGGTCACGTATTGCGTGCGCGTGGACTGCATGATTCGTGATCGACGGCCCACGTTGCGCCACGTCCTTTCCAATTGAGTAAAGTTTGTTTAATTCCCGGTAAGCTTTATTTCTACACTGAAAATTGTATTAAACTTCAAAATTGCATAACTAATTCATTTTAAACCCTTTTCGGTTGATTCAAATTTTGTTACTTCTGGTTTTAACTAAGATTTAATCTAAAAATGGTTGTAAGCTCAGTTTGGCTCCAGAAAATTGTGTTAATAGATTTAATTTCAGATTAGCTTTATTTAGTGCTTTAAAAATTCATTTAACTTGAAAAATGCATAAGTAATTCTCTGTAACTCCTTTTTGAGTGAAACCAAGTTTGTTAGCTTCCTCTGTTAGTGTGCTTAATTTTAGAATAGGATTTAGGCATGCTACTACTTTTAAAGCTCTTGTGGTTGCATTTGTTTTGTGCTCTTTTTTATGTCTTTGAAAAATCATAGAAAATGCATCTTAGCTCCAAATGAGGTGAATCCAATTGTGTTGTTCATCTTACGAGGTGCTCTGTTTACCATAAAAATTTCAGGTGCACCACCTCTCTGGAAATTTATGCCAAAAATTTAATTTCGGATGAATAGTAATCGAAGTGAATTTTCCAGCATTTTTTCAGCCGGCCAGATTTATTTTGGCCATAACTTTATCATCGAGCATCCAAATCAATTGGTTCTTGTTGCTAAATTCCTTAAAAATCATGCTCTTCCTGTTGTGTAAATTTCATGGATTTTGGTTAATTTGGTTTTTGAGTCTTTTCGGTGTTCTTCGTTCTTATTGGTTCTTTTCGTTCTTTTCGTTAGGTGCTGACGAGTCCATTGATAACGAAAGTGCTCCGCTGCAACAAATTGAGCATCTCCAACAAGGCAAGTAGTTTGATCATAATAATCCCATTACTTTCAAAGTTTAATACTTTGTTTACAAATTGTATGTATGCATGCTTTTGTGTCAAAGTTTATTTTCCCGATTAGAGGTAGTTATTCCTATTGCATGGTTGCCCTTAAATTATTATCCCTGCCACTAAACATAAGGTATTAATCTCACGGTGAATTAGAGGCCGATGGTTGAATTATGCTCTTTCATTGTCTTTTACGTGTCATGCTTAGAAATGCTTAGCTCTTTGGTAGAATTGGGCGGTTATCGACTTAGTTGATAACTTTGATCACACAAAATTATTGTTACCATTATGCTTAGAACTTTGTGCTTTGTTACTTTGTAAAGTCAAAAACTGAAACTGAAAATAAAATGTTTGAGACTTGGGCACAATGGTTGATGGTGTGATCTTATGGTGTGACTGGAATAGTGCTCGGGTCAACAAGGACCGAGTTACTTGTGTCACTAAGCCAAGTGATTATTGCATGCTAACTACACGAGGGGGATATGAGACCTCTCTTGACTTAGTACTTTGGCGTGTGTTAGCTTCGAGTCGCAGGAGGTTGTGTGTGTGTGTGATGTGGAAAAAGAAACTTGTGGTTATGTGTTGGGTGAGCGGGAATGGAATCCTGTTTAGGTTCTCCACACCGAAGGGCATTGTAGTTGTCCGGGAGCTTTACCCTATAGTGGTAGTTGACTTTCGGCTTTACAATGGCGACTTGTAGTTAATGCACAATATTGAAAATGTCTCGTAGGACTTAGCCGTGCCGGCATACCTTCGGAAGTGTGCTTAATCATGTGGCAAAAAGGCGGTCTGACGTGTAGGTACATTGGTACACCCCTGCAGGGTTCAAACTATTCGAATAGCCTCGTCCTATGTTATGGACATGCTTGGTAAGGTCGTGCAAGAACTAGACTACAACATTTAATTAAAACTTGTTGTGGGTGGTATGAATGGGGAATTCATGCTATTGTTGTGGTGGCTATTGGGTTAGCCACTTCCAGGATGTCTCTTTATTATTGTTACTTGTTGTCTCCTATTTTTGTCAAATAAAACAGATTGTAAACCGCTTTCAACTGCTACCTTATTGCAAATGAAAAGTTGCTTTATCTTTGAAAATGAGTCTAGAGCCTCCTCCACTTAAATAAGCTTGCATGTAGCTATGTATAGGTCGTTACACTACGTAAGTCTTGTGAGTACATTTTGTACTCATTTGTCAGGCTTAACTAAATGTTGCAGAGGAGGAAGCTGATCCCCAAGAGATCCACTTTTGTGAGCTATGCGGTGGCTTTGACAACTAGGTTTGACGACTAGGTTGGTGGCCCGGTTGGTTGCCTTGTGGGTTAAAGGCACACTAATTGGCTCTTGTTTATCGCCATCTTATGGCTTTTGCTTCCGCTGTTTATTTATCTCTTTAGGTGTTATTTGGCCGGTCGGCCCCTTTTGTAATAACTCTATATTGTATGTCTTTTGATTTGCTTACTTGTGCTTCGGTTCTATGTGTTGAATGGAATTGATGCATAATTTTGTAAAGGGGTATGTGTACTGCAAGTTCTTGGGAAGTACATGTATCTCGAGGCATGGGATATTTTGTTTGTGATGCTAGGACCAAGTGGATGGTTAAGCATTACAAGCCGAATTTTCCGGGTCCTCACAAAGGTGGATGTACTGAAGCTTGTATTGCCATTATTAAGATCCACTTACCGCCAGATGGCACGAAAGGGATCCCACGGTCTATCCACGTCGTCCCCGCCGTAGACCTGTAACATCCCAATTTTTGAAGCCTTTTTGAAAAAATTTCAAAACTCAAAAGTAACCCTTTGGTTCTGTCATTTGCTCAAGCTTAACCTGGAATTTTGTAAAATTTGTAGACTTAACTTAACTAAATTGAACTCCAATTAACTTTTTTTTGGTCGATCTTGAGTTGTTAGTGCTCTTTGGCTTTCGTTTTCCTTCTCTGGTTGCCCTGTGCACCCCTCGGCCTAGCCTTAGGTCCCATACCTCCCTTGTGTTTGGACCTCCCTTAAGTCCCAGACCTCCCCTGTGTTTGGATCTTCCCTTAGGTCCAAGCTCGGGTTTGTGTTTCAAATGTCCTTGTTAACCGAAAATCCAAACTCAGGGTTGTGTGTTTCCTTTGGACCTCCCCGTGTGCTTTGGACCTCCGTTTTTGTTCCTCCGGTTCTACCGCTTGTTCCTTTGGACCTCCCGCTTACCCCAGATCCTCTCGCGGTTGTATCATTCGATCGTGACCGTTAGGACCTCCCCTTGCAAGATCCTAGCCGTCAGACATCCTTTGATCTCGATCTGGACCGTTAGGACCTCCCCTTGCGAGATCCTAGCCGTCAGACCTCCTTTGATCTCGATCTGGACCGTTAGGACCTCCCCTTGAGAAATCTGACCGTCAGGGCCTCCCCCTTGATTTGATCTGACCGTCAGGATCTCCCCTTGAGAGATCTCGTGTCGGGGCCTCCCCTTGATTTGATCTCGTCGGGATCTCCTTGAGAGATCGATCGTGAGGACCTCCTTGATTTGATCCAGACCATCGGGACCTCCCTTGAGAGATCGACCGTCGGGACCTCCCTTGATTTGATCCGACCGTCAGGACCTCCCCTTGAGAGATCGATCGCGGGACCTCCCTTGATTTGATCCGGCCGTCAGGACCTCCCTTCGAGAGATCTGACCGTTAGGACCTCCTCCCTTGGTTGTGATCTCGACTTCTCAGACCTCCTCGTGACCTTTTTCAAAGACCACCTCCGTGGGTCACGATCCCCTTGTGAGTCACGACCTCCCGTTGGTATGAATCGATCCTTTTGCAAAGACCACCCTTTTGGACCTCCCCTCTGGGTTGGGTCAGCCTCATGTGTTTGACTGGCAACTTGTTAGTTTCTACTCATTTTCCTCTTCTCCCGTTGAGTACTGCCAGAGCAAAAGTCTTCAAGCATTTATTGCGCTTGCTTCTCTGAGTACCTCGTTTCCCTCTTTGATCACTTCCTTGACTTGCCCTATTCCCTCCATCACCTGCTCCAGTCGTGTGCCATTTAATGCGGCGTCCTCCTCTCAGAGCCTCCTATGCCTATAAAAGGACTCGAGGGAGCTTCCTGGCCTCTGTTGTTGCCTTGCACCTTGGACCTCCTCCTTTGAGCTAGACCTCCCTTGTTTGAGCCCTCCTTGAGCGATTCAAGCTCTGGTTTTTATCTTCTTTGTAACCCTTCTTTGGCTCTTACTTGGTGAGTTCTTTTGATCTTCTTGTTGGAGTTTGCTTTGCTTATTTTGGCTCTCTCGAACGTGTAGATCCCAGTTTCCCAGAGGAGTTCTTGGACCCGGCCGCATCAACAGAAGCTTCTTAGTTCTTCATCGAAGGCAAGTCATAGACCTTGATCATGTTGAACCCTTCTTTACAAAATGTATATTGTTTTAACTTATCATGCATGGCTTTTTGTGTACAAATGGTTTTGGGAGTAGTTATATGCCCTCTTGCCAGTAAAGACATCCTTGGTTATTTGAGACATACATGTTGACATGTTTCCTTGACATCCTTAGGATGAGCTTTGTTGTTGGTCTCTGTTGAATACCAACATGGGTTCGTTTGATGCTTAGCCATGCTGTAGCTTGCGATGGTATTAACTTGATGATTCTTAATTGTTAAATATGATTAATGAACTATGGAACCGTGGCAATGCCACTCGATGAAATTGTTGTGCCAGGACTAGGGTGGTCCTTTGGCTGGGAGGAACCCCAAATGTTTTATGCTCGGGCAGGATGGTTGGTGGTTAGTGTGGGTGCAGAAGCACATTGGGTTGTGGAACGACTTGCTCGAAAGCGACCAACTAAGGACTCAACCTTGAACCATTGATCTGGGTCACCTCGTGCAACCACATGTCCAGGATGGGGTGGACCGGGTGCAATAATTAGGGAAGCTTGAGTCGGTTCTGTGCTGATGGGAATGGCGCAAGAGGGGAGCCGGGTAGGCGGAACCTTAGCGAGAGCAGGACCGAGTCAAGTGGACCTTTGTAAAGACCTAGTGGTGGTCTCCACTTGATTCGCATGTCCAAGGAAACGTGTGTCGTATCAAGTATGCTCGGGCAGGATGGTTGGTGGTTAGTGTGGGTGTAGGAAGCACATTGGATTGTGGAACGACTTGCACGAAAGACCAACTAAGGACTCAACCTTGAACCATTGATCTGGTCACCTCGTGCAACCACATGTCGAGGATGGGGTGGGTGGGTGCAATAATTAGGAAGCTTGAGTCGATTCGTCTTTGATGGGAATGGCGCAAGAGGGAGCCGGTAGGCGGAACCTTAGTGAGAGCAGGACCGAGTCAAGTAGACCTTTGTAAAGACAGTGGTGGTCTCCACTTGATTCGACGCCCAAGGAAACGTGTGTCGTATCAAGCGATCACCTCACAATGGGTAAAGTCTTAACCTCTGAGAGTGTAAGATCTATTGAATAGCCGCACCTCGGTTATGGTCATGCCGGAGATTTCACGCAAGGGGTAGACTTTTCTAAAGAAAATGTGGTGGGCTTTGAGTTGGTCCTGTGTGTGTGGTGGTCAGAAATTTGTGATTAGGGTGATCACAGTAAGGCTTGGTTGTGGACAGGGTGTCCACTTATATTTTCAAAGAACTTGCTTGTGAGTTTTCTTTCAACTTGTGCTTTAAAATCTACTTAATGTATCTCTTGCAAATGTTGCTTTCTGCCAACTAACCTTGCAGCCACTCCTTGTCAACTTTACATGATTATTATTTGCATGCATTCCCTACGACTTGCTGAGTACATTCGACGTACTTATGGATTGCGCCCTCTGTTTGATCAACAGAGGAGGGTGACCCAGGGAGCACAATGCTCTATGAAGAGGAGCTCTATGAAGACCTTGCGACTTAGGGACGTCCTCCACTCGATGGCCTGTGAGGCTGGTCGAATGGACCTTGCGCTTTTGTGTTTTTCACTGCTGTTATCTCTTTTGTTGTAAACCCAGTGAGGCACCCCTGTAAACAGCTTTGGCCATAAGGTCTTTTGCTTATGTAAATATTAATTTGTCCGCTTCATCTTTAGAATGTTGTATGGTTGTGATTCCATCTCTGTTGAGACTGTGCGAGCTAGCCATGGATCCAGGACTAGCTCAATTACGAGGGTCTCGAGTAGGTGCTACTGGGCGCCGACAAGACCACGCTTCTACCCACGGCCGTGCGATCCGAAATGCTCGAACGACCACAACTGGAATAGTAGATGGCAACCAGTCAATAGGGACGTCGGCTTGCTCTTGAGGCAAGCATCACAGACAACACAGTACGTACCGCACAACACAGGGAAAACCCAATCAACTATGGTACCGCCTCGACGTCTGCATTGGACATCGACACTGCTGTCGTGGGTACTCGTGAATATCACCCAACCGGACAGCCATAGCAAGTACTCCTCCAGGTGACGCGCCACTTGGTAGTCATTTGCATCGGATGCCATCCTCTCAAGCTGCAAGAAGAATAATGCATTAGATCGACACAAACGTGGATGAAAGCGTTATAAAATTGTAAAATCACTAACCCTAAACTACGATAGCCACCTCTGCGTCGTTCTGTGCTTTTGACTCTGTGCGAAGACCTGGTAGGGCGCCTCCCCCTCCTATGACGGTGGAAGAACTTCATGGAACCACTGTAGCAAATTGGTCCGCCAGTCATCCCTAGGCTCCTCTAGCACGACTGGGAGACCGTGGATCGGTAGCCTGGTGAGCATGCACACATCCTGTAGAGTGGGCGCCATCTCACCGCACGATAGGTGAAAAGTGTGCGTCTCTGGCCGCCACTGGGACTAGCCAACGTCTGCCCCCAGGGCAACATCCTGCTCGATGTCACCCTCCTGAGTGGCCTACAACATTTGAGGAAGAGGAAGGAGTCTAGCAGCTTACAACCTGCAGTGCACCATTGAAGAGAAGGATGTAAGTATGTGAACATTAGTAAATGTTGGATGGAACAATTAACAAATGTCATACATGGAAAACCAATGTCGGACCCGGGAACGAAAGATCCCGAACCCTCTGTGTCCATACACCAGTCCAGGATTTCCGGTGTACACAGTTACAAAAATGATAACATAACCAAATCTCGCATTGCATTAATGGTAAATCAGAGTTTAATACAATTGGGCATGAAGCCAAATAAAAGATTAAATAACACAACGGAAGACGAAAAAAGTAGTGGAGTCCAGCTGATCTGCCACAGGCAATCGACTGGGGTAGCGGCCTAGTCGTCGAGATCTACACCAATGGTAAAGTCCTTCTCCTCTGAAATTTGTTTGCATAAAGCAAGTATGAGCACAACTACCGTGCTCGCAAGTTACACCCAATATGGAATTGTAATGCATGCATAAAGTAAACAAAGGACATTAGCAGGGTTATTTTACGTAAAGCAGCAGTTTTAGTTTGAATAACCGTATTAGATTGCAAGGCCATTTTCATACATTATTTAAAATCATAATTTAAATGACAAATGTATAATGTGGATAACCTCCAAGAAAGGTGATGGATATCCTCCAATCATAATGGCTAACCGCCCAATTTTCCCACAGGACTAACCATCCTGAAAACATCTGTTGAAATCATTTTAAAAACCAAAAACAAGTCTAACTCAAAGTGGCTTTGCTAGCATGTCCATGACTGCGGATGCGGCTATTCGAATAGTTTTCTACTCTGCAGAGTTTGTATAGCTTTACCCACAAGACACGAATTCTCTAGTTTATCCGGCATATATCTATGCCACCGCTCACTACCTTAGGTAAGCAGTCTAGAGCACGTGACAAGGCCTTTACAATGATCTACCTCAAAGTACTCATGCCCGCTAAGGTTTCGCTTCCATTGGACTAACCATCCTCCGGGAGCCCCCTCTTGCGCCATGTGGGACTACTGTCTAACCAACACCCACTCATACAACATGGCACGAATATCTATGAGGTAACCCAAATTATTAAGCCAGGTCCTGCCCATACAGGACATGTGGTAGTACGTTTTGGCATAGCAAAGGAACGCTCAAAGGCCGGTCCTTAATTGACTTGAGTGTCTTTCAAATAAAACCTTGGGCTTTAATCCTAACCAGATTAAACCCGTCCATAAACCTGCACCCACCTTTCATCCGTTACGCCCAAGTCCAAACCATTTTAATTTTGTTTTGATTAACACCATCGTTAAAGACAACTATGGTAAAACAATACCATAGATATAAATTTGAAATCGATTTGAAAAGATTTGGCTAAATTCCCCCAAAATTCGTAGACATGGTCTAAGCATTTGCTAAGCATGTGAGTTTTAACCATACTAGTTTGTCTATTGGTGACAAAGGATTGGCATATCAATGTTCAAGATTGGCCATACAATGACAGTTGGAATATCTAATCATTTAAACAGGAATTTAAAATACTTGTATAAAAGTATGCATGCATTTAATAATTTGAAAACTGAATTTAAATAACTTTAAAATAGTAGGGGCAAAATGATCAAAGTATAACTTGCCTTCATTGAAGTCTTGAAATCCTAAATCCTCAGAAGGATCTAACTCTCCGAAGTCGTCAAAGTCTATCTGTGAAGTACGATAAATTCAAATAAAAATCAAATAAATTCAAAAAGACAGATTAAACTAAGTCCAATTCAAATAATTATATTTTATTTAGCTATAAAATAATTTTATTAGATTTTAGAAATTGAAACACTCAATTTGAAGTTAGGAATCGAAGATATGAATTTTACAAATTTAAATCCTAAATTTGCGCTTTAAATCATTTCAAATTCAAATAGATAGTTTAAACTTACTCCAAAGTAGATAATTATATTTTATTTCGCTAGATGATAATTTTTCAAGATTTTAGCAATTTGAATCACCCAATTTGAAGTTGGGATTCAAAAGATATGAATTTTACAAGTTTTAATCCTAAATCTGCCATTTAAACAATTTTTTGATTTATATTTCTAAAGGAAATCTATTTATTGCATAATCTTGACATCAGCCCTGAGGTTTTCGGTAGCTGAATAAATAAAATTAAAATCTGACAGGTGGGACCCTCGTGTCATAGACACGGTCCATGAGGACTCGGTCTACGTGGTTCGTGCACCCGGGGGGGGTGTGAGGTGGCGTGGGCTTGTGCCACCTGTGCGCCACATCAGCAAAAATGGGCGACGTGGCGCCCGCGTGGCGCGAGGTGGCGCCGATGTGGCCGGGCGGCGGCAGTGCAAGACGGAACCCATGGTCATGGCGCTACTGGCGTGGCGGCGGTGAGTGTGCATAGGAAGTGGAGAACGCGGCGGTTACAGTGCGCCACCCACGCGACGAGGAGAGGATGGAGGTGGTCGGCGGCGAGAAGAAGCGCGGCGAGATCGGCTTCAACGGTGAAGTGGCGCCCGGTGGTCCTCGTGGCGAAGTCGAGACCGCCGGCTCGGCGTCGGTTTAATGGTGGTGGCGGCGAGGACGTGGCGTCGACGATGGCGGCGCTTAGGGCGGCGAGAGCTTGCGGCAACCGGCGGTGAATTCTTTGAACCGCGAAGATAGAGCACGGGAGGAGGATTGATGTGAGACGAGGCGAGGAAGGAGGCGCGGTGCTCCCATTTATAGGGGCCGGAGGGTGGAGGAAGGGATCGTGCGCGCGTCGTGGTGGCGATGGCGGTTGCGGTCCCGCAAAACAGCGCAGAGAGAGAGAGAGAACGTGGGGAGAGGCGGGGTGGTGGCGGTTGGAGGCGGGTTGTCTGCGTCTTGGCGCGGAGATCGGGGGGACAGCGGCGCGTTCCTCAACTCGCGTGGCGACCATGGCGGTTACCAGGCGGTCAAAGAAGGAAGAAGGTGGGAAGAAGAAAGATGGCGGGCGTCGGATTGGGATCGGTGGTGAAAAAAAACGGAGTGTCGGCTCGTTGGTCGTCGGATCTCCATCCGACTTGATCATGAGCGAGGAGGGTTTGGCGGTCATGGCGATTTGGCCGTCAAACGGGAAAAGGGAATGGGCGGTGGGGATTTGGCCCAAGAACGAGAAACAATTTCTTTTGATTTTAACATTTTTAGATAAACCGAGTAATTCATTTAAGCTTTAGAAAATAGCAAATAAAATCCAAAAATTCTAGAAAAATTCACAGAAATTCCTAGATTTATTTTGGACTTAATAAAATTATTTCCAACTTAAAGTTGGCTTTAATTTTGCAAATAAATTATTTTGACTTTAAAACATTTAGGAAAAAGCTTTTAAAATTTCAGAAAATTTTCAAAATTAATTTAATTTTTTCTTCAACTTTAACTCAAATAAAACTTTAAAAACTTTAATAAATTTTATTTTTGATTTTTAAAACTTTAGAAATTAAATAAGGTAATAAAACTCTTTCAAATTTCGAAAGTCCAACAAAATAATAACTTTAATTAATTAAAAAAATTGGTAACAGAACTTTGGGCTGTTACAACTAATGCCGGTCCAGCGTCCAAGACTTCGATGAAGTGTAAGTCGACAGCACTCCCAGCTCATCGGGAACATGTCCCTCTAGCGGAAGTGAAATACGTAGCTGGTTACAGTGCCAACCGTCTAGCCCGCGGTCCAAAAGGTCGTACGGCCAGGCGGCGCTACCACCCTAACCCACCGATTCTTAAATCCTAAACACTATTAAATTAAAAAAATAATATAAATAACCTAAAACAAGTATCCCTAGGTCTTACGGATCTAAACCTAAGCATTCTAGATCTCCCAATAATCGATCTACTAATGGACATACCCAAACATTTTTACGTTATAATAAATACATAAATATCCTATATTGTAACACTATACACGACTTCAACACTAACCTAACATTGTCAATCTACAACTATAAATCCTATTTCTACCACTAAGCTATGTTTATTGTTGCTAACCTAATATGTTTTTATCAGAGTGACTAACAAATTACATGAGCAGACAAAATCAATACAAAAGGACGAGTACAGGAAGGCGCGAGCCAAGGGTAGAGTCTCCTCCTCCACTCTCCTCTCCCTTCTCTCTTCTTCTCTGCCGTTTGCGCTCTCCTCCCCTCTCTTCTTCTCCCGCCGGCTCTTCCTCTCATCCCTTCGGTCTTTTTGTCGTGCGAATTGGAAGTAGGCAGACATATATTGGCCCTCAGTTGTGACAGCATGGCATGAAACCAGTCACACAAGGGAAGCGGACTGGGCGACGTAGTTCAACGTCCTCTGTTCGTCGCACGACTGAATGTCGACAGGCCTCAAATCGCTGGTCCATCGTGCGACTCAACCTAGTCGCCTAGTGGGTTGACTACTGAGCGTTGTTTTTGTAAAAAAGAATAAAACACTAGGCTATTTTTGTAGAACGATTAAAAAATAGTTTATTTGAAGAAAAAATTGCAACTTTTGCACCACGGAGAAAGGTGAGAGAGAGCCGAAAAGGAATATGTAAATGCAAGTCGGCCACATCGGCGTACGATTCGAAAGCGGTCCAGTAGGCCCGAAATCTATCTAGAGTTTTGATGTAGTCCGGCACGGGAAGATTTTTGGTCCTGCTACTTTGGATTTTCGTCCCAAATACCCTGTTCTAAAGCTCACTTCGCCCCTCCTTTTGCGGTGACCTGCGGGAACCGTTTGCCAACACGCGTGTAGTCAAATCTGCGGCGAGTTTGACATTTTATGGGTACGCCGTACGCGGCGCGTGCAGCCGCGGCGGAAGAGTGAACTGAGGAGCGGGGGATCGGCAGCAAGCGCAGCAGCGGTATAGCTGCTGGCTTGCTCACTCGAGTAGGCTACCGCGAGCGCGTGGACACGAAGGTAAGGCGCGCAGTGCTCTCTCGCCGCGAAATCGGCGGGCCATGTGCCGTCTCCGTGTGGCCGAGGTGTGTGGGCACCGGCTCAACCACAGGGACATACCTAGAATTTTTAGGATATATGTTCGGACTTCAGAACTAGGTTGTCTAGATATATCGATACCAATACACTGATATCGTGAGATGTCATTTTTCTAAAAACACCGATATGACGATACACACATATATAACAAAATGCAAAAAATATAGAAATTAATGATTTCATATGAGGAATTACGTGATATAAGACAAGCATAATGGTATGAATTAAACAGCAAATTATAGGCATCAATGACAGTTAAGGAGGTGAAAACTAGGAATATAGCTATTTTTGCTCTAGGCTTCTTATTTTGCTGAGTTATGTTGTTATTGCAGCCGTGTGGCTAAGACTTGTGCTTGGTGCTTGACTGTTGTTGTTTTCTCTATTTTTCTATTCTGGGTTGTACCAGCTATACCGCTAAATCTTATTTCTTTCACTAATAGTGATCGATAGATGCCATATCTTCTTTTTCAAAAAAAAAAAACTTATGCTTGGTCTTGGTCATTGTTGTTTTCTCACTTTTTTCTGTTCCAGATTATAACAGCTAGACTGCTAAAACTTATTTTCTTCCTCTAATAGTGATCGGTAGAGTTCCTGTCTTCTTTTCCAATTTTTTTGACAGATGCATACTTTGCTGATCCTGCTTTTTTTCCCCATCAGTAAGAACTCTATCTAAAAATGTTCCTTCCATAGAGAAAAAATTAGCATGTAAACATATGTAACAAGGGCCCAACTATATGTTCATTGCCCAAGGTAAAGATTGTATTTTTATACAACATCCATTGAAAAGAATCAAGAAAGCAGAGGAAGAAGCTTAGACTCCAGAAAGAACCGGAGTTGGAACGGAACAGAGCCAGGGAGAAGAATTGAAGTGCGTAGAACACACCTAGATCTAGAGAAAAGACGATGATAGTGAGCTGGATATACTACTCCCTTCCCGTCGCCACGCTCCCTCTCGGCCACCGCGTTACTCCTTTGGTGCTGTCTGCTCCCTTCCTCCCTGTTTGTTGTGCTACCACCCACTTGCTCGCGTCATATCTCGTTACGCCAAGACAGTGCGCATCACGCATGCTCACCCTTCGCCACCTCACGTCTTCTTGCCGTCGTGTCCACCGACCGTCGCTCGCCTTCGTAGCCCATGCCTCTGCTCGTTCGCCACTTGGAGGCTGAAGAGAATAGAGGTTAGGATTTGGTGGGCTAAAGTAGGAAGGAAAATGAGCATAATGTATTACATGGGGAGTGCGAGCTAAATTCATTTGCATACACAAATATATAGTTTTGACATAATTAATAACATATACATCTAATATACCTATTATATATCAGATATTTTGAAGAAAAAAAATAGGTGTTCAGCTGAATACTCATGACCTCAAGAGGGTCCGCCCATGCTCGACCACACCAGAATGTTGTCAAGCGCGCGGGCGGCAGATGCACGCCATGCTGCGACTACACGCCGTAGCACGATAATAACCGACGAATAGTACTACCATGCGTTCCATGCGGTTAAGTGCATTGGTGCAGCCGCTCGTCGAAACCAGACTTAGTTTTAAAGAGCCAAGTGTGGTCGAGTCTGTAGAGAGCTCAGGGGGCTACACGATCTATTCGTACGTTTACTCAATACAGTTCATAATCTTCCCTAGTATTATGGCGGAAGAAAGCGTTGCCCTCTCGTCAAATCTGTACGCTTAGTCCTCATATCGCAGCACAACACACGTCTCCGTTTCGCCTGTTTGCGCGAGCAACGGACTTCACGGGAACTCCTAGCCGGTTTCCCGGTTGTTTGCTGAAGGTGCCAGTCGTCACATTGCTGCGTGCCGGTCTTTGCCTTTGCTTGGCTCGGTCAGTGCGCTTCGTTAACAACCGAGTTTATTGCTGCCAGCTTTTCATCCCCTCCAGCATAAACAGAGCCTCTCACCAAGGCTCAGCATGACCTCCACCGTCGCCGAAGCTGCGGCCCTCCTCCCCTTCCCCTTCGCAGCGCTCCTTTCTCTCCCGCCGCCTCGCATCCCTACTTGCGGAGATCTCCGGTGAGGCCATGGCCCCCACTGTCGCTGAAGCTGCGGGCCTCCTCCCCTTCCCCTTCACGGCGCTCCTCCCTCTGCCGCCACCTGGGTACGACACCCGAACCCTCCACGTTTGGTTTCCTGTGTTGATCCGCTTCTCGATCTGCTTTGGCTTTTGCTTCAGATCTACGCTGTCGCTGAAGCTATGGCCCTTCCCGCCTTCCCCTTCACAGCACTCCTCCCTCTGCTCATGCAATACTTTACTTTCATCAGATCCTTATATTGGTTTACTTATAACAGATGTACTATGTATCAAAACCTGAGCAACGTTAGCTATAGTCAACATGCTTCGGCTTATCTCATGTGCTACGAATGGCATGAATCCTAAGTATTACAACATGAACTGAATGCTTACTAATAATTTTTTGCTTGCCTTGCAGATCGATGTAGCCTTATTATGTCCATCGGCAATCCACAGCCGCTGGCTTATGGGTCCCTGGATGTTGTTTAGTTAATGTTATTATCTCGTTTTGTTCATTACAGAAGCCATGGTGCGTTATTCGCCTATTTCTTGTTCGAAAAAAAACGATTTACTGAACCATGCAACATATCTATTCGTATCTTTTCTTTTGAATTGAATTGAATGCCTTTTACCATACAAGTTTACACATTCCATAAGCTTCTATTGTCTATTCTACGCATTGGTTTCTATAGGCAGTTGGTTTTCCTCTCCCTTGGTCTCAATCCTTCAAGCTCTTAAAGTAGTCATAGGTTGATCATTGGAGCAAACTGCTTACGTAAGATGGCAACTATTGATTCTTGTTACCGACCATGCTTGCTTGCTGGAAAATAGATATGTAACGTATTACTTCTAATTGTACTTCAGATCTTGCAGCTTTGTTTCTGTAATGTTACTAAATGAAACATGTTATCACAACTTCTATGCTAGCATGTAAGAAATTACAGTTATTGATCTATAAGATGGATCAGAGGAAGAAGAGTTGTAGCAGTATGATTCATCCGTATGAAATCGATCAAATATAACAAAAGGAATACTATTTGAGGTTATGTAATTAAATAAGCCAAACCAGATAATCCATGCTATCTTCCAAAACTAAATAAATAACTATTCTAATTTAGGGGTTGATACCTCCTCCTAATACCCATCCTGATATTCCCATACTTCAGCTACAATGAATGGAGTGGTCATGTGTATACAACAGTTTTCTCCTGAGTTAAGACACTGACAAGCAAGATTGTGTATGGTCACAGTAAGTCCTTGCATTAACAAGCTCTTATATAATTCAGGTTGATCGTGATGAGGTCAATGCCTTGGCACAATTAATGACATGGAAACTAGTAGTGGCTAATATTCCATATGGAGGAGCTAAAGGTGCAATAGGATGCAGTCCTGGAGAACTGAGCACCTCGGAGCTTGAATGACTTACCTGAGTTTTCACCCAAAAAATTCATGACTTAATTGGCATCCATAATGATGTTCCTGCTCCAGATATGGGCACCAACTCACAGGTTATTTTTCTTTTGTATATTTCTTTTTGTGCAAGACTTTGGTGAGAATTTAATCATATCTATATGTTTATTCTAATATTGGATTCTTTTGTTTGTTGCATGGATGGAGACAATGGCATGGATACTTGATGAGTACTCAAAGTTTCATGGTTACTCACCGCTGTGGTGATAGGAAAGCTTGTTGTAAGTATCTATCCTGCACTCTTTCTCATGTACGCGTGATGAAAATTATGTTTCCCTGTGAAAATTGGAAGATATCAGGGATAATTCCACAAGAAATGTCTCAAGCACAGTCCTTCGGATAGGTTGCTACAAGAATACGATGCTTAGTATTTAGGATGAGTATTCGGATGGAAGCACTAGGATTTGATTGTTCAGGGAAGGCTGGTTTCTCATTATCCTACACATGCTCATGAATTTCCTTCTCAAGATCGACCTTGGAGGATCACTAGGAAGAGATGCAGCTACTGGAAGGGGAGTTCTGTTTGCTACTAAAGCCTTGCTTTTAGAGCATGGCAAAAGCATTGCAGGCTAGTGTTTTGTAAAACAGGTAAAAGTTTTCTCGCAAAAAAAGAAAAGAGATTAAAAGATGTGTAGGCTAAGCTCTTCCTCTTTGGATTTAAAATGATGAGAAATTGAGAAGCAAGTGCAGTATGAGTCATCACGGCTCACTCTAAGACACTTCGTCTATGAGGTTTTTTTTTTTGGCTTTTTATGCTGCTTACTCTTGGTTCCTTTTGTCCAAGACGGTAGTTCAGATCGGCAGCGAGGATTCTTGGTTCCTGTTTTGTTTTACCTGTGTTTTATTAACTATTGTTTTTATTGACTCCTGATCTTTGTCTATATGATGAAACTTTCTTGTAGCTAGCACACCATAATTGCCGTATGAACTTTTCCCTATACCAAGTTAGGAGTGGCAAGCACTCTCTCTTTTTTTCCCCATCTGAATAGATGCTTTATTACCTTAGTGCCAAATCAATGTGTTCATTTGGTTTTCATCCACCAACAAAAACTATCCTACCAAGATCACCTCAAATTCACCTTCTTATTGCACCAATCACACAAACTTTGACAGATTACATTCCTGTTTCTTAAGCCTTGCCTCTACACATTTCATCAAACCCAGAGAATGTTGCACCTTCAGCTACAGCGAACACAACATTCCTACCACACATTACATCCCATGAATCTCTACTGTGCACACTGGCATCACAACAGATCAACAAGGTCTATCCCTTTCTCCTTAATCATGCCTTTGCAGTTAGATACACGTCTGAAAACATTTACTGCACCTCATATACATATGATCTGTCATTTTGTTTCCCGGGAAAAAAAACAACTTGAACATTGGTTCTACAAGGCGTAAAGCGACCTGCTCCAGAATCTACGCCATTGTCTATGGAGGCACATGACAATGCCATGTACCTATGTCCTATACTATTGTTATACCTAATAGATTCCGATTGCTAATTGTTAAACAATTATGATCCTGCTCCTTTTTTTTGTTTGGTTGCCACTGACCTGAAACAAGAGGGAAAATGTTCAGTCATCAACAAGCTCGCCATAGATCCACTAAAAAAAAACTAAACCACCAGGTAACATGTTCACTGTATAGAAAAAAACTGATCATATGCAGTCATGCCTATTGTGTTAACTCTTTCATACCTTCGATGTTTAAATAGGAAACATTTGTACAGATGCACCAGGCTAGAGATAAAACACTGTGACTTCTAAACCGGTCTTAGTTTTTAGTACATTTATCTAGAGAATAGATAGAAATAAGTTCTTGTCGTTTCCACCTTTGATTAATGACCCTCTTGGTTACATAGAAAATGACAGCTTCTTATGTTCCAGTAAATCTTTTTTGGGAAAATTAGCTCAGTGACATCGCGTTAGGCGTGCATCGGAGAACGACACTCTGTTAAATCACGTACTAAAAAATAACATTGTGAACACCAAAAAATTAGACGAATGACATCGCCGCTGGTTACTTCCGTTTCCATATTTTTCAAATATAGAAACCGAGCTTAAAAAATTATCAATTTTTTTGTGGAGCCTCTCGACATAGTTTAATTGCTTGTGTATTTTTTTAAAAACCTTATACGTCTTGATTTTGTCTCTAAAATTCATTTAATTATACTATTTGTAGAAATTTTCTAATATAGAAAATGAGGTCCAAACATTATAATTGTTTTCAGGCTCCTCACACAGTGTACTTGATTGTATAATTTTTCCAAAATTTTCCAAAATTAAGTAATGCAATTTCATAATGTCCACTGTGTGAGGAGTCAAATATTTCATAATGTAAGGACATTACGAAATTGCATTAATTAATTTTGTAAAAATTCTAGAAAAATTACACAATCAAGTCCACTATGTAAGGAGCTTGAAAAAAATTATAATATTTGGACCTCATTTTCTATACTAGAAAATTCCTGCAAACAGTATAATTAAATAAATTTTAGAGACAAAATCAGAATGTATAAAGTTTTGAAAAAAATACACAAGCAATTAAACTATGTTGGGAGACTCCACAAAAAAATGATAATTTTTTAAGATCTGTTTCTATATTTAAAAAATTATGGAAACGGAAGTAACTAGCGGCGATGTCATTCGTTTAATTTTTTGGTGTTCGCGATGTTATTTTCTAGTGCATGACAAACGGAGTGTCGTTCCTCCGATTACGCTTTAACGCGATGTCACTGAGCTAATTTTCTCATCTTTTTTTAATCCATGTTTTTTGAGCTAGGTATACCTCTGAATGTATTCCTATGTATTATTTACTTCCGTTCAGGATGTCGCTCGGCTCTGTGCTTGACCTGTTCTTTTATTTGGTAGAGGATTTGTTATCTTTTTATGGCATCAAGACATGACGGTAGCAGAGAACAACTGAAATTGATGCTGGATTATATTGACCAATTGCCTAAAGCCCTAAATCATAAAGTCATATTAGTTGCTTTGAAAATCAATCGAAAGACGATTCATGCACAAACTATCGTGTACAGCTTACATGCTAACTAGTACGTTTGTTTTTCACTAAAATAAAACCACTTTCCACCTACCAGATTTCACGCAACACGCTATTCAGACAGGGGCTATGCGGCGTAGCGTAGCACGCATCTCGCTTTAGTATGTTATATGTGTGCTCCGTTTCTCTAACCATTTTACCTACTGTGCGAAACACAGCCGGCTGTGTGATGGGTCGGTGGAACCCGGGCCAGGTCGGCCAGTTTTTTTGAGTTGAAGTCATTGTCACCTCACCGCGCTAGCTCGTTACAGCATAGCAATTGGTCCAGGTTCTAGTGCTCCTGTGTCTAATCTGGCTGGTTGTCTGGTTGATCGATCCAACAACTCGAAAATACCATAATTGTTAGATCCGAATTTCACAATCCAGAATCCTCTGTGAATAATACTATGCTATTATCTGGATTAGTAGATAGCGATCACATAATACATCACTGAATCGTTTCAAATATATCATAAATCAAACCATGCATTAATTAAACAATATCAGAGTTTACATAGACCGCATCGGATCAAGTTTTACAGTTGGGCCAAACAAAGCCAAATGGTTACAATACATAAAAGCGGAAGCGGTAGCGCAAGCAAAAGAGGTAGAGCACATCTTTCCACAAGCAAGCGACTGGGGAAACCAATGTACGACCGATATTATCCAAAGACTTGGGTAATATTGGTAGTACACGAGTACCAACGGAGTCAGCTAGACTGGGGCAAGACTAGAACAACTGCAGACTAAACTACTCTTCATCAACTCCTTGGCCTTCAACGTCTAGATCCTCATAGTATGCATAATATCCTTGATCTATGGCTTCTGAAGGTTTGAGAAAAGAGCGGGGATGAGCACAACTTTCGTGCTCACGAGCCAATACACAATGCAATACTATACATGCAAGGCTTAACAAGGGTGACTCAGGTTCTTTTATTTGCTAAGGCAACATTTTTAATTATCATAGGTAGAAATTCCTATCGCTTAGCATTTTAACCAAAATGCATTTTATTAAAGAGAATAATTGTGCAATATTAATAACAACAGAGGTTACCACCATCTTATGCTTATTTTTTATTGGCGTTACATCCACCTACTAACAACACTGGGTACTTCCACCCAAGAAAATCCAAATTTAGGGTTACATCACCGACGAGTTTTTTCATCCCGCCCACAAATTTTTATAAATAGAACTAACTCAAGTAAGTTTCCATGCTTGCCCTTGACCGTGGGCACGACTGTTCGAACAGTTTATACTCTGCAGAGATTGTACACTTTACCCATAAGAGATAATCGTCTTGATATATTCAGATATTTCCTTAGATATGTGATGCAAGGGGAGATTACCACAAAGCCTTTACAAAGCATCCTCCAATATTAGTTACACCTGCTAAGGTTTCACATGAGACGGGTTACGCCCTCACACCTGCGTCAACCCTGTCCCCAAACCCCTCTTGTGCCACATGGAAGCCTACACCAGCGACCCCACCATGTCCACGACCGGCGACACAGCCGTTGGTCCCTCCAATGGTGCAACTCGTACTGGTGGATACAAATTATTTAGCCAGGTCGACACCATTATAGACTTGTGGTTGTACTGATTTTACACTGGGAGATCATCACAGGATTAAATCCTTAAAGCCATCTGGGTGGTTCATATCACATTCCACCATTTCTCGTGCTACATCTGCACCAACCATCATACCATCCGCCCAAATGTGGAAACAACAAGTTATTAGGGTTTTGAGAAGCATCAAATTAATTTATCCCAAACATTTCAGTCATTTACATTCAATGACTGCCCAAAACACATTTCATGTTTAAAAGATGATGGTTGGGGTAAATCAATACCTCGGTACTTAGGTGACTAGCATGTCGCTATAATGCATCAGAATTAGTAAGTTACCATATAATTATCTAGGGTGATAAGGATTAATTTATTCAAGTGTCAAGGATGGTATAATAATTATTTAATCATCAAGTTGGTATTTAACTACCTTAAGACCATTTGACATACATTTGTATAACAAAATTAAAGCATGCAATTTGATATTTTAAAAGAATATAATTTGCATAAAATGTAGGTTCAATATGATCAAAGTATTGACTTGCTTGGGTCTAAGGCAAGAGTGTCTTGGTATTCTTGGTGTTGATCAATCCGGGTTCTTCCGCATTCTCGAACTCTACTCGAACGGTCGTGCTGAAAAAAGAAACAACAAACAACCAAAAAAATAAATACAAGAGAAATATCAAATGAGTTCCGAAATAAACAAAACCTCTGCCAATAGCAAGATCTTGAATTTAGACAATTTTAAAAACAAATTTCATAATTTTTGGAGTTAAAACGGAGGAGATCAGGACGTCCGAAGGTTGATTTTGAAATAGAAACAAGAAAATAAAAAGGGGAGAGCGAAAATCTTTCACTAACATGAGGGGCCCACTAAACAGTGGCCTGATCCGTGTGTACAGTGCATGGACTGGAGGTCAACATGCATTGTACATGTGGTCCATGGGTGCACACTGTACACTGGGCCCACTTGCCAATGATACACAGAGAAAAATAGGGATTAATTAATTCAACTCGGGTCCCATATGTCACTGAGATTAGAGCATCAAGTAAATTGGTTGCACATAGATTACTCCTTAAGACTAGGATTTGATGCTTTAACTGCCGGGACCACATGGCATAGGGTTTAGGAGCATTTAAGCCAAGCTTTACTTAATGCTAAACCCTAGGGACAAAGATTGAGTAATTAACCTAGCCATCAAAACAACTAATTAAAGCTCAACTGTTAAGATAGAGATTTATGTGGTTAAATGACAGTTCCCAACAGTATTGAACTGAGCTAGTTCATTAATTAATTACTCGCCCATGCGACAATGACTTTAAGTCACAATTAAACCAGATAACTAATTAATGACTAACCCCTTAAGACAGGATTTGTGCTTTGATTAAGAGCCACAGGGGTTGTCCAAGCTTTAGACAAGCAGAGCAAGGCCATGGGGGCTCATGACTCCGGCCGCCCCCGTGAGGGAGGTGTGGTCGGCGTGCATTGAGTGATGGCCACAAGAAGAAGACGCGGCGGGCGCCGAGCCATGCGCATCACCGACGGTGGAGTGGCGCTGGGAGGAGGGTGGCGCCAGGGGCTGGGGAAGCTGGTGGTGTTGTCATGGGAGCTTGGGCTCGGCCGTGGTGGCGGGGCGGCAGTGGCTAGGGGTGGAGAAGAGAGGGTGTGGTGATGGTGCTCCTCAACGGCGGGGAGGACGAGGGGAGGTGGGGGAGAAGTAGAGGGCCGCAGGTGGCGCGGGGTGACGTGGTGGGCTAGGCGAGAAGGCTCACCGGAGGATGGCTTGACGGCGGCGGCGCACGACGGCAGATGGGAGCTAGACTTTGGCTTGTTCTTGCGCTCGGGAAGAGAGAGAGGTTAAGCGGGAAGCAAGGACAGGGGAGGTCATTGGGGGCTTCTCTTATAGCCAAGGGGAGAGAAGTCCCGGAAGAGAGCGAGCCGGGAGGTGGGAGAAGGCCTGGCGCAATGAGGGTGCCATACGAGCGCAGCTCTGAGAGCACACGCAGACCAAGGCGTATTGACATGTCTTGTGCATGAGGGTGGCAAGGGTGGCTCAAGCCAGGGAGAGGGCCAGGGAAAACGGGCTGAGCCCACGGGAAGGATTTGGCTTCGAATTTTTTTGCTTTTGATCTAGGGTTTGAAGATGAACTTTTGGATTCAACATTAAACTTTGAAATTCCTTTACAATGCAAAAACAGGATGCTACATATTCTACCCTCCTTAAATAGAATCTCGACTCCGAGATTCGAACTACTCCGGGAACAAGATCAGGAAGTCTAACTTCAGCTGATCTTCGTGACATCAGGTTGCTTCTCATTCTGAGTGGTTGCTCTACTGAACTTTGTAGATACGGAAGGTCTGTCGTCTCGTTTGCTTCTCCACGACATCGAGGATTTTGATCGGATGCTCTGGATATGTCAGATCTTTCTAAAGGGTGATAGCTTCAACTGGAGTTTGCTCTTCTGGTACTTACCTAGCCCTGAATGGCCTGGGTGGATATCACAATGATTTCCAATCAAGTAATGCTGCCAAATCTTTAGAGCATGTACTACTGATGCTAACTGTAGATCATGAGTTGGATAATTGTCTTCATGAGGATGGAGTTGTCTGGACGCATACGCTACAACTTTTACTTCTTGCACAAGTACACAGCAAAGACCTTGGTGTGAAGTGTTACAATAAACTTCAAAGTTCTTGTGCATGTCCGGTAGGACTAAACATAGGTGCAGTTATTAAATTCTTCTTTAATTCCTGAAATCGCAGGTTTCTGTCCATTCATACTTCTTTTCCTTTTTAAGCAGGTGGGTCATTACACTACTACAGAAGTTACATCACGCAGGCGGTTTGGAACTGTTATCACGCATTTGTTTCCAACCGCCTATGTTTGTTGGTCCGTGATAACAGATATTATCACGCACGGTAAAAACCATCTGTGAAGGCTAGTATCATAGACGGTTTTACTAAAAACCGCTCTGTGAAGGCTAGTATCACGCATAGCTTGATTAAAAACCGTCAGGATTCGAGAATATCACGACGGTTCTAAATAAAACCGCTCAGTGATTTGTGAATATCACGAGCGCTTTTGTTTAGAATCGCTCGTGATATTCTCCGATCACGCACGGTTTGTTTTGATAACCGCTCAGGATATTCTCGTATCACGAGCGGTTTTTAGTAGAAACCGCTCGTGATATTTGCCTTCGCTGAGCGGTTTTAACAAAAACCGTCTGTGATAGCTCATACCCCGACCACAATTTTTTGTTTTTCCGCTAGCCTTAGGAATTGCTAGCCATGCCCTCCAAAACAAGCATGCACAAAAACAGATTCAAGCATGCACAAAAACAGATTCATTAGAGATAATAAATTGTTGACAACTCAAAGTGATCATTACTCAAAATAAATTACAAAAGATCGCATTTGTTCAAGTATTGTCGCTATAGTTACAACCGGATTACAATTGTTTACGATGAGAGGTGTCGGCGGGTGATGTTCTCGGTTGGCATGACGAGTGAAACTCTCCATTGTCGTTAATGATTTCGTGTTGATAAAGGTGCGAGCTTCCTCAATGTCCTTGATTTCTTCCGCAACGAAAGTGAATCACATTGTAAATCCAAGACACTGCTGCTACCAAGTAAGAGTAAAGTGGTAAGCTATATATATTTAAATTTATAATTAGGAAATAATTATTTCGAGATTGACAAACCTCGTGATCCTTCTTCCTAGCTCTAAGGATTAGCAGATATGATAGCGCACGAGATTGCACATAACTCATCATCTTTTTGTCAAGCAGACCGCAAAAATAGAATTACATATATAGATATAGTCATTCGAGACGTTATTATGAAGTATGATATAGGATTATCGTGTTGTAGCGCTGCATCGAAAATCCATCCTGTAGTTGGGCGCTTTTTCCATCGTGATATTCTCGCAACATAATTGATGAACGACCTACATGATTCAAAAAGTTATCCTCGCCATTTCAAACGAATGAAGACTACAATAGAGTTATGTAAGGAGGAAATGAGCATACCTCTCGAGTATTCCTCTTAGAATGTCAAGTCGTGCTTGTTGTAGTTTAGGGAATCAAGGTATATCACATGGTTCCTCTTAGGTATAATAACTAAAAGGATCCAAAGGGTACCTACTCATGTATGTCGCTATAGTCATTAAACCTAAGTTCGTGCTGCGTATAAAATACAAATGAAATTTGTATAGCAAGTAGTGACACTTACCCCTGGTTGTAGGGCACCACTATGTACTTCATGTTCGTCTGACGAAACAATGACCTCGTTATGTATTTCTCGATGAAGGACGAGTCTTGTTGGATGGTTTACAACGATACCACATGTGGGTCGAGGAAACCCACCGGTTCTTTCCATTCCGGACATTTTTCAAAGATGTATCTATACATAAGCAATGAGTTGTGATATTTATCAGATTACATGAATGTAGAACTTGATTGTACGCACTTAAAGTGTCCAACATCGAGAAGCGAGACGCCGAGGCCAACGAGGTTGAATAGTTCATATAAGTCGTTGAAGCCCACGACGAAGTACCTCGTCCCGCTGAAGAAATGCTTGTCCTCGATTCGACGGTGATTCCAAAGATCGCAACCCTTCTTTTGGGTCTTGTTCAAGTACCGTGCATGCAAAGCCTAACAAGCATATCCAACAGGCATTAATATCGCGTCGAGCACAACGGTTTTCCGATGATGTAGTTCCCGGGTATCGCGGACTTCCCGGACTTCCCGGACTTGGGAGGCGCCTTAACATTCATTGATTTCGATTTGGCCTTAGCGATTGGCAGCGTCTTTTTGTAAGACGACTTCGAGGAACCGACACGCCAAGACGCTTTTGTTGTTCCTTCGGCGCCTTCTCCACGGAATCAAGAGGTGGCCTTCGAGGCTAAACATAAGGTGGAGTCATCGAGGGTCCCGCTGAGAGGAATGGTCGTGTCCAGATCGCAAGACCGCTGGGTCCGTATGGATGTCCTTCTTGGGCCATCGGATAAAAGAGAGGACGGCATCCCTAGTGTTGTGATTTCTTCGCTCGGCAAATCTTCACGGATGGCTCGAAATTGACATGTACCATATCCACTGACCGGCGTAACTGCGGCGCCACCGGCACCGTCGGTTTGACCGCTCTTCCTCGTATGGATACACCATCCTCGCGCCAAATTTCAATACAAAGGACCCATCCATCCTCACTTGAGCTTACAGGTATGCGGCTCCTACAAAACGACACGCAATTAGCTAAGGCGCCCTATAGGTCTATCTTTGGTGCATTCCATAGATGTACGTTACCTTGATGTCGCCTATCGGAATCGGACGTCGTCATGTTCACAATTATATGCGGACGTGATGCTACTCCGACGCCGAGGAGGACCGCCTCCCGATTAGCGGGCGGCTTGCATCACGGCTCATGAGTATATCCATTTGACTCGCAATGTCGCCATCTGTATTTTGAAATTGGTTAGTAATCATCCGCACTAACCGGTTGTCGTGTTTCGCCTTGGATCTCTTCCTAGTCCTATACGCGGCGTGAGTCGCCCCGCGAATCCATGACTCCAAGGCACGTTAACCCCAAGGCCTCACGTGCACTCCGGTGCTCCTTGTTTCCCAAGGCCGTAGATAGTATATCCTTCTCCCCGCTCGCATGGAAGGAGCCTTGGGAAGCTTGGGGCCAAGTCACGCCGCAAGAGGTCATCACGCTATTATAGGCACTATGAAGTTATGGACTTATTAACAACTTAGTAGTTCGACATATTTACCACACGCTGGGACACTTCGTCCGCTGGGTTTGTGAAGGAGATGCTTTGCCCAAGACGAGACTTTTGCCTCGCTTAACCAACCTTAGGGAACGCGGGTCCGTGACATCGAAACGGGTTCTCCTTCTCCGCCCCATTCTCGATTTACCCGCTGCACCCGGTGGTGCCGAAGTCCGCGGCGGGTGAGTGTTTAGTGGTCCGAGAGCTTTGTGCGCCGCGACTTTGCTCCTTAAATTGACCGTCGCTTATAGCCACAAAGGTGTCCCATGCTTCCCCGCCAAGAATCAGATCTTCTTGCTGAAGGGCGTCGACCCGTGTTCACGACTTCGTGACAAGAATGCTCTTGAAGGTCCTCCACGATTTACCCATCGTGAAGCATCGCCGTCCGTCGACGCGTGCCACATGTGCTTCGAATAGTGAACTTCTCCGAAAGCTCGTCCTGTAGCGCTTTCGCTTTTTCGCACAGTCCTTCCACCTTGGTGTGGTGATGAGGACCTGCTCCTTGCAAGTATCCCGCAGATGGTCCGAAATCTCGCCCGATCTCTTGGGACTCAGAGGGACCCCAAAGTCACCGACCTCCGTGATGACCGGTCCGCCCGTGAGGCATTTTCGATTGTCCTCCGCCATCTCGCTCAGTATCATTACTGCCGACGGTGACGGCGGCCTCGTCGGCGCCTCTTCCATCTGCGGCGTCGGTGTCGGTGGCCTCGTCTGGCGCCTCTTCCATCTGCGGACTCGGTGTTGGCGGCCTCGTCGGCTTTCTTCCATCTCATGCATCGGTGACGGCGACGAAGACGGTGCCTCCGCCATCTCACTTACTTGCTCTCGTGAAGAAGTACAGAGGTTGACTATAGACATCAAGATGGCAAATGAAAAGTTGAATGAGCTCATCATGGACTACTAACATTCCAAAGATAAATATGAAACAATTAATCTCGTGAGGAAGTACAGAGGTTGACTATAGAGATGAAGATGGCAATGAAAGTTGACATGACCGGAGTGTACCATTTGCGTTGTGCCGTGGAGGATTGGCACGAAGCAAAGGTACACTCAAGTGTGTCAGATCGACGAAGAAAATGCTAAGCAAAGGTTTAATGCTCTAGGGCTCACCGCCTCCTGCCTCCTATTCTAACACTCCTTAATCCACCAGCTTCTCTTGTGATCTTTGTATAGATAGAAACTAGTGATACAAATCTTTTGCCGAGCCTATCTTTGTCTGAGCCTACTTATCGAGTCGACACATCGAGTGTACCATTTGTTTCATGCCGTGGAGGATTGGCATGAAGCAAAGGTACACTCAAGTGTGTCAGATCGACGAAGAAAATGCTAAGCAAAGGTTTAATGCTCTAGGGCTCACCGCCTCCCCGCCTCCTATTCTAACACTCTTTAATCCACCAACTTCTCTTGTGATCTTTGTATAGATAGAAACTAGTGATACAAATCTTTTGCTTCGAGCCTACTTATCAAGCCCGACACATCGAGGTACCATTTGCTTCATGCCGTGGAGGATTGGCATGAAGCAAAGGTACACTCAAGTGTGTCAGATCGACGAAGAAAATGCTAAGTTTAATGCTTCATGTACGTAAGACTAGCCTTTAATAAAGACATAGAAACAAAATAGAATCAAGCAAAATTTCAGAATTAATCCCAACAAAATTAATTAGCATTAAAGCATAATTCCTAAAGAATTTAACACTCCTTAATCCACCGGCTTTTCTAAGGAAATGCAAGGAATCACAGACGGTTCTTAATAAGAACCGGCTCGATTAAACTCTCACCAATAAAAGGTCTAGAGATTAACAAATTACGCATACACTATTCCAACATATTGATTGATGATATTATGTGCTCTCGTAGGAGAGTAGCTAAAGAACAAGTCTTTGCCATCTCAATCCTATTGTCTATACTCTTCATTAAATGAATATGATAATATAAATTCAAACTATGAGCTCTAAACAATACTTTGCTTAGCTCACAAATGATCTCAATTGTGTGAAAAACAGATTCAAGCATGCACAAAAAAGATTCAAGCATGCACAAAAACAGATGGCAAATGAAAAGTTGAATGAGCTCATACAGACTACTAGAAGAATCACAAACTAGTCATTAGATTACCAACTAAAACTGAATACTCTCAATAGAACCTCAACATGAAGAATCGTAATAACTAGCTTTCAATCGAAAGTAACCAATTAACAAGACATCATATTGACAAGAGTAAGTAATACAATAGAGCTCAAGTATGAACTAACTATCACATTCAATCTCAAGATAAGGCGAGTTCATCAAAGAGCATGTCAACAAAGCCCACCGATCAATTTGCAATGTAACGATGAGCTCAACCGAAAGTAACCAATTAATAGTAGATCATATTGACAAGAGTAAGTAATACAATAGAGCTCAAGTATGAACTAACTATCACATTCAATCTCAATATAAGACAGAGTTCATCAAAGAGCATGTCAACAAAGCCCATCGATCAATTTGCAAATGTAACGATGAGCTCAACCGAAAGTAACCAATTATTAGTAGATTATATTGACAAGAGCAAGTAATACAATAGAGCTCAAGTATGAACTAACTATCACATTCAATCTCAAGATAAGATGAGTTCATCAAAGAGCATGTCAACAAAGCCCATCGATCAATTTGCAATGTAACGATGAGCTCAACCAAAGTAACCAATTAATAGTAGATCATATTGACAGTAGCAAGTAATACAATAGAGCTCAAGTATGAACTAACTATCACATTCAATCTCAGTATAAGATAGAGTTCATCACAGAGCATGTCAACAAAGCCCACTGATCAACAAAGCCGAACTGCCACAGAGGAGCAAGATTACAGAGAGGATGCCGCACAAGAACTCACGGTGCAAGGAGGAGGCCGACACGGGAGGAGGACGGCGTGGGGGAGAAGGCTCAGGCAGAGGGAGGAGGACGGCGCTGGGAGAAGGCAGGCTGAGAGGGAGGAGGCCGACACGGGAGGAGGACGGCGGCGCCGAGGTCGGAGGTGGAGACGTCGGGGCTTACGGCCGGGGAGGTGAACGGGGGCACCGAGGTCGGGGGCGGCGGCACCGAGGTCGAAGGCGCCGAGGTTAGGGGCGGCGGCGACCGAGGTCGTGGGCGCCAATGTCGGGGCGCCAATGTCGGGCGGCGGCCGAGGTCGAAGTCGGCGCGCCGAGGTCGTAGTCGGCGGTGAACTACCAAGCAGCCCTAAACCCTAGAGGAGGCGTAACGCAGCCGCGAGAGCCTAAGGGGCGCGGAGAGGAAGTGACAAGTGAGAGCAAAACCCTAGCGTTTCTCGCTTTATAAAGTATATCATGCATAATTTTCGATGAGAACCGCTCAGGATATAATATCATGACGGTTCTATAATATAACCGCTCAGGATATGGACGTATCGCGCGGTTCTATTATATAACCGTTTGTGATATGAACATATCCTGACGGTTTTAAATAGAACCGCTCAGGATTCTTTTCACTGAGCGGTTATACTACGGAACCGCTCGTGATAACTCTCTTAATTTTCTGCGTGTCTCTTCGTCTTCATTTTCCCGCATGTCTCTTCGTCTCACGATCACACGGCGCGGCTTCATCTCTTCATTTTCCAACGCCGCTCTAGCTCCCCAAATATCTCTTCGCCTCCGCTCCGCTTTAGAACTTGTTCTATATATAGATGTGTCCCTTCTACAATGTATTTCACACAACCTCCTTGATCCCCTTTCTACAAAAAAATGTAAATGGTGCCTCCTCTTCGTACAGACACGCTCTCTCTCTGTCACAGACGCTGAATCGTACGCTGGAAGAACACTATTTCAACAATGTCTTCACTCCTCTGTCGAGAATTTGCCGAGCGGTGACGGCCACCTTCCGCCGCCTTGACATCCTCCTCCGCCGTGTCTTAGGGTGATCTCCCACTTTCGGCGAAGTTTATCGCTCGCCGACGTGGTCCTCCAAAACGGTTGCACGCCTCGAGGAGGCTTGCCGCCACTTGACTCATAATCGAGGCAAAGAAGCGATCGAGTCGACTGTGCCGAGACCCTCAAGTAAGAGAAGAGAGCCTATGGGCTCAATTCTTCTTAGTTCAATAGTCCGAGGGTCTTGGGAGACACTTTCGAACGAGCGTCGTGGTGGACGATTTCAGCTTGCTCGATCATGAACCGTCCGCCCGACGCCGCCACTAAGTATTGGAGACAGAGATAGCGACCTACCTCCGCCACTAGATAGGTTTCTAGTTTTTAATCTTTTGTGTAATCGCCACGTTGTTTGGCTATATATATGAAAAATTCCAAAATGAAAAAAAAAGTTTGGAGGTGAAGTTACTATATCTATTTGCCCATAGTAGGAGCTCCTCATCCCATCAGTACTGAAGTGTGGTGCCGGGGAGGAGCAGCAGGTATGTTGGAGCAGATCTAAGTGGAGCCAATGCGCGGGGCAGCCGGGTTGCTCCAAAGCGGCAAATGGCGAGAGGCAATGCGGCAAGGCCGCGCAAGGGACACAACTGGCAAGTCTTGCGAGGGACACATCGGCGATGTGGATATCACGAGCGGTTCTTAATAAGAACCGCTCAGGATAACTGAACTATCGCTGCACGGCTCTACATAAGAACCGCTCAGTGATAGTACATGAATGGTTGTAACCTAAAACCGCTCGTGATTAGGGATTATCGCGAGCGGTTGTTAATAAAACCGCAGCGATAATTCACGATGGTTCTATTCATCAACCGCTCAGGATAGATGACTATCGCTGCACGGTTCTAAAAAATACCGCTCGTGATAGTCGACGCCGCCACCGCAGTGCGATCGACCTAATACGACGGTTCCAAAGGAACCGTCTGTGATGGGGCGTCTACTATAGCCTATTTTGTAGTAGTGTTATATTGGTCTGGATAGCTTAGAGAATCCTTCTATGAAGCGTCTATAGTATCCGGCCAATCCGAGAAAACTACGCACTTCAGTCACTGAGGTTGGTTGCTTCCAATCCAACACAGCTTCTACTTTGGACGGATCAACTACGACTCCTCCGGCGGATACGATATGTCCGAGGAAACTAATCTCTTGGAGCCAAAACTCACACTTACTATACTTGGCATAAAGCTGGTGCTATGCAAACTTATGTAGGACCAAACGCAGATGTTCAGCGTGTTCTTCATTGGTCTTGGAGTAGATTCAGATGTCGTCTATGAATGCGACTATAAACTTGTCCAAGTATTCCATGAATACTTTGTTCATGAGGTTCATAAAGTAGACTGGTGCATTGGTCAAGCCACACGACATAACTGTGAACTCATATAGGCCATACCAGTGGTAAAGGCCATTTTGTGGATATCCTCAGCCCTGATCTTAAGTTGGTGGTAACCTGACCTTAAGTCTATTTCAAAGAATACTGAGGCTCCTGATAGTTGATCGAACAGATCGTTGATGCGGGGCAAGGGATACTTATTCTTGATGGTCACATCATTAAGGGCTCTGTAATACACACATAATTTGGCGGTGCCATCTTTCTTTTTCACAAAAAGCACTGGCGAACCCCAGGGAGATGAGCTAGGTCTGATAAATCATTTATCTTACAGATCCTCAACCGAGTTTTTAGCTCTTCGAGTCCATCGATGACCATTCTATATGGTCTCTTGGCAATTGGGGTGATCCCTGGTTTTAAGTTGATTACAAACTCTATATCTCTGTCTGGTGGTATACCAGACAATTCTTCTAGAAAGATTTTCGAGTCATTTTGAACTACAGACGTTGTCTCAAGGGACAACTCTTCAAGGTTATGGATTGCATGATCCAAACGAGAAGGATGATCCACATTAACCTTTATTGTGGTTCCTGGGTTCATGGTGAGTACCACTTTTCTGTTGGCACGGTCTATCATTTCTTGGTATCTTGCCAACCAATCCATCCCTAGGATGATGTCCAAAGTTTGGGATTGAAGCACTAAGAGGTTTACTAGGAATTCAGAATTTTCCATAGCAATCTCTACCCTGGGACTTACTAAGGTACCAGTTAAGGGTCCCCCGAGTGAACTAAGTACCACGGGTTTCTTTAAGATAAAAGTTGGCAATTTCAGTCTTTCAATAAACTTCCTTGAAATAAAAGAGTATGAAGCTCTAGAATCAAACAAGACTTGTGTTGGTATAGATTTAAAAGAGAACATACCCATTAGAACTCCGGTTGCTTCTTGTGCCTCTTTATTGACCAAGTGGTGAAAGCTGGGGAAATCTTGGGTAATTAGCTGCATTCTCACTTCCATATCGCAATTGGGGCATTTTACGCAGCATTGGTCTGCATGATGTCCTTTTTCTCCACCACGTGTGTATGCTACTTGGTTCATAGGGCAAGCTTTTGATTGGTGGGGTTCCTTATAGCAGGGACAGTAGGAGACTGGGCACGTGTAGCAATAGTGCCTAGTTTGCTCACATGTGAAGCATGCTCCTCTTGTGACTTGTCGTATTAAAGGACTTAATTGGGCGACATGTCCTAACTTGCCACATCCAAAGCATATAGCATTTGGCGGAGCTTCAGGGTCTGGTAGTAGGGCTTCGATAGGCACAAGTTGCTCTTTATTGGGGCTCTTGATAAGTTCTTCTTTGCTGAGGCTGAGGTTGGTGGCGATGGCATTCCTTGATGGTTCTTCAAGATTCCGTTGGGGACATCTATTCATATAGTGTCGTATGTTGCTGCAATGGAAGCATTCGTTTTTCTTGCCTTGCTTCCTCT